>OY755042.1:20938462-21538462 GCA_963576565.1 Aspidapion aeneum
GCCAATTTCCAGAAGCAAATCTCAAAATTTAAATAGTAAAAAGTTTTAAAGAAAAACCAATAATAACTTTTATGCAATTTCGCTTACAAAAAAACAAACTTAAAAAAAAAAACAATAAAAACATAATATTTGAGTTAAAATATTTTAAATTAATTTTTATAACGTAAAAAAAGAATATTTGCACATGGAAAACGGCTTAGTATTTCAGTAAAACAAATTCAAATTTTAAATAAAAAAAATTAAAAAAAATTGTTGATAATCGAAATTTTTTCAAATTAGTTTCTTATTTGGACCAGATTTTTTTTTAATCTGTTTTTTTTGTTAATGGGATTTATAGAGTTAAACAAATATATTAATTTTTTTGTTTTAAATAAAAAAAAAACAAAACTACCCAAAAAATATATATGATTTTTATTGAAATTACATTAAAATGTTTTTATTTATAGAATTTAGATGCCAACTTTTAAACTTTACCTTGACTAATAGGTCCTATAGGTTTGGTCACGTCCGGACATGTTAGTTCAGGTCCAGTTATGTCAGGTAAGGTACGGCTAGGTCCGGTCAGGTCCGGATATGTCAGACTAAATCCAACTAGGTGGGTTTAGATCAGGTCCGGTCCGGATACGTCAGCTCAGTTCCAGCTGGTGAGGTCAGGTTTAACTAGATCAAGTGAATTCCGATTAGGTCAGGTCCAGTACGGCTAAGTCAGGTCAGGTCTGGATATGCCAGGTCAGGTCCAACTAGTTTGGGTCTGGTCTGGATGGGTCAGCTTAGGTCCGGATAAGCCAGGCTAGGTCCAGATAGGCCAAGCCAGCTTAGCTCAGATCAGGTCACGGAAAATGCAATCAACTTATTTTAAAGTAGGTTAGTTCAGGTCAGGTGAGGTCCGGTTACAACAAGTTCCGGGAAAGTCAGGTCTGGTCCAAAGAGTTCAGGTTAGGTCAGGTCCGGCTAAGTCAGGTCAGGTTTGGATAGGTCAGGACCGGATGCGTCAGGTCAGGTTCGGATAGTTAAGATTAGGTCCAGCTAAATTAAATACAACAAATACAGTTTCAATTACAAAATGGCTTTAAAAAAATTATAATTTAATACAAGGTTATAAAAGTCCGGTCAGGTCAGGTCACACAGAATCAAAATGAAAAAGCCAAATATAAAAAAATTATAAACTAGGTCAGGTCAGGCATGGTCTGGTTTGACTGGTATTCTCAGAGCATGGAAGGTATAAAATCTGTTAATAATTTAAAGTTAAAAAAATTATTCAGTTCAACATAAAACATTTAAATAATTACTTCCAGGTACTTTAAGTCAGGTCAGGTGAGGTACATTACCTTATTTTATTTAGAAACAAAATGTTTGGATAATAAAAAAATTAGGACAAGGTAGAAGAAATTTAAGTCACACCAGGACCTGGAAAGAAAAACAATAAAAAAATTAGGTTAGGTCAGGCCTGGCTGGTTTGACGAGTAGTCTCAGGGCAGGTCAGGTATGAAATCCGTTTAATAATTAATAATAAAATGATCATTCAGCTTAAAATAAAACATTTAAACACCTAATTCAAGTCAGGTCGGGTGAAGCAGTATCTAGCTTTAAATAAAAGCAAAATGTTTATCATTAAAAATACTCTGCCAATATATGGGCCCCTAAGCTCACACTAGGTTCTATAGTTATAGTGTACGTGTGAGCTAATATAACTAAAAACTGAAATATATTTTATTCAACTCCGGACTAAACTTTTGTTTGATACCACACAAGCCATGTTTTGACTTAAACTCAAATTTTTGAAATCTACCCCCACCCTTAAAAAAACAAAAACTAAAATGTATTTTGTTAAACTCCGGACTCAATTACCTATCGTTTGATATCACACACGCCATATTTTCACTTAAACTCTAATTTTTAAAATATACCCCCACCCTTTTTTTTAAATAAATTAAAATGTATTTTGTTCAACAGCAGACTCAATTACCTTTCGTTTGATATCACACACGCCATATTTTCACATAAACTCTAATTTTTGAAATCTACCCCCACCCTTTTATTTGGTTTGTGTTCGGTGGATTTTGTTCTTTTTTAAATGGGACCATCTCGAGCCAAGACCCAGCCTAGGTACCAAATTTCATTAAAATCGGCCAAGCGGCTTTTGAGTTATGCGCGTTGGTCGTTACAGACAGACAGACAGACATACAGACAGACAGACAGACAGACAGACAGACAGACGGCGCAATAAAAAAGTTTCAAAATCATCTGAAACGCAAAGATATATAAAAAATTTTGAAATCGGAGCAACTTTTTTTTTCTCGAAAAAATTAGGATCACCATAGCTCACACTACTATAGTATAGTATATGTGTGAGCTAAAAATTTAGCCAAAACAACTTTAAGATATAATTAACATCACCCAGGATTAAAAAAAAAATCCAAGAAAAATTACGTCAGGTCAGGCCTGCTCCGGTTTGACTGTTGGAACGTCAAGTATTAGGTCGGTTGGTTATCATTAACCAAAATTATTCGGTTTAAAATAAAAATTTTATATATTTACTTCTATGTACTTCAAGTCAGGTCAGGTGTGGCAGTATCTAGTTTTAATAATAGGCAAAATGTTTATAAATAAAAAAAAGTATCCAGAATTTAAAAAAAAAAACAAAATCCAAAAAAATTAGGTCAGATCAGCTCTGGTCTGGTTGGACTAGTATTCTCAGAGCATGTCATGTATGAAGTCGGTTTAATAATTTATATAAAAAAAAATTATAATTTTAAAATAAAAACATTTCAATAGTTACTTCTAGGTACGACAAGTCGGGTCAGGAGAGGCAGTATCTTGTTTTAATTAAGAGCAAATTGTTTATTAATAAAAAAAAAATAGGCTAAAATAACTATAACATATATTTAACGTCACCCAGGATTAAAAAAAACAAAATCCAAAAATTTTTTGTTAGGTCAGGCCTGATCTCGTTTGACGGGTAATCTCAGGGCAAGTCAGGGATGAAATCGGATTATAAATTAATAATTCCAAAAATAAATTATTTAGTGAAAATAAAAAATATTACGTAATTACTTTTAGGTACTTTAAGTCAGGTCACGGAAGGTAGAACATAGTAAAAAAAACAAATTGTTTAATAATCAAGGGTCAGGACAGGGTAGGTATAAGGGAGAATTAATCTAAAATAAAAAATTAGGTAATTACTTTTTATCACACAAGCCATGTTTTGACTTAAACTCTAATTTTTGAAATCTACCACTACCCTAAAAAAAACTACAATGTAATTTGTTTAACTCCAGACTCAATTACCTTTCGTTTGATATCACATATGCCATATTTTCACATAAACTCTAATTTTTGAAATCTACCCTTTTATTTGGCTTGTATTCGATGCATTTTGTTCGTTTTTACATAGAACCATCTTCACCCAAGACACAGCCTAGGAATCAAATTTCATTAAAATCGGGCACGCGGTTTTTGAGTTATGCGCGTTGGTCGTTACAGACACACAGACGACGCTACAATAAAGTTTGAAAATCATCGGAAACGGAAGATATATATTTTTTTTTTTAAATCGGAGGAACTTTTTTTCTCGAAAAAATTAGGATCACCATAGCTTCCACTACTATAATATCGTAGTAGTGTGAGCCAAAATGAGACAAAGGCATTTCAGAAGTAAAAATAAAATCGCCACAGACAGACAAACGCAAGTACATGCGTACATACAAACCTGAAATAAGATGTTTTACTTTGAAAAGGCTTAAATTCTTATTTCTCCAAAAATACTGATATTATTAATTTAGCCTTTTTTAGGTCCAAATAATTTTTTTTTATAAAAAGGTATCTCGCGCTTTAACAATGCATGATAACAATAAATTTGAAATAACTGACTTCTGTTAAATTTAATCATTTCTCAACCAAAAATACTATCGACTCGATTC
The DNA here is from genome assembly GCA_963576565.1 of Aspidapion aeneum. Taxonomy (NCBI): domain Eukaryota; kingdom Metazoa; phylum Arthropoda; class Insecta; order Coleoptera; family Brentidae; genus Aspidapion; species Aspidapion aeneum. The sequence goes on from OY755042.1 coordinate 20,942,383, forward strand.
TTACGGTATTAATTTTTTTTTTAAACATCTAAACAGTTTTAAGCAATTTAGAATATAGTCTGGCAATTTTAATTACTTTTCAACCAAAAAGGCACAATAACATAATTGTTTTCAATTTTTAAAAACTGCAAATTGGAAGCAAAACTTCTACCAATTTTCTGACCTTCCCAACCAAAAGGATATTATATACTGAACGTGTTTCGGACCGTTGCGTTGTAAGATTTTAATTATTTTTTTATATAACTTAAATTTGCTAAATTAATAACTTCTCAACCAAAAACCAGTTTTAATTAACGAAGATTTTTTCAATAAACTAAAACAATTTAACAAAGTTTCCATAAAAATGACTCTTAATATGCATTATCTATTTTGCAGTTTTGCATTTCATGAACTTTTCATAAATAAATAAAGTCTGACAATTTTAAAAACTTCTCAATGGAAAAGACCATGACTATAAAGCATATGTACTTTGCAGTTTTAAGATTGAAAAAAAATATTTATTAAAAATTAAGCCTGGAAATTTTAAGTTCCTTTCAACTTAAAATCGGTTTTTATTTCGCATTTTAGGTTTCGCAAATTAGATTTTTTTTTAAAGTCTGCCAACATTAGATACTTCTCAACCACAAGAAATACATATATTGTTTACGGGTCCTAAAGCAAGATTTCTAAAGTAGGGCACCGCTTATAAGCCCCTTTTTGTTTATGTACATATCTCAAGAACTGGGGATCCCGCGATTTTTGGTGTTTACGATTAAAAAAAAAGGCTAAATGTCTCCCTGAAATGATGGACCTACAGAATTAAGCCTAATTTAAAAAAATGGTCTAAATCCTTTAAAACATGAAAAATACTAACTGTTTCTGTTCTGTGCTAAAATTTGATCAAACATTGGTCCCTGCTCGGGCGCCAAATTTGTAAGAGGGTTTCGTCATCCAACGAATTTTCCCCTACTTTTGACGTCCTAGAATTTCGGTCGATTAAATCCTGGGATCTCGATATCCCCCATAATCCCACTCTTACCAGGAACCGGTCAACATTTACACACACCGCGTACCACCTGTACATTGTGCTCGAACGAGAAACAAATCTCGAATTTCCATATGGGCGAATAAATTGCTGTTTTGTATAAGAACGTGGATTGACTTATTCGGAATATTATTTTATCTAGTCTTTTTACAACAAAAGTTTTAAGACGCTTTAATGACATTGATATGTCAAAACGGCATTTTTTCTCGGAAAATATGAAACAAAATTAATGCGTGAAAATTATTTTACATATTATAAAATGGCTTTAAAAAAATTTTTTTTAACTGTCTTGGCTTAAATAGTCTAGAAAATAAACTAAAACAAAAAAAAAATAGTAATTTCGTTACAGGTGCAATCAGAAAATCCGATATCTTTAATAATAACCAAGTTTTCCATTTAATCCCATCGAAAATGGGACACGCTGTAGTCTATTGCCTCAAGAACTGAGCAGCGGCGTAGCGTGGGGGGGGGGCGCGGGGGGTTCGTCGCCCCCCCCGCCCCGAGGGTAGTGGCGCCCGTGTGACGTATCGGCCGCCCCCTCATACATGATGACCTTTTTTTTTTTTTTTTTTTTTTTTTTTTGGTCGCAAGATTTGTGAGAGGCGCCTTTTTGACCTTTTGGTTTTTTTTTTGCCATAAGATGTTTCATCAGTATTTAGAGGCGCCCTTTTTAGCTGTCGCCCCCCCGCCCTTTCGGGCACGCTACGCCGCTGGAACTGAGCCAACTAACTCCAAAGTAAACAGCTTCCTTCAGTAGAAGCTTGCATATCTTGAAGACAAATTAAGATGCATCCACGCACAATATATCTTGGAGGTATTGGTGCTGAGCGGCTTAGTAGCTTATAGGACGTTTATGTAATCTATAATACTTTTGCTAAAGTAAACTTTATTAAAGACCAAGAGAATACATAGATTCTTTTTGGTTTTTTTCTTGTATCTACAACTCAAGTCTTGTTGTCGTCGTTCGTAGCGGAATGGAATCATATTTGCTTTACACGTCGGGCGGGTCAGGTTCGAATCCTGGCTAGGTGCATGTATGTTTCAAAATTTAAATTTAAAATGCTTGAACTTTACTCTGCCTTTACAACCATGGGTGGTTCGGTCCTTGAATCTCAATATAAAGAGAAATCTCAAGCCCCGTTAAGTGTGTCTACCAGTGTCAAGCCCCGTTAAGTGTTTGAATGTAATTTCAGACCAAAGTGTTTAGATATAAAGTTTCGGACTTCCATTGTCTTTATTTATTTTAAAACACGACGTTTCGGTTAGTAAGTATCTCTAACCGTTATCAAGTTTACACTTGATAACGTCTTTATTTATTTTAAAACACGACGTTTCGGTTAGTAAGTATCTCTAACCGTTATCAAGTTTACACTTGATAACGGTTAGAGATACTTACTAACCGAAACGTCGTGTTTTAAAATAAATAAAGACAATGGAAGTCCAAAATTTTATTTCTACACAATCATTGTCTACGAGTTTCAAACAAAAAGTGTTTAGATATTGCAGGTATATATTAATTTAGGGTAATTGTATGATAAAATAAAATTATATTTTATTTTAACCTAAAGGATCCCGCCAGGAGGTTATGGGCGGTGGCTTTTGGTTGGATTTTTTTTTTTAAATTGCAGTATGTTGTAGATCTTGATGCCCCGATAAAAAGGTTGGTTGGTTTCTAAGATACATTTCAGTTTTTAGCTTATTTGCATTATTCACAAAAAACTATTTCCAGTCATTTCTACCTTTTCAGAAAAATGATATTATAGTTTTTTATAGAAAGCAAACGTTGGGTCACACGTGTAGCTTAATATCTAAACTAAACCATTGGGCCTATGAACACTTCGTTACATTTACTGGCGGTTTAAACATAAAAACTATTTAATCAAAAAACAATGCACATACAGAATTAACTATAAAAAAAACAAACGGTAAAATTTTTGTTGTTTTTTTCTATCATTTAGAAAACTCCCAAAGAAACCAGGTTGTGTATATAGGTTAAAAATAGGTTGTTCAAGTTTTTCACGAAACGCTGTAATCCTCTATGCTTTTTAGCATTTTAATGTTTTTTGTTTAGAAATGCAAAATACTTTCGCTTTTGTTTAACGAGGATATTTAAACAAATATAATTATGAGGCTTATGGAATTATTTTTGTTACTCACAGTACTTTTTTAATAATTTATTCATTTAGTGGCATGCCATTTACTAAGATAAATGTTTGAAATCCTAACTTTTTTGACGTTGATTTTTTGCGACATTAAAAGTAAAATAAAAAAGTTTAAAAATATGTTCAGTCAATTTAACGTTGGCAGGTTAGTGAAACGAGCTAAAGGTGAGCTCTACACAAAAAAATTATATATTATATTTTCTGGATAATATTATCATCACTCAAAGCAACGGCAACCTCTGCTTTCCAACATTATTTTATTTTTCTCGATCATTTTAAAACAAAAAATTGTTTTTCAAATTAAGTGTTTGAGTGTTACTAATTATATGGATTAACATGAAAAAACCATTCCTCAAAATAAACAAAGAATTACCGAAACTAAAACATTTTCAAGCAAGAATTTTCCTTCCTTGAATAAAAACCATTATTTCATCAATCAGAAAGCTATATTTTATTGAAATTAAAAACAAATACAATAAAAATTTTAACAAACAAAACATTAATTTTTTATAAATCAAAACATTATCTTTTCTATCTTCTGTGTAATATACTTTCGGTTATGTAGTCATTGGTTTTCGATAAAACCAATGACAATAGTAACATATTAACAGACTGCTATTTAATGCCGCATGAATTGTTTCTAGGTTGTTATTAGATAGTTTAAGTTGTGCTACGTATTTTTAGCTCACACATATACTATACTATAGTAGTGTGAGCTATGGTGATCCTAATTTTTTCAAGAAAAGAAAAGTTGCTCCGATTTCAAAATTTTTTATATATCTTTGCGTTTCAGATGATTTTGAAATTTTTTTGTTGCGCCGTCTGTCTGTCTGTCTGTATGTCTGTCTGTCTGTCTGTCTGTCTGTCTGTCTGTATGTCTGTCTGTAACGACCTACGCGCATAACTCAAAAACCGCTTGGCCGATTTTAATGAAATTTGGTACCTAGGCTGGGTCTTGGGTCGAGATGATCCCATTTAAAAATGAAGAAAATCCACCGAACACAAACCAAATAAAAGGGTGGGGGTAGATTTCAAAAATTAGAGTTTATGTGAAAATATGGCGTGTGTGATATTAAACGAAAGGTAATTGAGTCTGCAGTTAAACAAAATACATTTTAATTTATTTAAAAAAAAAGGTGGGGGTATATTTTAAAAATTAGAGTTTAAGTGAAAATATGGCGTGTGTGATATCAAACGAAAGGTAATTGAGTCCGGACTTTAACAAAATACATTTTAGTTTTTGTGTTTTTTGTAAGGGTGGGGGTAGATTTCAAAAGTCAAAACATGGCTTGTGTGGTATCAAACAAAAGGTAATTTAGTCTGGAGTTGAATAAAATAAATTTCAGTTTTTAGTTATATTAGCTCACACGTACACTATAACTATAGTACCTAGTGTGAGCCTAGGGGCCCATATATTGGCAGAGTATTACGTAAGCATGAGATTTGACAGATGCGCAAGCGCACTTCGTCACACCGTCGTCAAGGTCACGTTAGGAGCTTACGTATTTACGTTAGCTTACGGCAGTCTGCGGGCACCTTAACGTTACCAAAGAATAGAATTGGTTGATTGACCGATCGAAAAATGAGGCCTGGATGATAATTTTCGCTTCCAGTACAAACGATTCTTTGCAAATATATTTCTACTGTAGTTGACAAGACAAAAAACCAAATTGTAACATCAAAAAAACACAGTACCGCATTCCATATTCTCTGCCATTAGTAGACTTGTTATGGTAACGTAAAAACATTCTACTTAAATTCAAATTTGGAACAAAACGTAGAGCGCTTAACGTGCAGTTTTACTTAAAAATACGTAGTACAACTTAAACTATCTATTGACACAGGCAATAGTAAGTAGTAACTTAAAATACCGGGGGAGACGCTGTAACTGGTTTTATTTGGTACATGATGGGCTATTCCAGCTATCATAACTACATTAGTACCATCTTTTATGTGGTACTGGATGCTAGTATTTGATTTCAATAATATTTAATATACATATTTCAATATTTAAGTAATTTAATTAATTAACAATATAATTAAATGCTTTAAACAAACGTCTTATATTTTTAAGCCTAGGGTTATCTTTGCGTATACATCAGTGGCGTATATAGAAAAAAGTTTCGGGGTGGGCCCGAGACAGTTTTGGGTGGGCCGAGACCCCATGAGGCCGTATTTTATGCTATTTTATTTTGTATTCATGAAATATGTAGAAAATATCTAAAAAATATATATATACTGGTATGCATAATCCAATTCTGAAATGTGTACAATTAATTTTTGGTTCTAGCGTAACAGAAAAAATCTGCATTATTTTAAGTAAAATATATGATTTACGCTCGTGTGCAATAAGTTGTTAAAAAAAATCGCTTAATCACACATGAACCTTTAGCAAATGTCAAATTGACAGATCATGTTGTTAAACTTTTATTTTACTTTTAATGTCGCAAAACAATCAACGTCAAAAGAAGTTAAGATTTCAATATACCAAACATTTATTTGTCTTGGTAAATTGCATGCCATTGAATAAATAAATGATTAAAAAAGTACTGTGAGCTACAAAAATCATTTCATAAACCTTATTTGTTTAAATATTCTCGTTAAAACAAAAGCGAAAGTATTTTGCATTTCTAAAAAAAAACATTAAAATCCTAAAAAGCATTGAGGTTTACAGAATTTTGTGGTTTCTTTGGGAGTTTTCTAAAAGATAGGAAAAAACAAAAAAAAATTCCACCGTTTGTTTTTTAATAGTTAATTTTGTTAGCAAACTATTAATAGATCCAATTTTTTGTTAGTGATTGAGCTATGCTTTTGACCTAACATTTGATATATAATAAACGATTATATCGTTTCGCAAATAGGTCGAAATGACTTAAAATAGTTTTTTGTGAAAAATGCACAAAAGCTAAAAACTGAAACTTTTAACACCTGTATCTTAGGAACCATAGGTCGAACGACGATGTAGCAATGACAACTTTTCATCAGGGCATCAAGATCTACAACATAGAAATAAAATTTTGGACTTCCATTGTCTTTATTTATTTTAAAAGACGACGTTTCGGTTAGTAAGTATCTCTAACCGTTATCAAGTGTAAACTAAACAATCTAGTCTCTAGGCTACTACTTATACTACTTGGTGTTACCAAATCCCGTGTGAGTGTGGTAAATCATATGTAGGTGAAACGAAACGCCCTCTTCAGGTTAGAGTAAATGAACATCTAAAAAGTACCCAATTAGGGGATATTGAAAAATCCGGTTTAGCAGATCATGCATGGTCAAATGATCACAGGATTCAGTGGTCAGAAGCTAAAGTTTTACATAAGGAGTCGCATTGGCGAAAACGAAAGTTTATTGAAGCTGCGTATATAATGCAGAATAAAGAAGTTTTCAGTCAACCAAGCACGGACATACCAAACATATGGAAACCACTCCTTAAGGAAAACAGGCGTCTTAGGATTAAAAAAGGGGGCGGGCCGTCACACCTGACTGCACACCAAGTAGTATAAGTAGTAGCCTAGAGACTAGATTGTTTAGTTTACACTTGAAAACGGTTAGAGATACTTACTAACCGAAACGTCGTGTTTTAAAATAAATAAAGACAATGGAAGTCCAAAATTTTATTTCTACACAATCATTGTCTACGAGTTTCAAACAAAGATCTACAACATACTTAAATTTAAAAGAAATCCAACCGAAAGCCACCGCCCATAAGGCCGAGGCGGGATCCTTTGGTGTGTATTTGCGTCGAGTTGTGTCTTTCAGGTTTTGATTGGGTCATTGCATGGTAAACTGTGTAAGCCATAATGTGGTCCTCAATGCAATTTATAAGGTTTTCAAAGGGTTTTCACGAAAATATTAACAAATAGACTAACAACAAAATTTGAAGAATATCAATCAAACTGAAGTCAAAAGAACAAGCAGGCTTCAGAAAGGGTTTCAGTACAGGTCACCACCTATTAACCATGAACATCCTAATAGAACGAGCCAACGAATACAACATTCCACTATACCGGGTGGGCCAAAAAAACTGGACAATTTTTTTTTCATTATAATTTTTGAACTATACCATGGATTTTAATGGGACAAACTGCACTTGGCAGAGAATTAATCACAGTTTTGAATAAATAAATTTTTTTGTTCGCCATTTCAATATCCAAGATGGCGGACGAAATAAAATTGTACACTTCAAAGATGCTCGTTTATTCTTATGTTGCAAACATGTTTTAGTAATTTTGTTAAATCGCTAAAAAAGCAGCATTATTGCCAGTATGAGTTAGCAAAATCGGTTTAGTGCTTCTAAAAAAATATTTTTGTTTTAACCGTTGTTTTGAATATTATAGGATTGCCTTGCCAATCATGATTGACAATGCAATCGTATAATATGCAAAACAATGGTTGAAACAAAAATATTTTCTTTTAGAACCACTAAACCGATTTTGCCAATTCGTACCTTGTTGTGCGTGGCAAGAACGCAGCTTTTTTACTAATTTAAAAAAATAATAAAGACATGTTTGAAACACGAGAATAAACAAGCATCTTTGAAGGGTACATTTTAATTTCGTCCGCCATTTTGGATTTTGAGATGGTGGATAAAAAAATACATTCAGTCAAAACTCTTATTAATTATCTGCCAAGTGCAGTTTGTCTTATAAAATCGATTGTATAGTTCAAAAGTTATATTGAAAAAAAATTGACCGGTTTTTTTGGCCCACCCGGTATCTTGCGTTGATAGACTGAAAAAGCTTTCGATAGCATTGAGTGTATATATATATATATATATATATATATATATATATATATATATATATATATAGATAGCGCAGCAACAACATCAATCAAAATCCACGAAGAAACCAAGCCAAGAAGAGGTGTCAGATGGGTAACACAATATCCCATAAACTATTTAACCAGGCCCTAGAAGCTTTTTTTAAAAACTTAGATTGGGAACAAATAGGCATGAAAGTAAATGGACAATACTGGAACCACCTAAGATATGCTGATGATATCGCCTTAATAACAAATAAGAACTGATAAAAATGCTGGAAGAACTGGATACAGCAGCTAAAAATATATGCCTGAGTATGAAGTGCACTAAAACTAAAATCATAACAAATACAGATGAAGATATCACGATCAGAATAGACCAAGAGAAAATAGAACAGGTAGAGAAATATATACCTGGGACAAATTATTAAACTAAAAAAAGAAAACCAAAAGGCTGAAATGAAGAGACGAGTAAGATTGGTCTGGGCAGCATTCGGTAAATTAAGCTACATATTAAAAAATAAAAATTATTCTCAGTACCTCAAAACGAAAGTGTATAACCAATGTATCCTTCATGTACTTACCTATGGATTCTAGAACTGGACACTTACAAAATCAAACATGGACAAGGTAACAAAAGCCGAAAGATCAATGGACAGACAAATGTTACATGTAAAGCTAATAGACAGAAAAATGAATAAATGGATAAGAAATAAAACAAAAGTGAAGGATTTCAGAGGAGAAGTAGCAAAATACAAATGGAAATTTGCCGGTCAAAATATCAGACAGAAAGACGATCGATGGAAGAAATGTATTGTAAACTGGAGACTTCCGGAAAATAAAAGAAGTAGGGGAAGACCCCAAATGAGATGCGCGATTTGAAGAAACATGCGGAACCTAGATACAAAAATGCTGTCAAAATTTTTGACACAAAGTTAAGTTTTTGACATAAGTTATTTAAATTAACAATTTAAAAAAGTTGAATACAGACCTGGAACAAAACTAAATAATTAATAAATTTGGTTTTTTTGACATTTAAAAAAATAATGTTTTGTCTTTCATTATTTTGTCTAAATTTGAACAACGATTTTTTTTTGCCTAAAAATGTTTTACATAATAAGCGAGATATGAAATATTTTTCAAGACAATATATTAAAAACAGAAAGTATTTTTTTTTTAATATTAAATTTTTTAAAAAAATTATACTAGTTCAGGCTGATAACCAATTTAAAGCAATTTTGATATTGGAAACATTTTTCCTGGGCTGTATTTAACCAAAGATTATGGATTATAATATTATTTAACTTTATTTTAAATAGCTTAGGTCAAAACCAGAACCCTCTTTCAAAATTTTGACAGCATCAATTTATTTTCAAAATAAACCATGTAATTATTAGATTAGTAGTCTTGTTTAAGAAAAACGTTATAAAAAGACTAACATAAAATAGTTATTTAAAAAAATTGTCGCCTTTCTCACAATGGCACCTAACTAGCGTTTGGTAAATTCGTCAGGAGAGCTAAAAAATGAAAAAGGGGTAGGTACGTTTATGCAGTTAGACGTAAAGTGATTTGATTGACCAAAGCTGAACTATTTGTAAGACATGCCACTTCATGAGACCAAGGAGTTGCATAAGAACAGTTAGACCGCAAAATATTTTAATTTTTGTAATTTTGTTAGTTATGTCCCTTCGTGAGAAAGGAGACGAAATGATATACAAGTATATGAAGGTCAAAACTTGGGTTTTTTTCGAAACGGCTTTTGAAAATCGCTCTTGAAGCACGGCAGTAATAAAAAAATAAAATAAAAACCCAACTGCTAAATTTACTTGTAACTACTAGTCGCAGTTGAGTACAAAATTGTAATTTTGTACCCAACTGCGACTAGTAGTTATGAGTAAATTTAGCAGTTGGGTGTTTTGTTATTAATTTTTTTTATGTCCAACGTTTAGGCTTAATTCTTATTCAGCCTTATAAAAAGCACTATGTATTTGAAATTTATTTAGCTTTACCCAAAAAGTACGTGTAGATTTTCTACGGACGCGAACAGTGTTACCTTCCAGTGAGTGAAGGTGGGGAAGGAGAGAGGGAGGAGGGAACTAGTAAAATGGTGTCGAAAAAAATCTTAAAGCGTGCGCCGAAAGAATTTTTGAAATCGCTCTAGATTTGTGAAAGGTATAGCTACCACTATTACTAATAAGGAGGGGGGGAGAAGAGAAGGAGAGGAAACTAGAAACTAGTAAAATGATGTTGGAAAAAAAGTCTTCAATCGCTTTATATTTGTGAAAGTTATAGCTATAACTATTTCTAGTAAGGATAGCGGGAGGGAGAGGAGAGGGGAGGGGGACTAGTAAAATGGTGTTGACAAAAAAATCTGAAAGCGTATGCAGAAATAATTTTTGAAATCGTTCTAAATTTGATAAAAATATGCGAATATGGTTTTTGAAGAGGGTGGGGGAGAATGACGGAAGGGATGATGGGTGGGGGCAGGGAGGACTACAAAGTAATTACAGCAAATTAGAGGACAGTTACATGATCAGAGGAATTTCAATAAAATCGCCTGAAATTTAGATAATTTTTATGCCTTAACGCCTACATCATCTGATAAAATGGCGTCTGAAGACCGCCATGTTAATTCTTGTTTAAAAACATATAACCTATAGCACCTTCGGGATCAGTAGCAATTTAACGACACCTTTTTTGTCAAAATCGGTTCAGCCATTTAGCCTCTAGCGTGACACAAACATATTTACTTACATACATACAACAATCGAAAAACATTACCCTTCCTTTCGCCGTGCTGCAGTTGGGTAAAAACCACAACCGAACATCTAAAACCCGGTCTCTACCTATACGTGCCCACACTGATTTAAAAAAACATACAGCTGATTTAAAAAAATTATACGACTCTTTGAAGTACTTTTTCCGAAATTTGAGCAGGCACCATCATCTTTATCGAAACTTCAGTATTTTAACAATATCCAAACTGTCAATGATAAGTAAAAAAATAATAACATTGTCACCAGTTGCCGAATAATAAAAACATAATAGTTATTTACCTAACAAATACAGAAAGTGATACTTTACCGCACGCGGAGCGGAGTTCGGTCAAGCCGTCAAGGGGGTTAAAGACACTTTCTGCATGTGTTAGGTACAATATTTTACCTATGAGTACTTTTTTTTTCAAAAAATTGAATGTAATTTATAAATAAACATGTCAAATTAGATGAATTGAAGAAATATTGAAGCTGTTTTATTAATGCGTTGCTAAGGTTTCTAAGTGATGCGCGTGCGGTAAAGTAACTTTACTGCACAGTGTGCGGTAAAGTAAATACTTTACATACGACCAAAGAGCTAAAAGCCAAAATTGTTACTAAGTTGAAAAATGGGTAGCCCAGCATTTTAACGTAAGCCGAACAACAGTTTGTTCTATAAATAAAAGATGGATAAAGAAGCAATCACTAGAAACGAAACAAGGTGTACTATTTAAGTTGATAGTATTTATTTTATTTAGTTGTTTGTTAATGTTTGATAAACTTGAAATAAAGAAAGCTTGTTTGTTCTGTTCATCATTTTATATTTCTAACTGACAACTGACATTTTAATTCAACCTGAAGATAGTCGTAGTTCAAATATACAGTGTTCTGTGAAATATGACTAATAAAGAATACTACATTCACCCCTAACTCTAAAATGAAAATATTACCGTAAAATAACATAAAAATATATGCTAGAAAAATATTAGCTTGAACTAATAACTAAGATTAGCATCACACCATTGTTTTATTTTTCTCAGATCCTCAGAAATCATCAGGATAAGTTGTTGGAGTCCTTATTATGCCAAAAGACGGTGGTATCATCTGCAAATAATGTAAATAATCCTGCTATATCAAGCTTTGCTGGATCGTTGATATAGATCAAAAAAAGATTAGGCCCAAGTACGGATCCTTGTGGCACACCACATTTAATGTTCTTTGTCTGAGAGCAGTTCCCATCCAGATGCATGGATCGGTTTTTCAGGTAGCTTTCGAACCATGAATAAACCCTTCCTCAAAACCCGTATGCATGAAGCTTCCGCAGCAGCGTTCCGTGACTAACACAGTCAAAGGCCTTTGACAGGTCACAGAACACTGCAGAGCAAGCCTCCTTCTTATTTAGAGACTCAAATACCTTGGAAAGAAAGCTCATATATAGCATCAGATGTGGATTTGTTCGATTCGATAGCACTCGACTTTTAACAAGAGTTTCCACAAGTTCTGATAGGGTTGATAAAAGAGAAATTGGTTTATAGTTTGACGAATTAGTATGCTAACCATCCTTAAACAGAGGAATGATTAAGGATGATATCTTGAAGCAGGATGGAAAGGAACCCGATAAAAATGACACATTTATCGCATCTGATAAAATAGCAATATATTTGGAAGGCTCTCTAGGATTCTAATGGAGATACCATCATCATTAGCTTTTTTGTTTTTCATAAGCCGTGTTGTTTTTAGAACTTTATATGCAGTGGTAGGTGTAAACAACTCGAACGACTCTGGCACATGTATATCGAAAAAGTAAGATAAATGGTCTCTTGTTGAATCTTTGTTAAATTTTGCCTCACCGAACAATAAAATTTGTTTCAAATATTATTGTCTATATTTATTTCTGAGGATTTGTTTACTCTATTGTTGAGCTCGCTTACAATGGCCCATGATTCCCGTTGTTTGCTATTTGAGTTTTTTAGACGTTTAAAGTAGTATTAACGTTTTGCTTCGCAAATAACCTTTTTATAGATTTTTTTGTACACTTTATAATATAATTGTACTATTTCATTTTCATTGTATTATTTAGCAAAGCTAATAAAGATATTCAATTCAAATTTAAATTGTATTTCACAGAAACAAGCGCTTTATTTCTAAAAACTACCAAAAATATATTGCTAGCTGGTTTTCATCAAGTTTTATTTTATTTATTTTGTAAACATGTAAAAGGAAATAAACAGTCCACTTTGGATGTCATAACCAATATAGTATATACGAATTGGTCATAACACTACTGCAAAATGTAAATGTCAACCCGATATGATATAATATATATATATATATATATATATATACTGCTTAAAATAAAAAACGAGTTTATCCAGTCGGATCGGATTTTTTTGAAATCATCTGTACATGTCTCGTTACCTAATGCGTTTTTTAAATGAATGTGGGCACCCAAAGTTGAAAGCCGACCTTTAAGACACAAAACCGAATTAGCTGCAATTGAAAAGTTAGCGTTTATAATGAGTCGTCAAGTGGTCACATAATGGCCAATATTTGTTTTTAAAGGAACAAAATTATTCAAAAAATTCACGCGCCTGATATAATAAAAAAATTTGATTAATTAATTCCGTGATTAAATCTAGGGCAATTATTGTCAAAAGACTTATTTTTATCTAGTTTTTTATGTAATGGTAAAGTCTTAAGAAACAAAAACAAGTTGCAGAGAGACCAAAGAGTTTGTGGAACGACCTGAAATGATTAAACTTAGATGGTTGCTGGAACGGAAACGAAAAGATGTTGGACTGCTGATAGAGGTATTCCAACTGTACCTAACCGGTTAACACATGGCACGTACAGAAGTTTACTGAGTCAAGAACGGCCCTACCTGCTGTGCATAGAAAAAGAATCATTAACGCACCTGCTTACCAGAGAGTTCGTTGACGGACCCCTAAGGCGACTAAACTTAAATGGTTTCTGGGACTGATATACTGATTGAAGATATTGGACTGCTGATATCTAAGTATTCCATGACACGTACAGTAGTTGAGAATAACTCTACATGCTGTGGACAGGAAAAATAATCACTAAGGCAGAAAGTAGTATTTCATGATTACCAGAGAGTTTATACACCGACCTAAAGCGACTAAACTTAGATAGTTCCTGGGACTGATACGAACAGATGTTGGACTGCTAATAGTTATTCCAACAAGATAGAACCGGTTAAGGGAGCGCATAAGTCGAGAACGACTCTACCAGGCTGCTGATTCTGGGATGTGGACGATGAGATCATTCACATCGTGCGATCCGAAGGGCTTTGGCCAAGAGAAAGCTTTAAATCATCTTTTAATCGTCACGTGTTTTGCGAAAAGACGTCTCAAGCAGGCTTCTTTTACGAACCGCACGCGTAACGTTCGGGTGCTTCGGGGTAGGAGAAAAGAATCCGACACAAACGCTTAAAACTGGTTTAAAATTTATTCTCTTTAAACAGCACGCGACTAGTGCCGTGCTTCTTATTGGTCGAGACGAGGCATCACTTCTTACGACTATGAGAATAGACCACAAGCTCTAAATGCAACTTTTTATAGAATCTCAGTCCTACGCAAGTATGAGACAAGGAAGAACTGTACTTACTTAAAAGGGCTGACATACTGGACTTTGCAAAGAGAACAGAAATACTTCTGGCCTACTTGCCAGTCTCAGCGGCGTAGCGTGCCCGAAAGGGCGGGGGGGGGGGGGGGCAGCTAAAAAGGGCGCCTCTGAAAACTGATGAAAAATCTTGCGGCAAAAAAAAAACAAAAAGGTCAAAAAGGCGCCTCTCACAAATCTTGCGACCAAAAAAAAAAAAAAACAAGGTCATCATGTGTGAGGGGGCGGCCGATAAGTCACAAGGGCGCCTCTCACGAATCTTGCGACTAAACAAAAAAAAAAAAACAAAAAAAGGTCTTCATGTCGTTAGTTGTGTCCTTTGGCACCCACTCAATTGCCCGACTTAATAAAGCTGAGGGCGTTTCGGCCACCTATGGGGCGCCACTACCCTCGGGGCGGGGGAGGGGCGACGAACCCCCCGCGCCCCCCCCCCCACGCTACGCCGCTGGCCAGTCTATCATCGAAATCTACACCCCCACACTACTACTATTATTGTAATATTGTTTTATTTACGGTTTTTAATATCAGATAATTTCTCTAGAAAATTGTTTCTAAATATTATTATATCACCGACTGCTGTCGGGTTATATTAAAAAGGGTAACATGTTTTGTTACATGTAGCTTTAAACAACATGTTTGATTAACGTAACACTATAAACAACCAGGTTTTTTTAATTTTTGGTATCAAGTAATACCTATTGTTACATGTTACTCTCAAACTCGAAGACTAGCGTGAGCCGCTGATCCCTTTCTTTTTTACGTATACTGGTTCATTCTCCATTTCTTTAGTACAAATCGGGAACAAATAATATTGTGGTTTTTGGACCTAAAAATACATCAAAAATTAAAAATGTCTGTTTTATTCCTTTAATTAGCTCCACTGGCCTTATTTTGAGAGGTCCAAATCCGTGTTAACAAAAAAGAACTGAACCGAACCTAGTCAATTAATTTCAGATGACTTTTAACCAAGGGTCCAAAACCTAATCTAGATAAACCTTGCTTAATGAAAATGTCGTATGTGCTATAGCTATGTAGATACGTCGGTTTCTTTAGGCACGTCAGTAAAGAAATTGCAGTGAAGGACGCTTCAATTGCATAGCTATATCAGAACCGCTCTTCTTTAGGTGAACGTCACAAGCTAAGCCTGACCCCTTTTTATGATTTTGTCCTTTTTGATTTTTTTCGGGTTTGATAAAAGACGTTATACAGACCTTTTGCTCTTGTCTTGTTTTGAAGAATTACGTTTTTGATAATGTTATAATAATAATTTGAAATGATGTAATTTTATTTTGAAAATCTTTCAAATTAATAACCCTATCAGCAGCTGGAGGGAGCTAAATATGCTTTTAAAACCTCCGGAATATTCTTTTAAAACCCATAATATGTTTTGGAAAATGTAATTTTTTTTTGAGCTCAGGAGTTATGCAGGCCCTCCACTATTTAAGGGCAGGCTTTGCCGGTGGGCCCTATCATGCCCGAAAACTTTATTTTTTAAATAATTTCATAAAAATAAATAATTGGGAACAAGATCGGGCGATTTCGCTGGCCATAAAGAAGTTCCACATGTGCAATCGATTGTAAATTGGGAGACAAGATCCCTATGTTCCTAGAGTTGTGTGGTCCTCTCGCTATATTGTTATTTCCTTTTAGAATAACAAAAGTGTTTACAGTGAGTCGGACAGTCTGACCGACCACAAACCTTGACCGCAAACGGAAAGCATTGCAACTGATTGCGACTGACATATTAATATATCGTTGAGGTCACCACATCCTTAAACAGCATGCTGGTTTTTATTCTAAGAATTTGGTAAGTTAAAGTTCTGAAAAACTCAAATGCTCCGGCAATTGACAACATACCCGCTGAGCTAATAGCGGTAAACATTTTTGGCGACGTATATATGACCTAATTACAGAAATTTGGATACAAGAGAAAATTAATTAGGAATAGACCTTGGGTAATAAGCAGCCAATTTACAAAAAAAACTGCATATTTTCACAACGAGATCGTAGACGAGTGCTATAATGAGCCTATAATGAGCCTTAAACATAAAACATTCTGCAGTGACCCGTGACGTGTCACATAAAATATCACTGACGATGCTTGACTGAACGGGTGGTGGAACATAGATCGAAAGACAAAAGATCAAATATAAAAGATCGAGAAACAAAAGATCGAAAAGACAAAAGATCGAAATACAAAAGGTCGAAAAGAGAAAAGGTCGAAACCACAGAAGATCGAAAAACAAAAGATCGAAACTACAAAGTACAGAAAATCGAAAGTACAAAAGATCGAAAGAGAAAAGATCAAAATAGCGCGTATCAAAATAGCGCGTTTCAAAATGTCGCTATTACATAGTGTTTTTATTTCTTTTCCGGGATTCTTAAGGGTATAAAATAATAATAATAAATAATAATAATAAACCGAACCGAACCAAACCGGTTCGACTAGGGGGTCTCTTTCTAACATATTTTTTCCAAAAATATTTCCTGACATGTTTCCCGGGATCCTACAGGGTGTAAAACCAAACGGTTCGGTTCGGTTTGGTTCGGTTAGGTTACACACCCTCTAGGATCCCGGGAACGAAATAAGGAAAGTTTTTTTTTAATATGATTGAAAAAGAGACCCTGTTATCGAACTATATGATTTGTGTTAAGTATGGCAAGTCATTGGTTTATTTAACGGTTAGGTAATTTTACTTTACCTGACCATGCCTCGCATCATTTTGTATATTTCGATCTTATTTACTTGCGATCTTTTTTCGATCTTTTTTCTTCTGATATTTTTTGTTTCGACCTTTTGATCTTCGATCTTTTGTCTTTCGATATTTTGTACTTTCGATCTTTTGTATTTTCGACCTTTTGTTTTTCGATCTTTTGTTTTCGATCTTTTTTTTTTCAATCTTTTGTATTTTCGATATTTTGCCTTTTCGATCTTTTGTTCTTTGATCTTCTGTATTTTCGATCTTTTGTCTTTCGATCTTTTATTTTTCGATCTTTTGTATTCGATCTTTTATATTTTGATCTTTTGTCTTTCGATCTTTGTTCCATCACCCTCACTGACCAAAAGAAGTCAAAGTAGCATTTAGTTTGGGTTAAAATTATTCGGGTCGCTGATTTTTTATCGAAAAATCGAAACACTTTTACGTAAGTTTATCAAATACATTTTTATCGAAACCTTTTTCATCGAATACATTTTTATCGAAACCTTTTTCATCTCGTGAAATTTCTGTCGAATTACATTTTTATCGATTATTTTTTATCAATTTTTTTTTATAGAATGACACTTTGATCGAATAATTTTTAGATCGGAAAAAATTTTATTAAAAACATTTTTATCGAAAACTTTTTATTA
Organism: Aspidapion aeneum; assembly: GCA_963576565.1. Classification (NCBI taxonomy): domain Eukaryota; kingdom Metazoa; phylum Arthropoda; class Insecta; order Coleoptera; family Brentidae; genus Aspidapion; species Aspidapion aeneum. Next base: position 20,960,080 of record OY755042.1, read on the forward strand.
AAAATCATTTATATCGTAGGCCATTTTATCGAATATTTTAAGGTATATTACTACAGTAGCTAAAAAACTGGGTGAATATTGAAATTACAAAATATCGAAAACACAACCAAGTCGACTTTTCCTGTCCAGCTGAGGTGCACCAGGGGTCGAGGATAGTTAATTGTTGACCCGGTTATGTTAGTATCTTAACTTGACCCGGTTGGGTTGTTATCTAAAAAAAAACGCTTACCTGACCAGATCAGGATATTTTTTTGTTGATAATACAAAACAAACCGGCTCAGGTTAGAATTCTAACCTAACCGGGTCAACAATCAACTTTCCTCGGCTCCTGGTCCACCCTAGCTGGACAGGAAAAGTTGACTTGGTTGTCTTTTTTTAGCTACTGCAGTAATAATACATTAAAACATTCGATAAAATGGCGTTAGAAAAAAATGTTGACTATGACTTGATTCAATAAAAAAAATAAAAAATCTGAGGTCAAAAATTACATATGTCAAATCCTTGTCAAATGTTCACATATGGTTTTTTTTTTAATGGAACTGTCTTTTTTCTGATCAAAAATATCTAATTTGTTAAGGTTGTTTTTGCTAGAGACCCTGTATGTATGACATATTTTAAAGAAATAGATTTCAATTGAATATTTCGTACATGTAAATGATCTTCGAATCAACGAAAGTCCGAGAATTTTGCACTAATTGTACGATTGAACTGAATACAGTTACAGCAATCAAAGTAACGATAGTAACGAATATATAAAATGATTACTTAGTAGTCGAGTAACGATTAGTAACGAGTATTTAAAAGTAACGAAAATCAAAACCATTAGTTGAAACACACTTTATTGTTCTGCTGTGCATTGCTATGAACCGCCTGAGTATTTTGTTTTACAAACTTTCCGCACCCGTACGCTTTTTTGTTACTATGGGTTGCATTTATGTCTTGCGGTCTTCCAATGTGGCGATCTACTGGTCTGTAGATTGGAAGTAGCTGCAAAAGTTTGCCGTCTTAAAATTGGTATAGGGGTAAATATACAAGCCTATAAGTTCTTTGCGAGCTATCTTCAAATATTTTTAAGCCAACAAAAAACCCAACAGGGGTTATCTACGCCTCTAAATTGCGAATAAATAAAGCCGTCAAAGAATTTAAAATAGCCAGCTTAAACTAGTAACAAAAAAGGACAAAAAAAACTGCGGCTCATTGTTCAGCCAGGCGTTTCTATTTTTTCATAAATAAATACTTTTAAAGAAGTTTTAATTAAAACGCCCTAAAGTGTTAAGGTAAATGCACAAAAACAAATAGCGCTGAAAGTAATTATCAAAATGAATCCCAATCTCCGATCGTCGCATCGCCAGCCCACGTAACTCCTTCATAAGATACTCCACACTACTCCATACAACTCCATTCCGCGTGTGTGTACTCCGTATCGATCGCCTCAACGCCCGCGCATCCATTATGCCGCAACTTCAGCGTTTTTACGCCGTCGCGATGAATTTTACAGCAAGCCTTTTTGGATTTTTTTGCTACACATTAACTGCTTTCACACGTAGACTTAATAGCCACTTGCACCAAACATAACAGAAAGTAGTACGTTCAAAAGTGTTACTTTTGTTTTTTTCACCAATTTGTTTGTCAAAATTGCTTTGACCGATTGACCAAATGGCCTTGATTTGACGTTCCATTGCTTGGCTTACGTCACGTGTTGTTTGTATTTTAATTTGTGTTTGCAAATATGTCGCAAAGACATAAACATTTTACTCATCGAGAATTGTCTTTATTACTTAGCTTTTGTTTTTGTGTTTTATATATTTTTTTGTAGTTAAAACACTATTTGATTATTATTACTTTATTTTTAAAATAAACATATCATATATTACTCCAGAACAAACCAAACCGCTTGTTCATATCTATTTTGGTTCCAAAGTTCTAAAATTACGCCCTTTACACCCCTCAAACATTTTCTTAAGTTCCGATTTTTTTTTGTCCAAAACTGTATTGTCATCTTATAAAATTATAAATCTGAAAACGTTCGTCTTCGTTTTGGTTCCAAACCTATGGATTTATGCCTTTTACATCCCTTAATACCTCTCAACCACCCCTTCACCAAATATTTTCATAATATTGTATTCTCATCAGATCAAATCATTATTCTGAAAACCGCATGTTTGTATCGTTTTTGATTTCAAAGGTATGAATTTACTCCCTCTACACCTTCACTAACCTCCTACCACCGTTTTTTTCATGAAATTACAAAAGTCACCAGATCAAATCATAAATCGAAAAACCGCATGTTTGTATCTGTTTTCATTACAAAGTTTTGAATTTACCCCTTTTTCAACCCTCATCCACCCCCTTTACAACCATCACCTACCCTCTTTACACCCTTCACTAACCCCCTTTACACTTCTCACCCACCCATCACTACCGATTTTGTTTATAAAATTGTATTGTCACGAGATCAAATCATAAATCTAAAAATCGAATAATCGTATCTGTTTTGGTTCCAAAGTTCTAAATTTACACCCTTTATACCCCTTGCACACTCCCTTATTTCCGATTCTTTTTTCATAAAATTGTATTGTCATCACATTAAATAAAATCTCAAAACCGCATGTTCGTTTTTGTTTTGGTTCCAAAATTATGAGCTCAACCCCTTTTCACCCATTTATGCTAAGGTATCGTAAAGCAAAAAGTGTGAGTGTTATTAATTTATTCCCCTCAACCGCCCCCTACCCCCTCAGATTTTTCATTATATTGTCATCGGATATACGTTACTGTGACAAATTTTATTAAAATTAGTTCACGGGAAGTGTATCAAAGGTGAATCACAAGATTTAATAGACAGATAATTAAATAAAATCGTTTAAAAAAACCACCCAACTGCTAAATTTACTTTTAAGTACTAGTCGCAGTTAAGTACAAAATTGATATGTATACCTATAATGTACGACATGCTTCAACTTTTAGTTTTGATGCCCAAAGCGCACTTACGAAATTATACAGTATGTATTTTCATGAATCAGGTTATTGCCCAAGTAACATTATTACCACTCAAGGTTTTATTAATTTGGTTCCAAGGTTATTTAGAGGGTGCTGTTATGGCTTTTAGGATCAATTTGGCTACAAAAAGGTAATTTATATTGCCAATTACCTAAAGAGGTGTTATACAACCAAAAAGTGTTCTTCTGTTTCTTTTAGATACTTTTGGTTTTATTGATTTCTGATTTATAAAGATGGTCTTATAAAACCCTTTTACCTAAAGTTTTTAAAAAGAAATAAATATAAACTTTGGTCTTTTAGTTTTTTTCATTACTTTAGGTCATAACAAAAGTGTTTTATGATAGAGCTAAAAGGTTACCTTATATCCTTTTGTTTTTGTAGTTACCAGTAGTTTAATAGTAAATATGATTATATAGGCGGCCATATAGAACCTAGTTTCCTTAAGGTTTTTAAGAGTGGTAAATATAAACTTTAGACTTTTGGTTTTTGCCATTACTTTTAGGCATTTTAAACAGGTTTTAAAAGGAAGGCTTAAAGGTAAACTTAATTCTTTTGTATTTATGGTTACCCATAGCTGCATATTAAATATTATTTAAATAGGCGGTCATATAAAACTTTGTTTCTTTAAGGGTTCTAACAGAAGTAAATAAATACTTTCGTATTTTAGTTTTTACTAGTACTAGTACAGATTGGTACCTACCTATTGCAAGATTGATTATTTATTATCCTCCTGGGTAGGGCACCCAAGCCTAGATAAGGCCTGTTTAAACGGCCAATAAAAGAGGTTTCCCTCTAACCTGCAGGCACAACGGATATCATTGCACTGGCCCTCGTGATTGTGTGCAAATTGCACGATAAAAAACATTTAAATTTAACACAACTCTTTAAAAAACAAATACAAAAAATTTAAGTGAGATTATGTTCACTATGTTTACCTTCTCTTTTTTATTGGTTTCATAAGCGCACTCAAAAATCCTTGTTGCGATAGAGTAACAAATAAAACCAAGTGACCACTATAAAACGATAATGGCGTATATAGAATTATTTTAAAAATATTGTAAACAGAAAATATTTATCTAGTCGTTTTAGCAGTGTTTTTTAACAATAATTTTACTTTAATTTTGATTTATGTAAACCAAACAGACTTTTTTAATGGTGAATAGTGTAAATTATTTTTTTTTATTTTAAATATTTGTTATTCAGTTATCAAAAAACTATTAAAAGCATTTGTGAGCGGGCGCGCTTGTTTTGAGAGCTTTTCAGATATAGAGATAGAAATATAGATATATATTTCGCTTTTGAAAATACAATATTGCCTTAATATACTAATATTTATGCAAAAGAGTATCTTGTTAGCACGTCACAAAAAAAAAAGTTAAAAGTTTCAAATACATTTTTAGAAGACTTAAAATTTTTTTAAAAATAAATAACAAACAAAATTTTTATACATCGAAAAACACACACTTTACATTAAGTTGAAAAAAAATCTTTGAGAGAGTAATAACTCTTTTCTGTTGCAAAACCCTTCACTTCATTTTTAAAAGTTTTAAAGTTATCTGTCTCTGTAAAACATTGCATTTTTAGTGCATGATTGTAAATTTTAAGTCCGAGATATTGGGGACTCTGCTGGCCTATAGCAAGTCTAGAGAATGGAATTTGTAGTTGATTCCGATTTCTAGTTTCGTAGTCATGTTTTTCGGATGTTTTTGGCCATTTATTTATACTTTTTCTTACGTAGATAAGAAGTGAATAAATAAATAGAGATGGAAAAGTCATTATTTTGAGAGACTTAAAAAGATCTTTGCAAGATGTTTGTTTGCTTGATTTAGTCATATATCTTATCGCCCGTTTCTGCGCGATTAGAATTTGATCGACTCGCGCTGCATTTCCCCAATGAATGATTCTGTAGGCCATAGCAGATTGAAACAGTCCAAAGTATACCAGCTTAAGAACGTCCAGCGACACGGTATAAATTATGTTTAAAATTAGAAATGAACAAGAACTAAGTTTTGCCAACACGTGATCAATATGTCTATTCCAAGTTAGTTTCTGATCTATATAAACACCAAGAAATTTACTGGTTTCGACATTTTCAATTGATTGCCCTTCCACTCTAAGCAGAAGACTTGAATCCGTGGATGTGTTCTTTGGAAGAAATTTCATGACGACCGTTTTTGTGTTGTTTAGTTTAATGCCAGGTGAGAGTTAGAGGTGCTCCAATCTGCAACGTGGTTAAGGCATGCCTGAGATTTATTCTTAAGCTGCTCTTCGTTCTTTGCTGAGACTGAGCTTTCCGTGTCGTCTGCATAGTTTGTAAACGCTGTGTCGGCCAAGGAATTTGTTGGTAGGTCGTTGGCATAGCACAGGTAGAGAGTCGGGGATATTATGGAGCCTTGTGGCGTTCCCCTTCGAATATCTTGAGCCGTAGACCTGGCACCGTCAAACATTGTTTGTTGATATCTTTCTGATAAGTACGATCTAATGAAAGTATTGCAAGCACCTCTTACTCCCATACGATCTAATTTTTGGAAGAGTAGATCATGCTCAATGGTGTCGAAGGCACGGCTCATATCAAAGAATAGGCCCATAACATGGTCTTTGTTGTTAAGGCTGTCATAAATATGTTGGAGAGCACATTCGAGTGCGGTGTCCGTCGAACGTCTGGCTCGGAAACCATTTTGACATTTGGAGAAAATATTATTAGTTTCCAAAAAATTGGTTAGCCTTTCGTTAAAACATGCTTCGAAAACTTTTGCTACGTGGCATTGCAAGGCGACTGGCCTGTAGTTCTTAATATCAAGTCTAGTTCCTTTGTTTTTGAAGATTGGGACAAGTTTTGAGATTTTAAGGGCTTTCGGGAAAATGCCCTGTGTAAAACTTTCGTTTATTATGTGCGCTAATGGAGAAGCTATTAGATCTTGTATTGATATAATTACTTTACCGGGAATTTCGTCTACACCGGACGAATTTTTTTGACATACTTTTTTTATGATTTTTTGAATTTCCTGGGTGTTAGTTGGGCGTAAAAACATGGATTTTTCTTCTATGTTGATGTGCGATAGGTCTGGATCCCGAGGTGGGTCGCAGCCATTCGCAAAATTTGCAAAGTATTTATTAAATGTTTCGCAAATATCTAAAGGGTCCTTTATTTGAGTACCGTCGTGGTTGAGCTCTATTATAGTTTTGGAAGTTTTACCCATGTTTCCTTTCACTATACTCCAACTTTCCTTGTTCAGGTTATTTGCATTTAAAATTCTTGAGTTGTTATAGGTTTTCTTAGCTAATTTAGTCTTTTTAAAATAGTAACTTCTTAAATCTTTGTAATTTTTGGTGTAAAAAGGCATGTTTATTCGTTTTCGTATCTTGTTCATTTCTTGTAACATGTAGGATAGACTCTTTATCTCTCTCTCTCTACTAGTGGAAAATTTTCATCAAATGCCAATCGTATTTTTTGAGTAAAATATATCAAACATAGTATTTACGTCGGTGAATCCACTAAATAAGTTCTGCCAATCAATTGAAGAAATCGAAGCTTGAAAGGAAAAGGTGTTACTGTCGTTGAAAAGCCTGGTATACTGTGACTCTTTTTTGTTTTCATTAAAGTTGAGATTAATATTTATATTTAAAATTTGATATGTATGATCCGAAAGGAATGTATCATAAACATCTGCATATAGGTCGGTTAAGTCGACAAAGAAGTTGTGTATACAACTTTTTGTAGTTGATGTTATTCTAGTTGGTTTTAAAATTGTAGGATATAAGTTAAACCCATTTAAAAAGTTTTTAAACGTTCTAACCGTATTATCGGTTTCTTTTAGAAGATTGATATTAAAATCACCACAAATAATATGGTTATTATTTGGGTTGTAAATATTTTCTATGGCTTCTGCCATTTTATTAAGAAAAGTTTTAAAATTAGAGTTTGGGGGTTTATAAACTGTAATTAGTGAAAGGGTTTTGTCAGAAAAATGGCAGTTAACCGCGCACATTTCCATAAGAAGAGGTTCGCTATTGTTAAAGTCAATTAGCGATGATGCAAACTCCGCCCTTGTCATTAGTTGAACGAGAATAATAATTGCATACAGAATAATCATTAAATTTAAAGTCTTGCACATCTTCTTTATGATGATGTTCGGTCAGGCATAAAATATCTACGTCGTGGTTGTTTAATAATCTCTCGATAGCTTCCTTTTTATCTATTAGGCCTCCTCCAATATTGCAGTGAACAACTATGAGTTCTGAGTATGTCTTATTGTTGAGTTTAAAAAATCACTTGATGTATTATTTTGATTCGGTTTTTTCGGAAAGTAAAAGTTATTTATGACGGTACCGGCGGGCCATATATCTCCTTTCATAATGGCCTCCTTGTACTGAAATGGAACGCATATTTTGAAGGAACTGCGTGTTTCTCTTGATTTGAGGTCCAGTTTTTTAGTCTGAACCTGTGAGCAATATGTCTTCAGATGCGCGCTTATTTGCTCTTCTGTAGTATCTCTGTTTAGGTTTGTTACAAAGATCCATGCGTTCTTTTCTATTGCTTTAATTGAACTTGATGAACTCGTTCCTTTGACAACGTTTCTGTTTCTGCGTCTTCTTGATTGGGCTAAAGTGAAACCGTCATTACTAACAGTGTTAAGTGCATCTTCTGGCGTAGACCTTGCACTAATCTGTAGATTTTCGTGGTTTTGAAGGTTGTGATGTGCTGCAGTAATCTGCGTGTGTGGCACAGGTAATTGATTTTGTTTAAACATTTCAGGTTTAGAATAGTTCGATCTTGGTCGTTGGTGTCCTAAGTCAGGCCTAGATGTCGTTGCTTTATTGTTATTGTTTAGTTTTTCATGTCCCATGGAATTTTCCACTTTATTTAAGGTTAAAAAAACTATTTTCTTTTCTAGGTTGTCTATTTTATTGTTTTGATTTTGTGTGACTCCTACCTGAAGCGTAACTGTTGCGTTAAGTTCGCTAATATCGTCCTGAAGCTTCAATAACAGTGAAGCTATGATGCTGTTGTTTTCATTACAGTTGTCACAAAACCAACGAAGGTTGGGAGTTTTCATTAAAATTTCTGCTTTTTCACGTGATAACTTGGTGCACTGTTTATGGTAGAACTTGTTACAAATACCACCACATTTACCTTTTTGTTTTATTTCGTTAAATTTAACTTTACAACTTCCGCATGTAAACAAAGCGTCTGACCCGTTAGGCGCCATTTTAACTTTTTTTCAGATACGATTTTATCAGAAAAATAAGTCTGGCAGGCAATTTGATGATCCACAAAACGACAAACTCCTCATATATAGGTATATTTTTATGTGATACAATAATTTTGAGACTCTGACATTTTTGGCAATTTTATGACCTAAATTATTTTATATAGCCATTGTGAATCTAAAATATCTTATCTTTACTCTAAAGGTATTATGGTATTCAACAGAATTGCCAGGATACCAAATTACCAAATCTAGTTTTATAACAGGATAGAAGACGTTTCTGAGTTGCTTTTAGAACCTGGCATAATAGCTTTAGGCTCTAAAAGGTTCTATGCTGGTGGAACCGCTAGAGGGCGAAGCTAGCGTTTATTTCTTATGGTTTTATAATGAGTTTAGGAGGTCTAAGGGGTATATAAGGGTAATGGGAACGTGCTAGCGACCAAACATTGAAACTAATGGTTTTAAGGAAAGGCGTTGGCAACCTTTTAGCTTCTGCTATAAATAAAGAAATGTTACTTGGGTGGGTAATTTTGTACCCAACTGCGACTAGTAGTTAAGTGTTTTTTTATTTAAAGATTTCCAACTTTTAGGTTTAATTCTTATTCGGCCTTATAAAAAGCACTATGCATTTACAATTCATTTAGCTTTACTTAAAGCATGTGCTGAAAGAATTTTTGGAATCGCTCTATATTTGTGAAAGGTATAGCTACAACTATTACTAATAAATTCGCTATGTTGATTGCTTTTTAAGAAAAATATAGCCTATAGGACCTTCGGGATCAGTAGCAATTCAGCGACATCTTTTTTGTTAAAATCGGTTTAGCCGTTTAGCCTCTAGCGTGACACAAACATATTTAATTACATACAACAATCGAAAAACATTACCCTTCCTTTCGCCGTGCTGCAGTTGAGCAAAAAGGCACCACTTGTCAAATAATGGAATGTTATTTTTAAACTGCCTTAATGTATGAGCTATAAAATAATAAGGGTGCCATCATATCCTTGCATATGCGCGATATATTTTTTTATATTTTATAAATCAAGGTACTTATATTTTGGTCGGGTAAATTATGAGAGCCGAAAAGAATAAAATTTTGCTTTGATTAAATAAAAATGCAAATATAAACTAAAGGGGTAAATCTCTGAGTTGTAGAAATTACAAAAGAATATTTGTTATCACACAAGTTTTCGTGGCTAATCGGGTAAAAAGAATTTGTTGTTTCTCTCACATTTTCCCGTGGGTATCTCACGGTGGTCTAAGATCTAATTGACACCTAATAAGTGTTGACAGTTAACTGTCCTTATGGGACTCCTCAGAACACTGCATGGTTAATGTGACACCTTTAGGGTCACTGCATCCTGGAAGCCTGGCGTCTCCCAGGGGTAGCGACACGAGTGTCATAACCGCACTCATTTTTCCATAGACATTCGTGAACAAAAACTCATTTTTATACAGTCTGAGAAAAAAAAATGTTTTAATAAAACTTAAAAAGAACTCGTTTTTATACAGCCTAATAAATAAAAAAATATTTTCCTGAAGTTTTTGAGTTGTAAATGTTTATTGTAGGTATATTAATTGTTAAAAATAGTTTTCTTTTAAATGTTGTTTGGGTTTTTTGTAGAAAAATAATACGTACTAAATAAACAAAAAAGACTGAAATATATTCTATGTTAAAAGTTTATTAATAATATGTAATATATCACGGGATAAGATGACACTTTTATCACGATGTTTATACGCTATTTTTTGCACTGTTTAGTTTATTTTCGAAGTTTTTTCTAACTTTTTGGGTGTTTTTAGGGTTTTTTTTTGTCCCTTTTTATCCCGATTTTTACATTTTATCAAAAGATAAAAAATGTCCAAATACAGTTTGAGGTTCAGCTTTAATTACTTTTAATTTTATAGTACATTTCATATAAATATGTTAATAAAATTATTCTAAAGCATTCTACTTCGAAAATTCTTTTCTTCGAACGGAAAAATGTTCGAAAACATTTTCATCGAACAAAAGAGTGTTCGAAAACGTTTTCTTCGAAAGGAAAATTGTTCGAAAACGTTTTCTTCAAACAGAAATTTGTTCAAAATTATTTTCTTCGAACAGAAATTTGTTCGAAAACATTTTCTTTAAACGGAAATTTGTTAGAAAATAATTTGTTCAAAAACATTTCTTTGAAAACAATTTAAAAAAAAATTTTTAGACCTGGCTTGTCAAACTTAATACAACTCATATAGTTTGACTAACGGGGTCTTTTTCTAACAATTTTTGAAAACAAAAGCTTCCCTGACTTCTCTCCCGGTATCCTAGGTTAAAGGGTGTGAAACCAAACCGAACCAACCGAAAACTATTTTCGAAAAATGATATCCGTAAATTAGCTTTATGGTCCTCATTTTGCAAGGTTGAAATCAGTGTTACTCTAACCTTTCTCAATTGAGCGCATCAGGGGGTATCTGGATCGGTTTGGATACGTTTGCGATCAATTGACAAAGTTTAGGAAAATACCAATTTTGACCTTCCAAAAGGAGAAAAGTAGACAAATTTTCAGACAGTTTACGTTCCCGGGAAAGAAGTCAGGGTTTTTTTGAAAAAATATGTTAGACAGACCCTACCTTAGTCAAACTATATGAATTGTGTTAGGCTTGGCAATCCAGGTCTAGAGCTTCTTTTTTCTGTTAAATATTATTACAATTTACAATTGTGTGAGAATAGTGTAAAAAAAAACAGTTTTTTGCAAAAGCTAACCAGACAAAATCCCTTTTTGAAAATGTAAAGAGACATTGCACTACAGAAACATGAGTGACATCCAAGTCATAAAAGGTTTATCAAAACTGTTTTCATATTTTCAGTAATTTTAGTAACATCACTAACATTTTTAATGTTGACTGGTAATTGATAACAATTTTGCAACCCAGTATTTCTGGAGATTTTGAGGTTAAATTGAGCCTATGGGGTGGTATGTAAATATTATTTTTTTTGTCTAGTTGTTACATAATGTATGTTACAAACAAGTTGAAAGTTTGATTTATTTTTTAAGGCAAAAGTAGCCATTTCCAGAATAAAAAGTCCAGCCAGGGTCAACACCACTAGGCTCTTAAAAATAGGCCTGCAAGAATCCCGGAAATTTCCCTTCACAATCGATCTTACTATTCTTTTTTGCGATTTAAGGACAGAATCTTTTAAAGTAGACTCTCCCCACAGGCACAATCCATACCTGAACCTAGATTCCACCTTTGCATAATATAAATTTAATAATTGTTGGGTAGTTAAAATGTCCCTAAGATTTAAAAACATGAAGTTAATACTATTTAACTTGTAAGTAATTTGCTCACAGTGTAATTTCCAATTTATGTTTTCGTCAATTTGAAAACCCAAAAATTTGACTTCTGGGCTATTTTGCAATTCATCGCCATCTACATTTAAGCAAATATTATCACACTTTTTTGATAGGTGTGAAATTTTATAAGTTGTGTTTTATTTAAATTAAAATACAAGTCCAGTTCACCAAAACCACTCACATAAACGATTTAGAACACTATGACACTTTTCAATCAAATGTTCATCACATTTGTCCGACAAAGGTAAGGACAAATTATCAGCAAAAATCACAAAAATTTTTTTGGGATAACGCCGAAAATGTATAATTACTCTTTTTACCCGATTAGCCTCGAAACTTGTTTGATTTTTAAATTCGCTGGTACTAAATTTTACGTTTGTTAGTATTATTTAGCTTAAAAATTTCACTGATTGACGCTCAGGGTTGGTCTGGCTTGAAAGACGAAGAGCTGTCGTAGATCACGGATGGTTTGTTTCTTTTTCTTTTTCTTTGCGTTTGATCTTTTCATTGATCGATATGTATAGCAGTTTATTTTCGCCTGCTCTTGTTCTAGTTTCTCTCGTATCTTGGTAGAATGGCGCTTCTTGCGAGAGTTTTCTCACTATATACATAGAATCAGAGACAAAACCGTCTAATTAGCTTCGCAAGGGTGTCATATTGACCAAACAGGAGGAGTTTCATAAGGACGAAACAGTTAACTGTCAACACTTATTAGGTGTCCATTTGATCTTAGACCCCCGTGAGGTTAAGCTTTCAAGCTACCCACGGAAAATATGAGAGAAACGAAAACATCTATTTACCCGATTAGCCACGAAACTTGTTTGTTTTTTAAAGGATGTGATGATTTAAAATGAGATCGAAAACTGCTCCAAAGGCTTGATTTCTAAAGAGTGCATAGGCGTCATTGATTCTCTGCTTTCCCGCTCAACTTCACCCGATGTGGCCAACTATCCAGCGTTGGCGGGAGTTTAACTCGAAACTCCGTCAGACTCGAACCCTTTGTGCGGCTTTTTAACGGTCTGCAGCCAACATGCTACTGCTAAACCGGCGGTTTTTCTTACGTCATACGTCATCGATGCAGTATTTTCACTAATTCGGTTAAGTTTTTTGAGTTACATCGCATCAAAGTGATCGGAAATGTTTTAAGAACGTTCTAGGACAAATCAAGACATTGTTTCAGTGATTATGATGTATGAAAACCGCGGCTGCACAATGTTTTGGATGTTTTGAGTTCAAGGTAAAATTTATATATATGAGAATAAAAATGTTTTTTTATTGCGTTATTGTGTTTGTAGAAACTCTCTGTATTAGGTCACTATCGATGACGATCTGTAAATAAAGTTAAACTTTGTTTTTTTACCGTAAGGTCTAAATCCACCATTTCACGATCAAAATAGTCTCAATTATAATAGTTCTAATATTTTCTTCATTGGCCTAGAGTTGGAAAGAATAGTAAATAACATTTTAAAATAATTATTTACAATAAATTTATTGGAAACACAAAATTTATTTAAAAATAAGTTTGTTTGGTTTCGATTGGCCTTAACAGTGCATTTGAGAAAATGGGTTTGTTTGTGGTTTGAGGGACCTAAGGTGCATGTTCACATATAAAATCATGGAAAAGTTTTCTCGATAGTTATGGTGGCCCGTGAGTTATAAAGCTGGAGGGCGCAAATGGCTTAAGGGTGAGGGTAATAGATTTTTTAAGCAAAACTTAATAGAGTTTGAAAATTTGTTTTACTTATCAATCAAAATTCAGTCTAAAAATTCATATTTTTCATATTCAATCCTTGATCTAATTCATTAATTCGGTTAAGTCAAAGTGATCGGAAATGTTTTGAGAACGTCCTAGGACAAGTTTAGACATTGTTTCAGTAATTATGATGTATGAAAACCGTGGCTGCACAATGTTTTGGATGTTTTGAGTTCAAAGTAAAATTTATATATGAGTATAAAAATGTTTTTTTATTCCGTTATTATTTCTAGAAACTCTCTGTTTAAGGTCACTGTCGATGACGATCTGTAAATAAAGTTAAACTCTATTTTTCTAGCTAAATCCACCATCTCACGATCAAAATAGTCTCAATTAGTATTTACTTTATTGGCCTATACTTGGAAAGGATAGTAAATAACATTTTAAGATAATTAGTGACAATAAATTTATTGGAAAATACAAAATTTGTGTAAAAATAAGTTTGTTTGGTTTCGATTGGGCTTAACGGTGCATGTCATAAAAGTTGTTTCGACTGTTATTCTTAGCGCTTTGTCTATTTGAGAGTACTATTGTAAATTTATTAGAAAATAGGTTTGTTGGGGCTTTGAGGGACCTAAGGTGCGTGTTCACATATCAAATCACAGAAAAGTTCTCTCGACAGTAGAGGTGTTGATTTTCGTTACTTTTGAATACCCGTTACTAATCGTTACTCGATTACTTAGTAATCATTTTATATATTCGTTACTATCGTTACTTTGATTACTGTAACTATATTCAATTCAATCATACAACTAGTGCAAAATTCTCGGACTGTCGTTAATTCGAAGACCATTTACTTGTAGGTATATTTTTGTTGTTGATATTATAGAAATATTCAATTGAAATTTTCAAAATGCGGGCCAAAATTAAAAAATAAAGGTAGGAATTACGTAGGAACTCTTCTGTGTACAACTTTGTTTTAAAAATCAAATGCCTTACATAGAAAGAAATACATACTTAAAATCTACTACTATGTCGGTTTAGAACGTTTTTCTACGTTGTCCGACGCCTATTCTCCATCCATAAAATACTGTTAAGACAACCAATAACCTTATTTGCTTTTACTATTTTCTAGTTCTAATTCACTTGATTCGTTTCCAATACATAAGTACTGTGTCTTATCCACTTTTACTGTTAATCCCCACTTTTGGTATTCTTCCGTTAACTTTCTCATCATATACTCCCTGTCTTCTTTATCATTAGCTACAATTACTTGGTCGTTAGTAAACTGTAGTGTGTATATGGTAAATCGGTCGTAAAGTTGTATTCCCATGCCGTGTACTTTGCGTTTTCAGTTTTTTAGAGCTACTGTGATATATATTTTAAAAAGAGCTGGAGAGATACAACATCCCTGTCTTAAGCCTTTCGTTACCAGGAATTCCTTTGAAAGTCGATTTCCAATTTTAATTCTAGATTTTGACTTTTTGTATAGTTCTTTTATCGCTTTTATGTAAGTATGATTGATATTAGTCTGCTCTAACACTGTCTATAATTTTTCTACTTTTTTTGTAGGTCCACAAAGGTAACATGAGTCTCTATATTTCTGGCGCTCCTTTTCTTAATTACTTGTTTAAGACAAAAAACATTATCACTACAAGATCTGCCGCACGAAATCCACTCTGCTCTTCTTCTTCTTGTTCATGAAAAGCATTCTCTATTAGATCTCTAAGAATCCTACCGTAAGAATCTACTTAAGGTACTGTTTACTGAAATTCCACTGTAATTGTTGCAATCCAGCTTGTTTCCTTTTTTATGTATTGAGAATATGAATGCAATTGTCCAATCATCAGGTACTGGATGTCCGTTTATGCATTGATTGATAATATATGTGAGATTTTCGAGTAGTTTCTCTGATCCATATTTGAGCATTTCAGCATATATTCCCCCAGGTCCGCTAGCTTTTTCGGATTTAAGCTTTTTAATACTATTCTTTATCATTTCTATTTCGATGATTACTTCCTCTCCATGTGCTTCTATGTATCTCCTCGGAGAGGTTGCCAGATATTCGGGTCTCGTCTCCTGCAGCAGTCCCTTATAGTGCTCTGTCCATTGTTCTGGTTTGATGATCTGGATGTTTACTTTTTCTTTTGTTGGGTTTTTTACTGTAGAAATGAATTTCCATACTTCAGAACTCTGCCTACCTCCTACGTATTTATTTATATCGTGGTATTTGCGCTCGAACATTTCATTCTTTTCTGTGCGTATCAAATTTCTTAGCTGTCTTCTGGTATGCCTGTAGATTTCTCGGTCTCTTTGCTCTTTAGTACTGAGCCATTTCAAGTATGTGCGTTTTTTCTCCTTGACCGTTTGCTGTATTTCCTCCGTCCACCACATCTTATTGTTATATCTATTATCTTGGTGTCCAACAGCTTCTTTGCTTGCTTCCTTCAAGCTTTTTACTATGTTTGTATATATCTCTTCAAATGAATGCTGTGTGTTTAATAATTTTTCATCCAATCGTTTCTGATACAATCTTTGCGTACTTTCGATTGCTAGACTTTTAAAGAAGTATTTTTGATTGTCTTCGATACACTCTAGGTTTTCACTTTCTCCAATACTTTCGTCTCTATTTGTTTTTCTTACAGGGTATAATATTTTTGCTTTTACCAGATGGTGGTTAGATCCACAGGTAAAACCACGAAGTGTTCGCACATCATACCACTTTAGTTCCGAGTGTTGTCCACCTATAGCGTAATTAATGATTGATCTAAGGTTTCTTGTTGGCTGAATCCAGGTATACCGATGAATATCCTTATGTTTAAAAAAAACATTATTTATTTTTAGACTATGGGTTTCATACAATTTTATCAGTCTCAAGCCATTATTATTTGTTACTTCCTCTCCAAATGGTTCTACCACTTTGCTTTGGCTTTGTCTACCAATTCGACTATTAAAACCGCCAAGCATAATTATTTCCCTGGTATTGCCGATTTTAGTGATTGTCTCATCAAGCTGGTCGATGAACATTTGTTTTATAGCTACCGTTTCGTCATTTGATGGTACGTAGGCTGTTATTATGCTTATATTGTGTCCAAGCATCGCGAAGTAAGTTTTCATTAATGCAGTCGTAGTCTCTAATCTTATTTTTGAGGTTTTTATTTATTAATAAGGATACCCTTCTGGCTGCTCTTCTTTCTTTTGAGACTCCAGTGAATATGTGAACAAAGTTACCGACACTGCTTGTACCTGTTCCTTTCTTTTTTGTCTTTGTGAGTGCATTAATGTCTATCTTACTGTTCTGGTTCACTCCTTCTACGTTCCATGTAGCTATATTCAGAGTCCTTTGTCTTTGCTGTTTTCGTCTTCGAGAATTTCCGTCCATTGCTCCGAGGCTTTGTTTAGGCTTTTTGGTAATATCTTTGTTTTAAAAGTATTAGAGAACCAGTCTAATGATTAAACCCCCTACTTGGAGGGCCAGGATTTCTTATCAAGGTTTTTCTCCTCTAGCCTCTGACGATCCAGCGCCATACTGTAAGGCAACAGCTGTATTCTTTTATACTATCCCTAAAAGAAAGGGTTGCCACCTACGCTATGATCACCCTCCATCCTCTCCGCCTTTCATACCGATGCACATACGGGTATTTGAATGATCTAGGCGGCCAAAAATATTTTTTTATTTTAATCTGTTCTAAGTGATATTACTACATAAAAAAAGCTCTTAATGTTTCGTTTAGGCTGATTTAATGTAAAAAAGTGAAAAATTCAAATTTATTCTAACATTACTCAGAAAAAATATCTTCGCTGTTTGAAGAATCTCTATCAGTTTCATTTGGCTTCGCAGGCATAATAGGATAGGAGTGATGGTTTCGGGTAAAAACGAATTTAGTTTTCTATTCTTTATTTTTATTATACTTGTTATTAGCGGATCAGAACTCAAAAGATTAAAAATATCTCTGTTGCAGGATTCTCTTGAAACCTTCCGCGCGAAGTTTTGTCGGTATGCCCTAAAATGCTTATTTCGAGCTTCCGCAGCCTCTTCGGAAAGCTGTCCTATGGGCAGCAAAGCACTTTTTATTACGGCTGCACCATGAATCAGGATTTTGTGCATTGTTGGCATCATTGGGTACCAAGGGTACAAACTGACATATAAGCGAGCGGTATCCAATGCAAATCGGTCATATTTTTTGGAGTCAATTATATAACCACTCGAAATCGTCTGTAAAATAACCTTCAGTCTGTAGATTAGATCATAACTAATTCCAGTAATTTCTGAAGCTAGCCTCGGGTCTTAAAAAAATCTCCTGCTGGTGTTGCCATCATTTCTGTTGCCAAAATTTAACTTTGGCACATCTACCAACAATCCACTTTTTTTGCGAAATCCTTCGATCCTGATAGTCATCTTCCGTCAGGTATTTTTGACTCATTGATCTTTGGATTGACTGTTGCCATTCCAGTTTAGGATGCCCTCTTTTTCTGCGCGCTATTGGTTGCCATTCTTGGACCTGCTTTGATAATCTTTCGTCGCTCATCCGTTGTACATGGCCGTACCATATCAGTTGCCTTTTAGTGATGTCATCCGTTATGCTTCCCTCGATTCCCATTCTTTTTTTTATGATCTCATTTCTTATATGATCTGTTCTAGATATTCCCACTGATCTTCTTATTGCATCCATTTCGACACTTTCTATTTTTGCTTTGTATTTTTCTGTTACGCGACAAGTCTCTATTCCATACAACAGCGTGCTTTTCACAATTTTACATTCCTTTTTATCTCTCTGCCCCCCTAGCCTGGATTTCCAGTATCCTTTCCTTTTCTAGAGATTTTTTAGTTTCAGTTTTTCTCTCTCCATACTTCTTTACTGGCAATTTATAAGCTAAGTGAAGAATGCTCTCGAAAAGACGAATTCTAGCATGTAAAATTGAAAGTCCAAACTCTGCAGTTTGAGCAGCAATTTCTTTTTGAACATCCACTTTGTTGAATTCCTTAGATGTTGCCCCACATACGTAACATTTACTTGTTGATTTTGTGCCAGTGGCAGCATTGCAGACTTTGCCGTCTACCATTGACATAATAAAGACATGATTAACCAAAAACTTGTTTCCATGTGGGTCAATCTCTGTTCCGTTAAGTGATTGCGCAGAATTTTTTACATAATTAATTTCTTCTTGCGTAATATCAATACTTTCCTTGACAAAACGAAATCTTATGGATCGGCAGTACCTCGGAGATGAAGGTGTAGGATTTTCCCATAGCACTTTATTACCATTTTTACTACCAACCAGTCTTATAGCCCATCTCACCGACTTTTGTTTTCGTTACTTAGCCTTAAGTGCTCCATATTACGTCATATTATTATTATATTAAGAAACGCTTTAAGCTATGTAACGAAAAAAAAGTCGGTGAGATGGACCCTTAGAGGCACAAAACAGAATATGTTGGCGTCTGAGTCGGCATCATTATAAAATTTATATTTGTACTGTGATTGTTGCGAACACACACAACCCCATTTGCAAATGATTTTTAGGCCGTCTCTCTCTTTTTCTTTTAATGTCATTAGGATCTCTTCCAGGTAAACAGACAAACGCCTTACGGTGAGATCAACCAACGATTGTAAATTACTTTCAGCGCCAGTACTTGTTACTTTAATTTCTTCTGCGGGTGGATAATATTTCTGTTTTGCTTTTTGCAAAAGGCTATAACAGGGGAAAAACTTTTTATTGGTATCTCTGATAATTTCATATTTTTAACGTGTTAAATCTGCTTCCACGAACATTGACACTGCTTGTGTTCCAGGGGTTCTTTTGTGGTCGAAATAGAAAGGGCTTTTTTAAATTTGGTAGCACGTTTTGGGGCATCTCGTTTTCCTGATTTTCGCAACTCAATCTGTGCAGCGTGAACAATTACTTCTGGATCCAAATTGGACCGAATTTCTTCCGTTTTTCTCCTTTTAGTTCTTTCACTTCACTCTCCAAATGACTTAGGTGGTCGACCTGGTCGATTGTGTATAACCACAGGGATTTGAATGGTGCCATCCAGCCAGGATTGATTATATTTAAGAAATACATCTTCTTTTTTATGACCTTTTAACCACCTTTCTTTCATTTGTAATTTAGAACGTGCAAAAGTGCGTTTAAGGTTCATTCACAAATCGAGATTGTTCTTTCGTATATTCTTTGGAGGTTAAAAGTTGCTCTCTCAAAAGATTAAGTTTTTCCTCGAAACTAGGCAAATTTAGATTCTGCATACGTTCAAACAAGTCTTTTCGGGTCACAACTCTTACCCTTGAGGGGCCAGGTAAACCTAAAACAAAAACACATTCTTAGATATATTTTAATTACAACTGAATAAGTTCTTAATGATAAAAAAATAAGATTTTGCGTATGGCCTCGTCTAGATGTTTAATTTGTTCTAGTGACCGATCAAAATGTTTTAACTCAAAAGTATGAAAATAACTATTCCGGACCCGCGTTAATACCGAACTCTAGAAATAAAAGAATGGGTAAACTTGTTTTTATACAAAAGATTGTTGCAAAAAAATTATAAATGACCTAAAAGAAAAATGAAAAAAAAAATCTGTTACTTTCCTCGTAATCGTGTCATATTATCTATCCAAATCCGAAAACCATAGCTTAATAATATGATTCGGTTAAATTTTAACCGCATTATTAAGTCTCCTAAGAACTTAATATTTTGGCGTTTTTAACCATAATATGATTTGTGTGTACATTTTTATTCTCTATGTAAATTGAAAAAGGGTGGAGGCTTAGGCAAGATCCCCAGAGTCGTCAAACATTGGCTTTAAAAAAATAATTTTCCGCGCCCCCCAAAATTAATTCGTGCGTACGCCACTATCCTTAGAATTTAATTTAAATCGGTTCAGGCGTTGTAAGGCTACCGCACCAACAGACAACACTGTTGCGAAATATTTTTTTTGGAATGGGGAAGGCCCAAAACGTAATAATCTGTCAAAATCTCGAAATGTGATTTTTGGCTGATTACAATACTTTCGTTAGGAGGGAAGTAAAGAGAGCCCTATAAGTCCTTATCCGCGATTTTCCGCGGCTAGTTTTTTTACTGCTTTATATCCAAGGCTTAAATCTTGTAAACGTATGAAAAATAATAGTTGGATACAACTGGATAGTATAACAAATATATTAATAAATAAAAATAATAAATAAAAAGTAATTCGTAAATATGTCACTTTTCTAGCAGTAAAATTAAAACTTAAAACTGCAAAAATAATCAAAATTCTGGTATAGAGGGGGTCAATTCTTTACATTTCAAAAAATCTGGCGAAATTTGACAAAATGTGACATAATGGGGTCAATTCTTTACATTTCAAAAAATCCGGCGAAATTTGACAAAATGTGACATAATCTGGCGCTTAAGATTTCTCGTTTAAAAGGCAATTTTTAAACTTAAAAACTTACCTAAAAGGCCATTTCCCACTTTTTGATAGATGTAGCGTCACGATATAATATTTGTTTTTAATTAAAAACCCGTAATTTGTTGAAAATTTTTAATTTAAAAATTGTAAATAAATTCACTATTAACCACACAAACTGAAATGTCAAATTTCGTCACATTTCGTCACATTTCTTTCAAATTTATGAGTCCTATTCGTTTTCTTTATGAGGTCAGCTAAGTTTACTTTCTTTCTTTGTTTTTCACGGTAAAATTAACAAAGAGGGACTAACTGCATGTCGTGGAAGGGTCGCTACAAAATTAGCTCTACGCTGTTGCCACCGTTATATTTGAACGGAATTTTAAGGGAATGTCAAATTATTTCTTTAAAATCTGCCAGAAAAATCTGACTAAGTGAAGATCCTGTCAAATTATTGAAGTGGTGATTATTTTTTTACTTTTTAAAAAAGCTAGGCACGTATATAGTTTTTTATTCTGGGGGGTCCTCCCATATAGAAACTGCTGTTCTTCAGTGACGGCCCATGCGGCTGAGTCCTTCGTAAACCAGAGAGAAAATAATAAATTGTCTCTGTCGTAAACGAACACGAAAGCTGCGCCCATAAGGTTTTGGATAGTGTAATTAAAAATACTAGGGTCACTGCATCCTGGAAGTCTAGCGTCTCCCAGGGGTAGCGACACGAGTGTCAAAACCGTACTCAAAATTCCATAGACATTCGTGAAAAATACTCATTTTTATACAGTCTGAGAAAAGACAAATGTTTTAATAGAACTTAAAAAGAACTCGTTTTTATACAGCTTAAGAAATAAAAAATATGTTCCTTGAGTTTTTGGGTTATGAATATTTATTGTAGGTATTATTGTTAAAAATTATTTTCTTTTAAATATTATTTCTGTTTTTGTATAAAAATAATACGTAATAAATAAACAAACAGGACAGAAATACATTTCTATGTTAAAAGTTTATTAATAGTATATAATATATCAAGGGATAAAATGAAAATTTTATCACGATGTTTATACGCTATTTTTCGCACTGTTTAATTTATTTTCCAAGGTTTTTTCCCATTTTTTTTGGGTGTTTTTGGTATTGTGGTTTTTTTTAGTATCTTTTTATTCCGAATTTTACATTTTATCAAAAGACAAAAAATGCCCAAATACAGTTCGAGTTTTCGTAAGGTTCGGCTTAATTATTTATATTTTTATAGTACATTTCATATAAATATCTTAATATTATTGTTCGAAAGCATAAACTTCGAAAATCATTTTCTTTAAACCAAAAATTGTTCTAAAACATATTCTTCGAACAAAAGATTGTTCGAAAACGTTTTCTTCAAACAGAAATTTTTCGAAATCATTTTCTTCGAACAGAAATGTGTTCGAAAACATTTTCTTTGAACGGAAATTTGTTCGAAAATATTTTTTTAAAATTAAAATTTGTTCAAAAACATTTTTTCGAAAACAAATTTTTCGAAAAAAAAATTTGACCTGGCTTGCCAAACTTAACACAACTCATATAGTTCGACTAATGGGGTTTTTTTCTAACAATTTTTGGAAATAAAAACTTCCCTGACTTCTTTCCCGGGATCCTAGAGGGTGTGAAACCAAACCGAACCAACCGAGACCTATTGTCGAAAAATGATTTCCCTAAATTAGCTTTCCGGTCCTCATTTTGGAAGGTTGAAATCGGTGTTACTCTAACCTTTCTTAATTGAGCATATCAGGAGGTTTCTGGACCGGTTCGGATACGTTTGCGATCAATTGACAAAGTTTAGGAAAATACCGATTTCGACCTTCCAAAAGGAGGAAAGTAGACAAATTTTCAGAATGTTTACGATCCCGGGAAAGAAGTCAGGGTTTTTTTGAAAAAATATGTTAAAAAGACCTTGCCGTAGTCAAACTATATGAATTGTGTTAGGTTTGGAAATCCAGGTCTAGAGCGTCTTTTATCGAAAAACTTGCTTTCGAAGAAAATGATTTCTATTCGAAGAAAATGTTTTTGAACAACTATTACTTACGAACAAATTTCCGTTCAAAGAAATGGTGTTCGAATAAATTTCCGTTTAAAAAAAATGTTTTCAAACAAATTTTCATTAGAAGAAATGGTTTTCATAAAAATTTCCGTTCGAAGAAAATGTTTTCGAACAAAGTTCTGCGACCCGTCGTGTTGCTACCTTGAGTTTTTATTGGATGTTGATTTTTTAAAAACTTTTCTATGAGTGTGTGTGTGTGTACCTGTGTGTCTCTTAATTCTACTTTGTTTTGCAATCATTACAGTGTAGCTACTTTCGATCTTTGTTTGAACCTTTTGTTTTTCAATCTTTTGTATTTTCGACCTTTTGTACTTTCGAACTTTTGTATTTTCGACTTTTTGTATTTTCGACCTTTTCTTCGCCGCCCGCTTTTTTTTGAACAATAATAAAAATAATAGTAGGTATATTATAAACCTGGAGCGTGCAGTGTTTACTTTTAATACCACGGCGGGAATTTTCATGCTCGACCGGAAGAAGGGCTATAATTTGCTAAGTGACTAAAAGGGACTTTAATGCCAAGGTTTATTTTTATATACTAAAAATAATAATAATCATAAACTAAATAAATAGGTATTAAACCACTTACCGTACTGTAGTTTTAGCATGTCAAGTATATAAAAAAACAGTGGGCAGTGATAGTTGTCATGGCATTACATTAAACAAAAGTCAGTCAGATGCTAACAAACAAAGGTCACTCATCGTCAAGCAAGGTAAAGCTTGCTTGACGATGAGTGACCTTATAACAAACAATGTGGAAAAATATTATTTATTTCATAACAAACTAATTAAGTTTACTCGAGAAAAAGTTCGAATTACATTTCTCGAAGATGGAAAATAAAGCATATTCTTACTTTGAGATGGGCATGGAAATGATGCAATAAACAGAATTTCGAAAATTTCACAGTTTCCTGGTTTACAGCCTGGAGAAGTCTAGAAAGTTAAATGCTTCGTTTATATGGAAGCAATATTCTATGCCTAAGGACACAATAACGATCAAAACGAACCAAGCCATCGGCAAAGTAAAGTAAGCTTACGGCAAGCTGGAACAAAATAATCGGTATCGTGTATATATTCCTTTTTGTTTTTTGTATTATGATAAAATAAAATAATCCAAAAACCTATATTTTGCCTTTATGGTTTTAAAGAAATTACTTTCAATCACTGGAGACAAGAAATACTACCTTAGCCCATGAAAAAAGGGATTAAACGTACACCTTTATTCCGTAGAGAGCATAAAACATTTATTAAATAATACAAAACCCAACATAATAGTTTTCTATATTTTAGAATATATATAAAACATGCAAACTATATTTTTGGTTTCCTTCGCTGTGTGGACTGCTGGACACAGGGTCCTAATAAATTTGAAATCATAAAAAACTTAGTTTTTTTAGGTTTGTTTATTTGGACAGTAAAATTTATATACCGGATGTGACGGACAGTTCTTTACGTAACATTTGTAAACCATTTAATTTTTTTAAACATAAAAAAAGCTATGCTCCTGACAGTGTCAGATTTGAGTTTTTCGTAAATGAGGTTATGTTTGGTGTCGCTACCCCTGGGAGAGCGGCTAGTTCACAACTTGCATTCCGTTTGCTATTGGTCGAAATAGTCAGCTGACTTTTTAATGTTGAACGTTGCCGTTTAAGATTATTATTATATTATATTAAGAGATGGTGCCACCAGTCAAGCATTTAACAAACTTTATGTTTACAGCTTTCGGCGTAAAATACGAATATATACTAGTTGTAAGTGACTAAAAAGAGTAGTGGTTTGTGCAGTACATACCTATTGAATTTAACTAAATCTATGCATATGCCGATGAGTTTTTTTTTATTGTTTTTTAAAAACATATTATATTTTTTTTTAATTAGCTTCCCTATCCTGTTTTCCTGTCGAAATCGGTGTTAACCTAACCCTGATAAATTATTCGACAACGTATCCTAACCTGTCCAGATACGCCCCGGTCAGGATACGTTTCCCATCAATTGACCACGGTTAGGTTTTGTTTCAGTTTGGTTTAACACCGATTTCAACCTCCCAAAACGAGGACAGGAGAGTTTTAGTTTTAAAAATCCCGCCTGACTATGTCAACCAATAGCAAATGGAATGCAAGTTGTGAACTATCCGCTCGTTGGAAGATGCCAGGCTTTCAGGATGCAGTGACCCTAAGAATAGTCGCCACAGTCTCCATCTGACGAAAATAAGTCGAAGGCGGAATTTTTCAGGGGTGCCACGACCACGTGGTCACTTTGTGCAAGGAAAACTTAAGTTTGCGACACGCTCCCTAGAGGGAGCCACACATATAGGCAAGGAACTGCGTACAGCCGACCTGAAAATAGGTTCATATTATGAATAAAATGAACGGGACCCAAGAAACAAACCTTTAAAACATAAATTTTAAACTTTCTATAAATTCGTATAATTAAAAATAATGTTTGTATAATTATGTAAAATTTCTTGTGTGCCTAATATTATAGATTTGTTAAAAAATTCTAATTTTCTACTTAGCAATAAAAAGTTGAAAATAGCCCTAAAAAACTACTATTTACGGATTAGATCAAATTTTGGTCCAGGAGGTGAGTTACAGGGTGATATCGAAAATAGTAGTAAATCTTAATTAAAATCACATTTTTAAAAAACAACTCTGTCAGGAGTTTTAGTTAGCAAATAAGAGTAAGAAATACATTAAAATATGTATCATGAACTTATTGTATTATTTTTAGATCCAGGACGTGAGAGACCTACAGGGTGATATCGAAATTAGAAGCGTAATTTTCTAAAAAACAAATTTTTAAAAAACAATGTTGTCAAGAGCTTTCGTTAGCAAAAAATTATTTGAAACACGTTACACAATCATACCATTATCAGATTTTATCACCTTCAGGTCCAGGAATTGAGCTACATGGTGATATAGAAATTATTAGTGTGTGTAAATTTTCTAAAAATCACATTTTTAAAAAGCAAGGTTGTCCGAAGCTTTTGTTAGCAAAGTATAGTTAGGAATACGTTAAACAATCATACCATTAACTGACTGTATCACCGTTAGGTCCAGGAAATGAGGTACAGGGTGATATCGAAATTAGTAATAAAATTTCGTAAAAATCACGTTTTTAAAAATCAACGTTGTCAGGAGCGTTTGTTAGCAAAAAATAGTTAGGAACACGTTAAGCAATCATACCACTTACTAAATTTCATTTACTTCCAGTAGGTAAGCTGCAGGGTGATATCTAAATAGCAGTAAAGATTTTGAAAAATCACATTTTTAAAAAACAAGGGAGGTGAGCTACAGGGTGAAATGAATAAATAAATCCAAAAATATTTACATATATTTACGTGAAAAACTTTTACTATTTATTTGACAAATTTACAAGTTAATATGATAAAATTTTGACATTAAAACTTATTAGTTAATATAACCAAATCAACTTAAGCCCCTAACTAACCTTGGTCAAAATAAAAGTTTACAAATACACATGAGAAATCCAAAAATCCCTACATTTATTTACGTAACAACATCTTGGTTCGTTGTTCTTTTACAAATTCACAAGTTAGTTTGAAAAAATCATGGCTTTATAATACATATCAAGTATAACCAAACCGAACCAAACCCATATAAATAAGGTTGGTCAATATAAAAATGTACAATAATTATTTACAGAAAAACCTGCCTGCCTTCGTTGTTAATTCACAAATTTACATGCTTATTTGACAAAAATTTTTCATCCAAAATATACAATTAATATAATATAATCAAACCGAACCAGTTGGTCAATATAAAAATTAACAAATACAAATAGTAAATCAAAATTTTTTTACAAATATTTTACATTTGTTTGATTTGTTGATTAACAAATTTACAAGATATTTTAGAATCTTGGCCCTAAAATATATATTTAATGTAACAAAACGAAAGCCTTCACTAGGCTTGCCTAATGCAAACATTGACAAACATACACGATAAATATAAAAATCTGCACATTTATTTACAGGAAGAAACTGTCTTCGTTGTTATTTCACAAATTTGCATGTTTTTTAGGCAACAATTTGACACCCAAGTTATCTATTTAACATAACCAAACCGAGCCAAATCAAACCCTTATAATTATTAAGCTTGCTCAATATAAAAATGTACAAATACACATAATAAATATTACATTTAATTACATTGACAAACAACAACCTGCACAGAAATATTTTTGTCCCGTACGTCGTTCTTAGTTTTATTTAATTACTTGTATATAGACTTCTTCCAAAGTGAAGCGACTCAACATTTTGCATTTCTTTCAAAAAATCTGTTAATACATGTACCGCTACATAGCTATTTGGTTGTCTGATAAAGGGATATATTTCTTTACTTCTTTAGCTATTTTTACTGAAAACTCCAAATCAACAAAAGCAGTAGTTTCATCCCACTTAAGGTCTTTTACCTTTAAATTTTAAATATCTTTTACATAAATATTTTTTTGTATCGCTTAGGCTTTTAATTGTTTGTACAATAGTTATTTACCTAACAAGTGCGGAAAGAGGTACTTTTCCGCACGTGACGGCAGTTGCACAAACGACGCGGAGCGGAGTTCGGGCAAGCCGTCAAGGATGGAAAAGATAGTTTCCGCAAGAATTAGGTACAATGTTTTTCCTACGAGTGTTTTTGTCCATCTTCTTTATCAAAAAACATGTTTTAATTCGCAAAGATTTTATAATAATGCTAGAAAATGATACGGAAGATAGAATTGTTACATAAATCATTTAATGAGTCCTAAATATCTTCATTTTTAACAAAACAAAAATCGTGCGAAAAAGAAATTTTTCAGCACTAGTGCGGAAAAGTTACTTTTCCGTACGTTTTTTTAACTTTTATTTTTACTTGATTTTTTTTATGCACGGAAAAATAATAAAACAGGATTTTTTTATTATGATATATTAAAAAGAAACTTTATGTAAAGAACATTTAATTAACAATAACGAAAAAGTTAACGATGGTAGATATTGAAATTGAAAGTGAACTTTCTGTTTGTTGATTGGTTGGTGTTTGGCCCACTACAGAAATGCCTTGATCAGTTTGCTGCTTAGAATTACTACTGTAGTGAATGGAGGAAGGTATATTGGTCTGTACAGGCTGTAACACATTACAGGATTCTTCATTCGGTGCTTCTGGTAGCATCGGTTCAGCAGCACTTCTTGAAAATGAAACTTGTGTGTAGGAGGACGGGTTTTCATTTGAAAACGATTGTGGACGGAAAGGTTCTTGCAATTTGGACGTGCGGAAAAAAATCGTGAGGAAAGTAAAAATGATGCGAAAAAGTAAAATTGTGCGGAAAAGTAATTAACGTAATATTCTTTTAATAGATCGCTCAAGAAACCCTAACTTATATGTTCTTGGTTTGTAAACAGTAAGGTGAGGCCAAAAGTTATTTTTAAAAATATGATTTATAAAAAAATTTACTACTAGTATCTTACCTACTGGACCTAAATGTAACGCAGTTAGTGAATAGTATGGTTTGTTTACAATTCCTAACTATTTTTTGCTCACCAAGACTCCTGATAAAGTTGATTTTTGAAATTGTGATTTTTACAAAAGTGTTTTACTAATTTTGATATCACCCTGTACCTTACTCCAAGGACCTAAAGGTAATAGTCAGTTAATGTCATGATTTTTTAACGTGTTCCTAAGCATTTTCTGATAACGAAAGCTCTTGACAACATTGTTTTCTAAAAATGTGATTTTTAGAAAAATACACTAATAATTTCGATATCACCCAGTAGCTAACTTGCTGTCTCTAAAGGTAATACAATATGTTAGTGATATGATTTTTTAAGGTATTTCTAACTCTTGTTTGCTAAGTAAAACTCCTGACAAAGTTGTTTTTAAGAATGTAAATTGTACAACTATTTTTGATATCACCCTGTAACTCACCCCCTGAACCTAAATTTGAAATAATCCGTTAATACATAGTTTAACTTTTTGGGCTATTTTCAACTTTTTATTGTTAAGTAGAGAACTAGAATTTCTAAACAAATCTATAATAAATTTTAAGGTCACCCTGTAGCAGACCTGAACTTAACCTTTATAACCTGGGTTTGGCAGACTTTTTTTCTTTCTCTTCTCATACCTGATAAGAAATATTAGACAAACATTATTTTTAATTATATGATAATAATAATACAACAAGTTTGATATTTATATATTCAAAGGTTATTTTTTGGGCCACGGGTTGCAATAAATCCGGGTATTATTTTTTTTTTCATATCATAACTTATCAAGCCTAATAGTTTTTTTTCCTAAGATTCATTTGATTTCGTTAACATAATAATACGTTTGATTTTGTGGTCGGCTGTACTTAGCCATTCGCTTTGGTCGCAGCCTTCGTAGTTACGAAGGCTGTGTTTTGGTTCGCTTTGCATGTTATTTGAATCCAACTTTAACGAAGTCAGAAAAACGTCTCATGGTTTTGTTATTGTTTTTTTCCGGAAAAATACAATTTTTTAAGAACCTGTGCATCATCAACAATCCCGGAAAAATATTGAATTATCAGCAATCGGGTTTAAAGGTAGGTTTTAGATTATATTTTTCCTCATTTTTCGGTTTTAGACGCTGTAAAATAAACTGAAATTTACGATGTTGCCATGATTTAGGGGTAAAATTTGAGGCGTCAAATTTTTTCAGATTGTTTCAAATTATTTCAAATTTTAAAGAATTGCCCCCAGAGAAGTCAAACATATTTAGTTAGTTGCTTAAAATATCATAGTTACTCCTTGAGTTTGGTTTACCGACTTTCGAGTGATTACTGAATACTAAAATAATTGAAGGAATCAAATTAATCAATGTAACAAAAGTAATCATTTCATTTTCCGATCGGCATTCGTTACTCCGTTATTTGTCGAGTAACGAGTACTTGAGTAACGAAGAGTTACTTTTTCAACACCTGTACTCTACAGTTATGGCGACCCGTGAGTTGTAAAGTTGGGGAGGCGCAAATGACTTAAGGGTGAGGGTAATAGATTTTTTAGGCAACACTTAATAGTTTGAATATTTGTTTTTCCTAACAATGCAAATCCAGTTGCAAAAATTCATGTTGCCTGGAAGATTCATAATTTCTTATTTTCTCAGAATGATGGTGCCAATCTTTCACACTCGTTCGTGCTCAATTAGGGTCAATTCTTGATGCCACATTATAAAACAACACACACGGAAAAAGTAATAAAAGTACAACAGGTTGGATAAATCACACCCACAAATCCAGTTATTTTTTTATAGATCTCTAAAAAAATTACGCGTGAAACTTCTGTTTTGTGCTATTGTTTGCCTAACTTGAATTAGGCTTAAATCCGTTAAGGGCCCACCCAGTTCTTTAATTTTGATTTTATCTTCCAAAGAAAGAATGAAAAAATTGCTTTTAAAAATATTACTGACGTAAATTATAACAGGACCAAAAAAGCAAAACAATTTGAATAAGGTACCTAACAAAACTACTGTAAGGTAACAAAACTACCGGTTCACCGGCAGGCCAGGCATGGCTAACACAGCAAATTTTGGCGTGTCGATACAATGACGCTGACACTGCTTGCTGAACCATGGCTATATGTCAGCACAATTATTGTGTCATGACACAGTGCGAGCGGTCAGCTATAAGCGACTCAAAGTTTTGCCAGCTTTGGCAACACTAATTTATATTTTATTTTGCGGCGCATGAACACTGCTTTGTTTTATCGTTGTTTGTTTTATTCTACGTTTCGTTATTCAAGAGTTTGGGGAATCCCGGACTCTCGACTTAACTGTAGCCGATAGAGAGAGCTATTTCACAGTATGCAACTAGTAGTGTAGTTTCACTTGAATAACTCCTAATACGGGCTTCTATCGATTTCATGAAATTTTGCTTCATTATGCCCTTCAAAAGTTATCCAAATTCATATAAAATCTTCCTGGTATAATTTCAAACCTACCGACAGAGAAAAGGCGCGGCTCTTTGCGATCCGAGCACAAAGTATTTGTTTTCCGACCGACCCAGCCCAGGTGGATGGACGACACCTGATTGGCAGATTTTTTTGAGATGCGCTTTTAATTGCTTTCAGGGGTTTTTTTCGGGCCCCCTTTAGTCGGCAGTATGCAGAGTTAGAAATTAAATCAGTGTCGTGTCTGTAGGTGTAGGCGAGGGGTGGCTCGGTATTTCCTTTTGGTGTACAGGTTATGGAAAATACCAGGAAATACTTGGGAAGTACTGGGAAATATACTAGGAAATACCGAGAAATGCTTAGGAAATACTAGGAAATACGATTGAAGGTAGGTATTTCCTTTTGGTGTACAAACATCGGCGATCGAGCCACCCCTCGGGTGTAGGAATAGAAAGTTTTATTATCTATTTTTATTTATTTAATTTACGCCATAATTAAATTAAATAAGTTTCATGAGTATATCTACCGCCGCGCATGTCACTTTCTTTAAAGGATATGCCGATGGTCGTCTTTTATCTTTGTTCAACTGACTTTGCAAAAACTATACGTATTTCGTATTTTATGTTTAACAGTATCATGAGTATCATGACACTGTGTCTCATCTCATGACACTCTGTCTCATGCAGTCGTGGTATAATACGTATATCCCATCCACGGGCTTTTTACCAATTATGACGTTACTTTTAATTGTTTCAACAATACTGTGACATTGTTGCGACAATTAAAACAACTGTCAGTTATGGTAAATAGACTTGGACAAGATATAACGCGTCGAACATTCAGATAACGCATTTACGTCAGTGACGCCCCCCAGCTCACAAACCTTCAACTTCCGCCGTCTTGTAAAGTGTCATGGTGTCATACAATTTGTTGTGACTGTATCAACACTCATGACACCGAGAACGGTATTGATACAAAAGTGCCATTCAACAAAGTATTATAGTTTTTGCAAAGTCACTTGAATAACTGCTAATACGGGGTTCTATCGATTTCATGAAATTTTGCTTCATTCTGCCCTTCAAAAGTTATCCAAATTCATATAAAATCTTCCTGGTATAATTTCAACCCTACCGACAGGGAAGAGCGCGGCTCTTTGCGGTTCGACCACAAAGTATTTGTTTTCAGACCGACCGAGACCAGGTGGATCGACGGCACCTGATTGGCAGATTTTTTTGAGATGCGCTTTTAATTGCTTTCGGGTGTGCTTTTTGGAACCCCTTTAGTCGGCAGTATGCAGAATTAGAAAATAAATCAGTGTCGTTTCTGTAGGTGTAGGAATAGAAAGTTTTATTATCTATTTTTATTTCTTTAGTTTACGCCATAATTAAATGAAATAATTTTCATGAGTATATCTACCGCCGCCCATGTCACTTTCTATAAAGGATATGCCGATGTCGGCTTTAATCTTTGTTCAACTGACTTTGCAAACACTATACCCATGCCTACGGCAGGCGGTCATAGCCATTGTCGGAGCTGAACTTTAGTTATTGTATGCATCGAAGGGAAAGAGAAATTATAGAATAAGCAAATATTTAAATAAGAAATATTTTTTTAATTAGAATTTATGTTTCTTTTTTGTATTTTTGAGTAGGGGCGTGCGGCTATGCGGCCTTAACAAGCTGCCGGCCCTGTTTTCAACCCTTTGTATATTTAAGAGTACTTTGTGGAATTTTTTGTATTTCTGATAATTCATAAGAGTGGACTCGAATGATAGTAGCTCTCTCTGTCTCTTTTTCTGCTTCACAACTTCTGCGAGAATATTGTCGCAATTCGAAATCGATTGGAAATCCGAGAGTTGCTCTCCGACAACAAATTAAATCTGTCAACTAGGGAGCATCTCTCTACTAGCCCGCTGTCTGATAGCCGATCAAAGCTGTCTGACAGATACTCTTTAAAATTTCTCAATTTACGAGAAATAAATAGTCTTGATAGCAGTTTTTGAGGGTAGGGGAAGGTGCTGTACCTTGGACAGGGCTGTACCTCGGACCACCAGCCCTAACGGCAACCCGCAATACAATTTGCGTAAACTAAAAATCGGCAACGATGCCTTACTTGCATTCGATAGCTGTCATCCAAAGCGGCATAATTTAAGTGATAGCGTGCACTTGAAAAAAAGTGCTTTTTGTTTTTGCATATCGTAAGTAAATTTTTTGGTAATTTTGTATCGAATATCATCCGTAAATATAATATACATTTTTCATTTTTGTGTTTTGAATATGATAGGGTTATATCTGAGGCTTTAATTAAAGCGAGGTTAAGATAAAATAAAAATTTCATCAGGAATGTACCTCAGACCACCTAGAAGGGTTGTACCTTGGACCGGTCCAAGGCACAACTCTTTTACAAGCCATCTTAATGAAAGTATTTTTTGGATATTATAAGGCGATTTTAGGTGTAGGAGGGTTGCAGGAGAGGGTCTTAGAACCCCAAGGCTCAAATTACTTACTTATAAACCTTATTTATATTTTCTTTTCAGATGCCAAGAAGTAAATCGGGCCGAAAACGACCTCCTGTGAACCCAAGCTTCAAAAACTTTCAATGTTTCCAGAACTACACTCATGAGGCATTTAAAATCTCATAGGGAGTCAGGAGCTAAAAACTTTCAATTAGTGGCTTCAAACAACACTCACCAAGTTTTCACCGAAATTGAAAAAAGAGCACTAACGGATAACCTTATAAGTGCTGCATGATTACACCATGGTCTTACACGGCTCCAAATTCGATCTTTGGCTTACTAGTATGCTGTTGCAAAAAGTTCATCCAGCTCAATGGGATACCTCCAAAATGGCAGTCAGAGGATATTACATTAGAGGAAATGGCCGAACGAGAGGAGCACTAGTATAAAGATGAAGAACTAACTTACTTGACGGACAGCGATAAGTATTTGCGTAGAATTAAATCCTCAAATAAATTCCTAAACATCGCAACGGATACTTTTGATTTTTCAAGAGATGATATCATTTGTAAGCTTCCTCAACCTCAAAAGATTACCGGAACATCTCGTTTCGCATCAACTATATGCTTTCCTGTAGATTTCAGTGCATATTCCGTTACCTGATAAGAAAACTACTTAGGATTTTGTTACGTTTAAGTTATGAATTGAAATACATATTTATGTTAATATTCCAGAATCTTAGGATTAGTTTATTAAGCATTGTTTTATGTTCCTAAACTGACTTTTTCATTTTTGTAATAAAATATTGAAAGGTTAGTGATAGTTCCTATATTTTAAAACCCTGGTCCAAGGTTCAACATACTGCGGTCCAAGGTACAGCCCTAGGTTGTACCTTGGACCACATTGCAAGCATTTAAATAAAAAATATTTTTAGAAAAATGTTTATTTAATCAATGTGAATAATAAAAGAAAAAAGTAGGAAAAGGATTAAAGAAGCCATTGCTACTTTTAATTTTTGTTTATATTAAACCGCCAATTTTTAAAAAATATTTTTCTGCAAACATGTCCAAGGTACAGCACCTTCCCCTATTTCTCTTAAATTAAAATACTCTTAATCATAATTTTTTTTTGTCGGATCAAATATACAACGTGAATTTTAATTTAATTTAAAAAATAAATGGATCTATAACGGCTCTGATACCTTCCTAGCTAGCCTATTAGCCAGATCATCTTTTAGTGATTTTAGCTCACACATATACTATACTATAGTAGTGTGAGCTATGGTGATCCTAATTTTTTCGAGAAAAAAAAAGTTGCTCCGATTTCAAAAATTTTTATATATCTTTGCGTTTCAGATGATTTTGAAACTTTTTTGTTGCGCCGTCTGTCTGTCTGTCTGTCTGTCTGTCTGTCTGTATGTCTGTCTGTCTGTCTGTCTGTCTGTCTGTGTGTCTGTATGTCTGTCTGTAACGACCAACGCGCATAACTCAAAAACGGCTTGCCCGATTTTAATAAAATTTGGTATTCAGGCTGGGTTTTGGGTCGAGATGGTCCCATTTAAAAATGAACAAAATCCACCAAGCACAAGCCAAATAAACGGGTGGGGGTAGATTTCAAAAATTAGAGTTTATGAAAAAATATGGCTTGTGTGATATCAAACGAAAGGTAATTGAGTCTGGAGTTAAACAAAATACATTTTAGTTTATTTCAAAAATAGGGGGGGGTAAATTTCAAAAATTAGTGTTTAAGTGGAAATATGGCGTGTGTGATATCAAACGAAAGGTAATTGAGTCTGGCGTTAAACAAAATACATTTTAGTTTGATATGAACCGCCAATTTTTAAAAAATATTTTTCTGCAAACATGTCCAAGGTACAGCACCTTCCCCTATTTCTCTTAAATTAAAATACTCTTAATCATAATTTTTTTTTGTCGGATCAAATATACAACGTGAATTTTAATTTAATTTAAAAAATAAATGGATCTATAACGGCTCTGATACCTTCCTAGCTAGCCTATTAGCCAGATCATCTTTTAGTGATTTTAGCTCACACATATACTATACTATAGTAGTGTGAGCTATGGTGATCCTAATTTTTTCGAGAAAAAAAAAGTTGCTCCGATTTCAAAAATTTTTATATATCTTTGCGTTTCAGATGATTTTGAAACTTTTTTGTTGCGCCGTCTGTCTGTCTGTCTGTCTGTCTGTCTGTCTGTATGTCTGTCTGTCTGTCTGTCTGTCTGTCTGTGTGTCTGTATGTCTGTCTGTAACGACCAACGCGCATAACTCAAAAACGGCTTGCCCGATTTTAATAAAATTTGGTATTCAGGCTGGGTTTTGGGTCGAGATGGTCCCATTTAAAAATGAACAAAATCCACCAAGCACAAGCCAAATAAACGGGTGGGGGTAGATTTCAAAAATTAGAGTTTATGAAAAAATATGGCTTGTGTGATATCAAACGAAAGGTAATTGAGTCTGGAGTTAAACAAAATACATTTTAGTTTATTTAAAAAATAGGGGGGGGTAAATTTCAAAAATTAGTGTTTAAGTGGAAATATGGCGTGTGTGATATCAAACGAAAGGTAATTGAGTCTGGCGTTAAACAAAATACATTTTAGTTTAAAAAAAAAGGGTGGGGGTAGATTTGAAAAATTAGAGTTTAAGTCAAAACATGGCTTGTGTGGTATCAAACGAAAGGTAATTGAGTCTGGAGTTAATAAAACATACTTCAG
Source organism: Aspidapion aeneum (assembly GCA_963576565.1). NCBI lineage: Eukaryota > Metazoa > Arthropoda > Insecta > Coleoptera > Brentidae > Aspidapion > Aspidapion aeneum. The sequence continues at coordinate 20,995,849 of OY755042.1, forward strand.
TTTTTAGTTATATTAGCTTTCACGTAGATACACTATAACTATAGTACCCAGTGTGAGCTTAGGTGCCCATAGATTGGCAGAGTATTTTACTGCCTATCCAAATTCCTCAAAAGGCCCGCCACCGTTGTGTGTGCCCTGCTCGATTTAACCCAAAGCTAGTTAAAAATTAGTCTTGAAACAGTTTTTCGAGTATTATAGGCAGTGGCGGATTTCCAGAGGGAAGGGGTCAAAGTGGCAGCAAACATCAAACTATTTTTTATTCGCGGTTTTTGATAGATCTAAGGTGTTAAATTTAGGATCTAAAGGACATTTATGGCGCCGCAGGCGAAATTTTAAAAGAAATTAAGTAGAATTTAATACAAATTTTAAATAAGTGATGCTGCTAAACTGCAATAAAAGTTATATGTCTGGGAAAGGGGGGGCCCTCTGCCCCTGGATCCGCCACTGATTATAGGGTGTGTTTGTATATCTAATCAAAACGAAAAAATAACTGTAATTAAACTCGGTATTCATATCTACCAGGAGGGCCAAAAAAACCGGACAAAATGTTTTTGTTATAACTTTTGAACTATACTACCAATGTTAATGGAAAATTCTTGTTTGTTAAAATTGATTAGGCTTTCGAGCAGAAAGATTTTTTTGATATTAAAAAATGTCAGAATCAATCCTGCCCTTTTCCAAGAGGTATATAAATTCTTGTATTCCGGATATTTTTTGGAGTCCGTAAAAACGCTCTGTTTTCGCCACTCTTATGCAACTTGTTACAAATCATTAAAATCGGTTTAGCGGTCCCCGAAACAATAATTTTTACTAGTTACGAATCACTAACATCGGTTTACTGGTTCCCAAAAAATTATTCTTTATCATTTCTGTATAGATTCATTTCCTCACAAATTCATTAATACTGAACAGATTCTATAAAATCGGTTTAGTGGTTTTTTTAAGTAATAATTGTTATAGCAACTGGTGTTTTAATATCTGTCTGCAATAATTTCCTTATAAATGCACTGAACCAATTTAAATGAAAAAAAAAAGAATTGCTCTTTGAACAAAACTATTGACATTTTCCGACATTTTTAAATCGAAGACTTTGGAAAAAAATTTGTCCTATAAAGAATCGCTTCTTTGTATGTTGCAAGGATTTTTTTTTATGATTAGTACCTCGTTGTGCGTGTTGGACCTACATCTTTTAAACAAATTCAAAAAAGGATCGAAAAATTTCTTGCAGCATAAAAAAGTATCCTTTATGGATGGTCAAATTCGATTTAGTAAACCATATTATATTCAGAGATATTCGCCATGATGCTTTTTATTTTATTGTCGGTTTAGTAGTAATGAATTTATGAGGACATGGATGCACATAGAAATGGCAAGCCAATTTTAGTACTTGATACTTTCAAATATCTATAAATTCTTACCCTAAGATAAAAAACATTTAACATAAAGTTACTTACTTTATATAATTAGTATTTTTTGACACAATAAATATATATATATAGGATATTTGTTTGTTTTTCTTCTTTTGGGTGTAATAATAGCAAACTTTAATCGGTGGTAGAAAAGATCAAAAGAATGATTTTTTGCTTATAATATTGCATCAAACCTCTTTGTTTTTTAGATAAAGGGTGGCAAACTTAACAGCTTTTAGTTTATTTTTTGTTATAACTTCCTTAAAAATTACAACGGAAGATTAAGATTTTTTAAAATTATGCATGACAATAGGGGTAATAATAATTAAATCGCAAAATTATTTGAAAATAAATAGAATACCCAAAATTATTAGCAAAAATCTGTTTTTTCTTCAACAAATTTTAAAAAATCTTTAAAATGTAGTGCTAATATTTTATGTTTTTATTAAGGGGCCTTTGGACATGTACCTACATGAATCTATTTCAATTTTTATTTGTATAAATTTAAAAGTTCAGAAAAATATTAATTCTTAAAAGAATTGAGAAATTTATACTTATTCCAAAGATTATTTGGCCGCAGTGTATCCTTAACCTATCTATATTTTCTTACAAAAAAAGCAATAGAATATTTTTGAATCATAATAAAAATTCATCATTTATCCATACTCTCCAAACTTAACAAATGCTATAACTTGGCCAAAAGTTACTTGAACTTTTTGTCTACTTTGGACCCTCCGCACCATCTCTTAAAGATTGGTTTATCATTTAAATTACTTATTACACCCTGTATTTTAGGTATTATTATCATTGTTTAATTATATTTTATAAAAGGCCAAGGCCCAAAACTAGGTATTCATTTACTGTTTACTGGGTATCCAATCTGAAGGCCTGCGTATCCAAATGGATACACAATATAGTCTAAAAAGATGCCTTGCTATTAGCACACTTCAAGCAAAGCCATGATGTTTTAGCCTTGAAAACAGTAATTTTGTAAATATCTCAAAAACTAAAGCTCCTACAAAAAAGAACACAAATTATTGAGCAAAATGTAGTCTACTATATTCCGAAAACCGCATATTGATACGATGCTCCATAATGAAAAACTTAACATTTTTAAAATGTTTTAACTCTCAAAAAAGTGTCATTAGCATTATTGGATTTTGACAAAAAAATCTAATCAGCTCGTTAGAGTGTCGAACACTATTTTACCCGAGGGGTGGCTCGGTATTTCCTTTTGGTGTACAGGTCAGAAGAAATACGTGGGAAGTACTGGGAAATATACTAGGAAAAACCGGGAAGTCAGGGGCGGCTACTGCATAAGGACTGCAGAGCTGCAGAACCCCCAAAATTTTCATATTATTTGACTATTTTTCAGCCGCTGCTATTTTTCTAATATAATTATTTTATTTCTAAAATTATTGGAATAGCAGTATATTTTCGGTCCGGTGTTGGTATAGTAGGCCTTCAAATCGCGTACGTGTGTTGATTATGATGCCGCGCGCCGTCGCCGAAGGCCGTATTTCACAGTCGGTCAAATGAAGTTATTGGCATTGTTGCGCTGCTAAATTGCAACAAAACGTAGCTGGGCGGCTAACGAGATCTGTGCTCGGCTAGAAACCCCTTCCTTCGCCCCGCACCGCACTTGCTTATGGGTTTAGATAGCGAAATCTAGGCAAAAATAGAGCTGCAAAACTTGCAGTTCAGTACAATTCCGGGCGAGCGGGCTCAGCGTTGCGTGGTTGCGGGCGCAGTTATTTATTTAGAAGATGCCAAACGCATAGACACGTGATCTGGAGACTGTAAAAAAATAGCATTTTTTATACCCTATCGACAGAACTCACAAACTTTACTGTCACGAGCCGCCACTGCGGGAAGTGCTTGGGAAATACTAGGAAATACCATTGAAATTTGAGCAAATACCAGGAAATACCTCAGGAAATACAGTAAGTATTTCCTTTTGGTGTAAAAACATCGGCGATTGAGCCACCCCTCGATTTTACCTGAACATTTTATAAAAATCGGTTCAGCGGTTTAGAAGCTATTGTGTTACGGACAGAAATAATATACACACACACACACACACAGACATCACGACGATATTGCTAAGATAGGTCAAAATGGGTGTAATAAAACATTTTCGGCATTATCTGAAAAAAATTTTTTTATCGAAAATATTACCTTTTCTAGTCATTGCTACGTGGGCTAGGAAAGTTAAAATTATTTTATGGAATAAACAAGGTGGTTAAAAAAAAAAGGAAAACATGTCTATTGCATCGCATATATATATATATATATATATATATATATATATATATATCTATCTTGGTCTCCAAGGTTCTATCAAAGTTAAAGTTAAAATAATCGTAACTTTCCTAAATCGCAACAGAAATATTCAAAAATAAAGTCGTTAAATAATACCTAACATACCTAAAATTGTACCATTTTTTAAAGCCGAAAACAAAAGTATCCAAAAAATTCCACTCGTATAGGGGTAGCGGGGCTGGTTGGCGCACCGTCATTTAAGTCCACTTTCAACTAATCTGGCAACGTAGCTTCTCTTGTGCTAAAATTTTATCGGCAGCAGACGATGCATACAAAGTTTGGCTGTGATCGCAGAGCTCGGTGAAAAGTAAGGCTGGTCAGAGCAAATTTCGATACCAAAAGTTTTAAAAAACGTGTCAAGTTTTTAGTTAATTTCGGCAAGCTAAGCTACAGCAATTTTATTTTTATTGGTTTTCTAACGACATGGTATAGTGTTTAATGATTTGTGTGTCTTTGGGTTTATTTTACAGCGAACTTTTTGTTTTCAAGCGCCCCGCTTTGTTTGGCGCAAAAAAAGAGGGGTCGACTGGCGCTGCGCCAACCTGCCCTGTGTTTTACTTTGGCATATATCAGTTTACCGCCCACATAGCACAAATCAAAACAATGTTAAAAACACACACTTTTTTAAAGTTTATTAGTTTGCTTTTTAACGTAATTTTTAAAACCACGTTAAAATCACACCGAATATATACGTAATTACGTATACCTATGGTAAAAAAGCCAATACCACACTGGTGCGTAAGAGACCCATTCTCTAAATTAAAATGCGCAGGCTTACATAGCACAAATCAAAACAACGTTAAAAACACATACTTTTTTAAGTTTAATATGTCGCTTTTTAACGTTATTTTCAAAACCACGTTATTTCGTTGTGATTTTAACGTGGTTTTAAAAATTACGTTAAAAAGCAAACTAACAAACTTTAAAAAAGTGTGTGTTTTTAACTAAGTATGCAAAAAATAAAAATATTGATGTTTTACATGTTTGTAGCTTTTTATTACGAAAATGTAGATATATTAATCTAGGGAATTTTGTTCAAAATCTGGCAACTTTTCAAATACATTCTGGGGAAAATTCATTTCTGAGCCTGGCAACACTGAGCCAGATAAGCCGCCCCGCTAGACATAACACATCAACTAACAAAATATTTAAGTAAATAAATATCGGTCCAAATGATTACAAGTACTCCAAACTCGTTACTCATACGGCCGATGCCGATACGATTGCTACGAAAGTAACACTTCGGCTTCGGTCTCATTCGGGATTCGAGTAACGGCTATTTGGCGTCGAAGGATTCGATTACTTCGAATCCGTACATGTATCAGATATTAAAGTATCGTGTAAATAGTATTTGCACACCACTAGCGCTTAGACAACTTGGCATTATCGGTCGGGCGCGGGCTGTTTGTTTTGATTTCGACGATTTGGTATTTACGTCAAAGGCGGAAGTTTCTAATTCTGATGGGATGAGCGTGCAATATTTAAAGACAATTAAATTTTCATCTTTGCCATTAGAAGACAAAATAAACTAGGTGTGATACATTTATTATTTATTTATAAAAACAATAATAATAGGTAGGTTACTAATATCTAACTTAATTTCTCATTTTTTAATTATTTGCTCTAGATTATATGATATGACGGCCCACTCGAGCCCAAAAAGTTAGCGTAAATTCAAAAATATTTTTGCCTGCGCCGCAATTTTTTTGTTTTTTTTTTTTGGTGTGCACCCCAAAGCTTTTTATCACGCGCCGCCACTGATTTCTGACATTCATAAAAAAGGTGGGGAAAACGCAGCAGCGCAGCACTCTTATCCTCAGTCTTTAATAAATCTTCCTATTGCAAATGAATCTTTTAATTTTCACAAAAGCATTTCTCGCTATTTCAATCCTTGATCTAATATCCCGAGGTTGATCTATGTGTAGTATGATTATGGATTGCTCTACATTTACTTAATAACTATGTAATAACTATATAATAAATATGCTACAGCTAAGTGCATTTTTATTCGAGCCAACCTGCCCCTTGAGCCAACTTGACCCCTCTATGGGGCAGGTTGGCTCACGTGTAGTCTCATCAGTATTTATTTTTCTATGGACAGTAGATGATCTTTAAAAAATGATTTTTTACAAATTAAAAAGTTGGTAAATCAGGCAATCAGCTTAATTTTGAAAGTGGTTATTATCTCAAAATCAGAGTGGCAAATAAATAATTTATAAAAACTGGGCCATCCAGCCCCGCTCTCCCCTACTTGGTATGTCCAAAAACTATGCATTTTACTCTGGAGTAAAATACCTTTATTTTTTACACTATAGAAAACGAAAATTGTTATTAAGTGGAGAAGAATTAAAAATTACTTTCATTCATATTATGTTTTTTTGTGTTAGAAAACTTAAAATTTAAAAAAACATTTTAGTGTTTATGTAACGAAAAAAGTTCCTCTACAAAAAGTTCTATAGCTTTTAAACATCTGAATTGCTTTGAAATTAAACAGTTAATTTTCTTCTTTTTAAATGAGTTTTTTAACAAGGTGTCACAAGTAGTATTATTCCATTTAAAAGTAAGTTCAAACCGACCAACATTTGCCGAAAATATTGTGCTGCTTTTGTATGCCGCTGACTGACAAACACGTCGATAGATACTTAACTAATGTTGGCAACAATTACGCCGGCCCGGTCGAGGTCGACTTTAAGCATGATAGGAACCCGTTTGAAGCTTGATTTGTGACGTTAATAGCACACCACTGGCGTAAAAAAATAACTGATAACTAAGAAAGATTGCTCGACCTGGCTTCCGTAAAACTAAGAACAAGATGTATCCGACGATGTAGAAACATTTTGCTGTTCTCGTTTGGACGAGTCCCCATCTTGTATATTTGAATACGTAATTGGAGAAAGTAGTGTCCTTTTTTTAATCACTATTTTATTCAATTTTATTCGATCAAAGGCTTAATTCTGCAAGTTCGAGTTGAGTTTTTGTTAGATAAGATTTTAGTTCTATTTTTTCTTGATTTGTTTCAAAATTTTATTCATCTCCTGCAAACACATGCTCCGATTGGTCCACACAGGCAAGGAACATCTGATTGGTCCATATGCCGCTCCCTTTCCATTTTATTTATTTTGGATGGAAATTGTTTGTTTTTATTTCTTTTACGAACGACTAAAAGAAAAACTATAATCGAAAATTATACCATCTGTGTTTATAGGTAGAGGAATTAGAGAATTATTGGAATAAAGCCAGGCTACAATTGAGCCAGGCACTATTCTGACAGTTTCACATTGAAAACTGACAGTTGATCCTTCAAAATTAAGATACCAAAGTCGAATTCAAAACTAAGTTGTTTATTCTCCATTAATAATGGAAGGCAGCATCTATTCCGGTTCATATAGTAAACAAAGGCCGTATATTGAAAGATCACAGCTGATCTTACGATGTGAAGGTGTCAAAACAGTGGCTGACACTATTACAGCCTTACTTTATTCCAATAATTCTCTATTAACTGCGTCAATGAATCTGGATCTGGTGTGCGTATTTGCATTGCCTTGAGGGAGAGGAATAAAATTTTCCCGAAAATCAATTTTTATTATTTAAAAAAAAATTCATATATTTGTTAGTTTTTCAGATATGAAGCTATTTGGTTAATTTTATTTATTGCTGTTCTCTTGCAAACAAAAACCTTTTTTTTACAGTTTTTATGTAAAACTAATTTAGCAAAAGTTATAAGCAAAAGTTATAAGCCAAAGTTTATTTAGAAAAATGGAAAATGCCGCCATTTTAGATATATGACGTCATATAGGCCCTTTTACTTAAATTTGAGGCAAAGACCCGGAGACTTAACATTGAGTGATCCATCACCAATCGATCAAAGGTAACCTTAAACTTTTTTGCTCATCTTAAATTTTTAAAATTTTTTTAATATTTAAAAAAAAATAACACAATATCTTTCATAGCTCTTGAGATATAAAGCTTACTAAAACATTACAAACAAATCACAATTTATACAAATTTTCTGTAAAATTGATATGGCAAAAGTTAAAAGCAACAGTTTGTGTAAAAGCATGCGAAAAATCGCAATCTTGGATATATGACGCCACACGGGCGCTCTTATTCAAATTTAAGGCAAACACTAGGCGATCCATAACCAGTCGATTTGGGGTAGTCTAAAACTTTCTTTAACATTTTTTATGGGAAAGAAAAAGTTACTATTTTTCAGTAATTTTTAAAATATTAATATCTGTGTTAGTTTTTAAGATATTAAGTTCAAGTCTTTAACATCTTACTTGGTGATCTATTAAAAACAAAAATGTGTTTACAGTTTCTGTATAAAACTAATTTTGAAAAAGTTAAAAGTGTCAAAGTTTGTGAAAAAACGTGAAAAGAACCGCCATCTTGGATTTATAACGTCACACCGGAAGGCCTTCCTACTAAAATTGGAAGCAAACACACGGTGACTTAAAACTGTGTGATCTATTACCAATCGACCTAGGGTAGTTTAAAAAAAATCTTCCACAACTATCCCACGCGATACCATACGCGACTCAACTATATGTAGGTGTCCCAGATAAAAGCAACTACATGAGGATTTCGGAAACGGTAAGAGATACGAGTTTGTTTAAAAGAAAAAGTTGCGCTATTCTAAGCCCAATCAGGTGCTGTATCAATATTAAAGATATCTACAGGCGTTACTAAAATATCGAGCAAAAACCAAAAATAGTTTTTTTTGAAAAATTGAAATATCGCCGCCATCTTGCAAACAAATTTAATGAAATTTGGTAGTTTTGTATAAGCAACTACGTCCAATCAAATAAAGTTAACAAATTTTTTCTAGGCCGTCTAGTTTTTTTGAAACGATAGCCAACTTTGTTTTACTTACTACCGCCATATTAATTTTATACGTCAATAAATAGAGCATTAAAAGAGCTTTTCAACCGTGAATAATAAGCCTATCTTTGAATGACGGAAAATGTGAATTTATTTTTCACTTGGTTGGCTGTGAAACAAAGACCGTACTTGCGTTTGTTGTCATACCTACGTAACTATCTGTCAAAACTTTGCCATGTATTTGATTTATCTGTTGAACTTTTAAAGTTTCTAAATTACTTAAAAAGTTTTTTGAGTCACCTTATCAATCAAATTTAACATGGAAAGGTTTCCAAAATAGCTTGAGATATGTACTTTCAGAGATATCCAGAAAGACGACAACCAGGTTTGTCAATCTTCAGAATACTTGGAAATAATTTAATTGAACATGGTTCCTTTAAAAAACAAAATCGTAATTGACAACCTGATAAAAATATTGAAGCTCTGGTTTTACAAAGTGTCGTTGACTCCCTTCGTGAACTGGAAAATAATGTTGAAGTACCCAAATCAACTGCACAATCCGTATGCAACACCAACATATTAGTCAAGCACTCCGAGATGGTGACTTAGAAAGAAGAATAATGTTTTGAAATTGGTTCATACAAAAACCGCAAGAAAACCCTCAATTTCCGCTTAAGGTTCTGTGGTCCGATGAAAGCAGGTTTACAAACTGCGGGTCGTGTAACAGACATAACTACGTCTACTGGGCCGATGAAAATCCGTTCTTAAATCGTTAGGTGCAACATGAAGTTAGGTGGAGTTTGAATGTATGGCTGGGAGTCATAAACGGACACATACTATTTAACATTTTTTATAATAATTTGACGGCACCTCGATATCTACAAAATTACGTTGACCAAATTTTAGAAAATTTGCTTTTTCAAGATGTAGCGAATATGTGGTTCCAGCAAGATGGAGCACCTCCACATAATGCAGGAATTATAACCGAACTATTTGAATCAGCAACATGGAAATAACTGGATCGGACATCGAGGTCCAGTTGCCGGACCTTACGCCTCTTGATTTTTGTATTTGGGGATACTTAAAGGATAAAGTTTATTCTACTACTCATAATACGATAGAAGAACTAGAGGTAGCTGTTGTTCAAGCCATAGAAGAAATCCTTAAACAAATGGTTGAAAATGCATGCATGTCTCTAATTCATCGATGAAGGATTTGCATGAATAACAAGGGTGGAATTTTCGAACATTTGCTTATTTAATTCAATGCGTTTTTATCGGTTTTTAGTTTTATTTTAAATTAAATAATAAATGCAAACCTTTGTTTCAGAAATAAAAGATAGATTTTAAGAAATTGTATTATTCCTTAGTCCGAGAAAAATTAAAAAATAAGGGCCTTAAGGATTTGCATATAAATCAAATAAATGGAAAAGTTTTGAAAGGTAGTTACGCAGGTATGACAACAAACACAACTACGGCATTTGTTTCACAGCCAACTAAGTGAAAAACTATCATCAAAGATAGGCTTATTATATACGGTTGAAAAGCTTCTTTTATGCTCTATTTATTAAAGTATAAATCCAACATGGCGGTCATAAGAAATAACAAATTTGGCTATGATTTCGAAAGAACTAGAAGGCCTAAAAAAATTGTTAACATCATTCGATTGGCCGTAGTTGCTTATACAAAACTACCAAATTTCATTAAATTTGTTTGGAAGATGGCACGATATTTTAATTTTTCAAAAAATACAATTTTCAGTTTTTGCTTGATATTTTAAAAACCCCTGTAGATAATTTTAATTTTCATACGGCATCTGATTGGGCTTAGAAGAGCGCAACTTGTTTCTTTTTTAAACAAACTCGTATCTCTTACCGTTTCCGAAATCCCCATGTAGTTGCTTTTATTTGTGACACCCTGTATGCTAAATAATCGAAAGATTAGATAAGGTGCGCTGCGGTGAGTGAGTGAGTTTTCTTATTGAATAAATAATGGTTTTTATTCAAGAAAAGAAATTCTTTATTCAAAAAGTTAAAAGTAAAATGCCATCGTTATTTTTAACTAAAACAATTTATTTTGCATTTGTATTTCTTCATTATATTCTTGTTGGCACAGTCCATCAGTAGTAGTTATATTACTCGCATTGTTCTTGCGCGTGGAGCATGGATGTTTTAATTTTCGCACTTTGCAATACATTTCAATTATTTCAGCAAAATTTTTTGAGACATTTTGAGTCGTTTCATGGTAGAATTCGGGTGGGCATAGGCAAGTTCATTAAAAAAAAAATAGAATTAGAGACCCCAAACAGAGTAGTAGTAGAACAATTTAAGGGGGCTGTGGTAGTAGGTATGTTTTTTAATGACTTGTGGGTATACATTTGGGCACAACACTGTTTTACTGACTCAAAATTCTGGCACTACTATGTTGTATCGACGATTTGATATCATTTTTAGCTCGCACTACTAATATACTATAGTAGTGTCAGCTATGGTGAAAAATTTGCTCCGATTTCAAATTTTTTTATATATCTTGTTTCAGATGATTTTGGAATTTTTTTGTCGCGCCGTCTGTCTGTCGGTCTGTATGTCTGTCTGTCTGTATATCTGTCTATAACGACCAACGCGCATAACTCAAAAGCCGCTTGGCCGATTTGAATGAAATTTGGTATAGGCAGGGTCTTGAGATGGTCCCATTTAAAAATGAACAAATTCAAGCAAACACAAAGCAACTAAAAGGGTGCGAGGGTAGATTTGCAAAATTAGAGTTTATGTGAAAATATGGCGTGTGTGATATTAAATGAAAGGTAATTGAGTCTGGAGTTACACAAAATACATTTTAGATTATTTCAAAAAAGGGTGGGGGTAGATTTTAAAAAATTAGAGTTTAGGTAAAAATATGGCGTGTGTGATATCAAACGAGAGGTAATTAAGTCTGGAATTAAACAAAATACATTTTAGTTTAAAAAAAAGGTGGAAGTAGATTTCAAAAATTAGAGTTTAAGTCAAAACTTGGCTTGTGTTGTATCAAACGAAAGATAATTAAGTGTGGAGTTGAATAAAATATATTTCAGTTGTTAGTCATATTAGCTATTAATATACGTACACTATTAATATAGTACCTAGTGTGAGCTTACGTGCCCATATATTAGCAGAGTATTTTTCTATGTGTAAACATGACATTTTTGTCTTCGTTTAAGTTCAAGGCAGGTGTGAATAAATAGTGCATGTGCATCACATTGCGTTTTTCCACATGCAAGTTTTATTATCGCAGATATAAAGGCGTGATAAGCTTCATAAAAAATTCATGCATAAAAGAAACAAGTGGCGATACTGTCGTCGTTACGTTATCGTTGTTGTTCCTACGAAGATTTGACAAATTGTTCCTGAGAAAATTTAAACGAATTTCTATGGCTCTAAAGTAATCTTTTCCGCAAAACTTTATTTTAAACGCTGTCAATTTTAACTTAATATATTTCGTTGATTTAATATAAACATATTTCATTCCGGTAACCAGTTTAAAATTTTGATTTTAACATAACTTGGCAAACAAATTGCGGCAGTCGTGAACAAGGCCATAAAATTTTGGTGGAAGTGGGGGATTGTCGAGAGTAGTAGAGGGGTTTTAATATTTTTACCCAACTGCAGCACGGCGAAAGCAAGGGTAATATTTTTTGATTGTTGTATGTATGTAAGTGAATATGTCTGTGTCACGCTAGAACATTTTGTCACATGATGTAGGCTTTAAGGCATACAAATTATCTAAATTTCAGTCGATTTTATTGAAATTCCTTTGATTACCCACTGCAAATGTCCTCTAATTTGCTGTAGTTACTTTGTAGTCCTCCCTGCTCCCACCCATATCCCCTCCTGTCATTCCCCCACCCTATTCAAAAGTTATATTCGCATACTTTTATTAAATATAGACGATTTCAAAAATTATTGCATACGCTTTCAGATTTTTTTTTATAACACCATTTTACTAGTACGTACAAGTAAATTTAGCAGTTGGGTGTTTGTTCTATTTAATTTTTTTATTATTAATGCATCATAATTGGTTCATATACAGGGTGTCCCAGAACGAATGGTACATAGTTAAACTGTAGATTCCCTGGATCAAAATATTACGATTTACAATTACGAGTATGGTTAAATTGTAATATTTTGACCCAAGGAATCTACAGTTTAACCATGTATCATTAGTTCTGGGACACCCTGTATAGCATAAAGTAGCTAGGAAAACGATGTTTTTAAAGTTAGAATAGGAATTACCTTTGCAACTATATTTGTCATAACGTCAAACTTTGTTAGAGTCATAGTTTTAGAGATATTTTTTAAATCATATTTTTTGAACATATCAGCTAGCGCAATGCGGTTTTCAATTTTAGATTGAGAATTACATGTCTAAAAAAATTTGTCACAGCGTCAAAGTTTATGAGTCGCATTTTCAATAAAATATATATCGAAAACGACAGCAGTTAATAACGTATTGATTGAAAATTTGATTTTCATCATCTGGCTTAATAGTAGGGCAGTCAATTATAATTTTTCTAAAGTGGCAAGATTTTGTACTTTTTTAGACTTTATTGGAAAATACTTTAAAATTGTAAACTTATCAATATCAGAAGTTAATTATTAAGAAGCTATATTAGCAATTGAATCTTTATTGAAGCAACGAAACCCTTTCATCATTTTTTAAATTAGAAAAAAAATTACAGCAGTTTTTCTTGGGAATAGACAATTTTTTTGGATTTATTCGCAAGCAGCAAATGTATTAGAGTTCCATTTTGTCATTGTGTGTTCACTCTTTTTATAACCTAACTTGTACCTTCTTTAAATTTTATAGTTTCCTTATAACACTAATATTTTGACTTTTGTTTATAAAAAATGGATCCACGACGGATCTGATACCTTCCTAGCTACCCTATTGATACACTTAACACAAGTAGAGCCATGAAATACCATCCCTGAAAACAGTTTTTTGTAAATATCTCAGAAACTAAAGCTCTTACAAAGTTCTTAGTTATAATGCAAATTATTGAACAAAATATAGTCTACTATATTCCGAAAAGCGATGTAATTAGAAAAATTGTAATTAGCTCGTTTGAGTGTCGAACGCTATTTTAAATAAAAAATTTATGGAAATCGATTAAGTGGTTTATGAGTTATCGTGTTACGTACAAAAATAATATATACACACACACACAGACAGACATCACGACGATATTGCTAAAAAAGCTCAAAATACATCCAAATAACACATTTTTAGCGTAATCTCAAAAAAAAATTCGTCGAAAATAATACCTTTCTAGCCCGCATAGCAATGGCTAGAGAATGTATTATTTTAGTAAAATTTTGAAATATGATTTTAGCCATAATTTATATTTTAATTATTGAATTTTTGGATTATTTGGTTCTCTCTTAAATATTTTAGATATAACTTTAAGTTCTTGTGAAAATTATTGTTCCTTTTGGGTCACCTTATCATAATATGCTTAGATTTATATATTATTTTTACATCGAACCATACAAAAATACTCTGCCAATTTATGGGCACCTAAGCTCACACGAGTAATGTATATTGTAATTTTGACCTATTTTGATCCGCGAAAATAACCCCCTATTCGCCACCCGGGGATGCGTACAATTAGAGATTCCCGGCCCCCAGTGTAACACCACTGAACAAAACACATTAATATGTATTTTTTTGTTTTCATGCACAGTCACCTTTAATATATTACCCTTTTTTGGGCTTGTGTCGGGTGGATTTTATTATTTTTTAAATGGGACGATCTGGAGCCAAAACCCAACTTAGGTACCTGATTTCATTCAAATCGGGAAACAGACTTACACACATACAGACAGACAGACGACACGACAAAACCGTTTTAAAATCTGAAATGCAAAGATATATAAAAATTTTTGAAATCGGAGCAACTTTTTTTTTTCATTTTTGACATGATCACCATAACGCACACTACTTATAGTATACGTATGAGCTAAAACTCAAAATTAGTTGAAAAACCTACTCTTAACAGTAAATTATAGAAAAAAGTATAAAAAGAACAAAATAGAAAAATAAATAAATATAAAAAAGCAGAGAAGGCAAACACCCAACTGCTAAATTTACTTGTAAGTACTAGTCGCAGGTGAGTACAAAATGATAGGTATACCTATACTGCCGTCCTAAGTAAGACCCACCTATCTGCAAAAAAATCTAAAATGAGTTAGGACCGAAAATGGCTTTAAATAGGTAATAATTTGTAACTTTTTTTTTGTTTTATTACTTAGATATTGCTATTAGAAACCCATAAACATTTACCAACAAAAAAAATATATTACTATGTAACTCTTGGCAAGCATTTAAACTTTAGACTCGCTTTTCTCGAAATAAGTAAAAAAGTAGATAGGTGGGTCTTACTAAGGACGGCAGTATAATGTACGATATGCTTTAACTTTTACTTTTGATGACCAAAGCGCACGAAATTATACAGTTTTGTATTTTCATGAATCAGAATATTGGGTAATTCTGTGCCGAACTGCGACTAGTAGTTACAAGTAAATTCAGCAGTTGGGTGTTTTTTTTATTTATTTATTTTTTTATTTCCAACTTTTACCCAAAAAGTACATGTAGATTTTCTACGGACGCGAACACTATTACCTTCCATTGAGTGAAGGTGGGGGAGGAGAGAGGGAGGAGGGACTAGCAAAATTGTGTCGAAACAAATCTTAAAGCGTGTGCTGAAAGAATTTTTGAAATCGCTCTAAATTTGTTAAAGGTATAGCTACAACTATTACTAATAAGGAGGGTGGGGAGAAGAGAGGCAGAGGAAGGGGTAAAGTAGTAAAATGATGTTGGAAAAAAAGTCTTAAAGGTTATGCTGAATGAATTTTTGAAATCGCTCTATATTTGTAAAAGGTATAGCTACAAATATTACTAATAAGGAGGGAGAGGAGAAGAGAGGGAGGGGAAATTAGTAAAATGATGTTGGAAAAAAGTCTTCAAGCGTGTGCAGAAAGAACTTTTGAAATCCCTTTATTTTTGTGAAAGTTATAACTATTACTAATAAGGATGGCGGGAATGAGAGAAGGAGGGGCAAGGGGAGAGGCAGAACTAGTAAAATGGTGTTGGAAAAAAAATCTCAAAGCGTATGCAGGAAGAATTTTTGAAATCGCTCCATATTTTATAAAATTATGCGAATATGGTTTTTGAATAGGGTGGAGGGAATGACAGGAGGCGAGATGGGTGGGAGCAGGGAGAACTACAAAGTAACTATTGAAAATTAAAGGACATCTAAAATGGGTGATCAAAGGAATTTTATTAAAATCGCTTGAAATGTAGATAATTTTTATGCCTTAAAGCCTACATTATATGACAAAATGGCGTCTGAAGACCGCCATGTTGATTCCTGATTAAAAGAATATAGCCTGTAGCGCCATCGGAATCACTAGCAATTCAACGACCCCTTTTTTGTCAAAATCGGTTTAGCCGTTTAGCCTTAGACACAAACATACATATTTACTTACATACATACAACAATCGCAAAACATTACCCTTCCTTTCGCCCTGTTCCAAAACAAATGTGAAAAACCACACGACCACAAGTAGACGTAAACAAAACTTTTTATCCATTAACAGGGGAAGCGGAAGTGCTCAGCTTAACCAGAAGGTTAAGCCAAATATAACGCCGTTGTTTCACTCACATTTATCATGTATGAAGCTGTCGGTTTACTCGTACTTTCCACATTTTCTTTTACTTCCGAATTTTAAGGGCAGCTAGGCTAAGCACTTTTGTTCTCACATACATTACTAGCAAGCTATATAAATGGCAATGGCGGCTGGTGACGTTATAAATTAGGGATGGCAGTAATTTATATTGCATGGAAAAGGAGATAAAAAAAGTTACCTTAACCTTACTTGGAAATGTTTTTTAAACTTTGCTATTACAGCCAAATTTCTTTATGTTCAATTTAGCACTGTGCGTAAAAGTCATTTACAGCTGTAATAGCCAAGTTTAGAAAAACATTTCCAAACTAGTAAGAACCTTTCTTTTTACGGAATGCCATTTTCGCGTACTTGGCTTTTTTTACATGAAATGTTTTTGATATGATTTCACTTCTTTTTTAAAGGAATTTGATAATATTTAATTTTTAAAGTAGTTAAATATGCGGAATATTGTTCAATACTTTTGTAATGCCTTACTTAAAATTTTGAGGCTTTTTATTTTTTCCCATGATCTTATCATAATTCCTCTATCAGCCTTCCAAAGCTCAGCTCTTTAGCGTTTCTGAAAGTGGACAATGTTACTTTTACATAACTTTAGATGTATAGGGAAGGGAAGCAAACCAAAATTTTCATGTTTTTTAATTTTTTCCTATAGTTTTATCATAGTTCCTATCAGTCTTCCAATGCTCAGCTCTCTAGCGTTTCTCGAAGTGGGTAATGTTACTTTTACATAACTTTACAATTATAGAAGAGGAGAGTAAATGAAAATTTTGGGGTTTTTAATTTTTTTTATAGCTTTATCATAGTTACTATCGGCCTTCCAAAGCTCAGCTCTCTAGCATGTCTGGAAGTGGGCAATATTAATTTTTCATAACTTTACATTTATAGGGGAGGAAAGTAAATTAGAATTTTGGGGTGTTTTAATTTCTTCATATACTTTTATCATAGTTCCTATCAGTCTGCCAAAGCTCAGCTCTCTAGCATTTCTGGAAGTGGGCAATGTTACTTTTACATAAATTTACATGTATAGGGGAGGGGAGTAAATTAGAATTTTGGGGTTTTTTGACTTTTTCCAGGGGTTTGGTCATAATTTCTATCAGTCTGCCAAATTTCAGCTTTGTAGCATGTCTGGAAGTACAGTAGAATTTTGATGATCTATACATGAGTGAGTGTGTCAGTGAGTGGCAATTTCGACGTTTTTTGAAATTTCGTAACTACTTTACTACTTTATGGAATTCCATGAAACTTGGGGGGGGGGTTGTTAACTCCATGAAGGTCTACCACTGTGCAAAGTTTGAGATTTGTAGCTCATTCAGAAGTAAAGTTTTAGATAGGTCTAATATGGGCTGAGATGTTTCAAGAAAAGATGGTACGGCAGCGCGAACTTGGCGAGGCACGACCGTGCCCTCAGATTGCAGTATAGACATATTATACATTTTTAAAATCAGAAAGAAAAGGTGGATGTAAAAATGAAATAATATACAGAGTATTCCTACTAAGATAGCAAATTTGATGTCAGATTTTAAATTATAAAATGACATTTGACAACATCTATCATATGGATTGAAAGGCTTTTAACTAAGTATAAAACTTTGGTAATCAATGAAATGAAATTAAAGAAGCTGACCGAGGGTTTAAAATATAGTGAAACCACATAGCACAAAAATCACATCAACGTTAAATTAACCTGAACAAAAATAATGAAGTTATTTTCTACTAGAAAACCTCATACCATGTAATATTTGTTTGTTTAATCTACATGCTTAAAGATAACTTAAAAACAAGGAGGAATCAAGCTATAAAAAAATTTAATTTTTGCTGAAGTTTCTGGTGCTGTGTATATAACGTCTTTTATACCCTCGTTATTTTCATGTGCAAATTAATACTTGAAAAGTCCTCCACAAGATGTTCTAAAATGCCACTAGATTAAGACTTCTCAAACGTTCTATCTTTTTGCATCTTTTTATGTCACGTTTTTTTAACAACTTTTTTTAAAATTAAAAGTGACGCGAAAGGAAGTTCTAAAAGTTTACTAGTTTATTTTAATTTAATTTAAACTTGCTTTTAAAACCAACGTTTTTTTTTTCTCACGCGTTTTCTACGTGTGAACACGTGATTGTGCTATGTGGGAATCACCCTTTACGAAAAAAAAATGATAATGAAAAGTATACAAGGTTCCAAACCAGAGGTAAAATTATAGAACGAAAGTTTTAAAAAAAAGTTTTCTGTACTTCGGCCGGGATTTGAACCCGTTCGTTTGGCTAGGTACGCTAACGCTATGCCAATTATACCACCGAAGCCATAAGTATACATTTTTTAAAACTCCATATCACGGTCAGTGTCACAGTGTAGGAGCGCTAATTCTCAAGGTATCGACTCGACCAAGCCATTAATGGCACTAATTAACGAAACTCAACATAACCTACATGGTTCGACAAAGGGGTCTTATCCCAACATATTTTTTTCAAAAAGAAACTTGCCTGACTTCTTTCCACGGATCCTACAGAGTGTGAAACCTTGTCAATGTACCGGCAACGTAACCTAACCGTGGCAGTGAAGACAACTATTAAACAAAACTCAACACAACTTATATGGTTCGACTAAGGAGTCGAGTGTACCTAGCTAGGATTCGAACCCTAAATAAGCTAGATGTGAATCAAATGCGCTATCACTGCGTTGCGGTTGCCTACCATACTTTAAGCACGGATCACCTAACAAAAGGCATATACGTATATGACAAAAGGTGATCCGTGCTTTAAATCTATAAATGGGTCCTTAACAGAGGCGGCGCGTGGTGTGAAACTTTGGGGGTGCACACCCAAAAAAAAAATTGCGGCGCAGACGAAAATTTTTTTGAGTGCCTCTCCCAACTCTTTGGGCAATCCAGTTTCAACAGTCAGGAATAATGTTTAAATTAAAAAATGAGATATTTGGTTAAATATTATTTATCTTTTATTATTGTTTTTATAAATAAATGTATCACACCTATGTCACACCTAGTTTTTATATTTAACAAACACGTTTTGTATTGAAAATGAAGGCGTCTGTCCTTTTTTGAAATACATTTTTTAATAACCAATTCATTGAACTTTGGAATTCCTTCAGCCATTTTCTCAATAGATAACATTGCGAGAGCAGTTAATCTATTACCCATTGTGCTTTTAAGGAAAGTTTTAATTCTCTTTAGGGTAGAGAAACAACGTTCTGCTTGCGCAGTTGTCATAGGTATCGTAATCACTGCTTCTATCACGCTAATGCAATCAGAATTAGAAACTTCCGCCATTCTCGTAACTACGAAATCGTCAAAATCAAAACATTACGGCCCGACCGATAACGCTAAGGTGCACATGAGCTACCTTTAACAGGCAGGGGGAACCGTAGATGCGGGTGGCATCTAGAGGGGCATCGATCGCCTTAATTGATTCTCAAGAGCACTAACCGAAGTAAGGTCCAGATTTTGTGTACTGTAAAATTATAGGGACATATCGTCCCCTCTTTCGATATTTCGTAATTGGAATGCCACATTTGCACATAATATGGGTTCAGCGCAGCGACAGCCTGCCTACGCATCCACCGCATGCTCGTTTGAACACGAATACAAACACATACATACCGGGTATTAATTTCTAGTTAGTATTTAACTCTTTGGTGAATTTCTTTGAGGGTTTTTTGATACTTTATTATAAAATAATTAATTAAGGAATGCACCGTATCAAGATGATTCTTGAGCTGCCATTAGCTTAACCCACAACACAAAGAGCCAGGTTTTTTGAGGTCAAAGCTCAGGAAAAACCAAGTTTTGAAGCAGTATTATTCAGTTCGTCAACCTTGAACTCCAAATGTTGGAAGAAAGAGCGATCTGTGCCATTGTGCAGCTAGATAAACAAACATTAAAAAACTAATTTCTGTATTTTCTTGGGACATCCGGCTTCATTATGAAAATAAAAACATAGTTTTAATTATTTTTGGGCAAACTAAGAAAAGTAATGGCTGGCGCGATTTTAGAACCCACCAGCAGCACAATGCAAAAAAAGTTCAGGGAAAAAATAGTTTAGCACCCGTTGATCAGCAACAAAATGTTTTCGGTTGCTCATAAAATAAATTAGTCCAAAAATAAGCCATATAATTACCTCTCTATGATTGTACGTGTGCGATTTAAGAATACCCGGTATAATAGAAATTTTTCATTATTAGCCTTTAAATAATATACATGTAACAACGAATTACCATTGCTAAAACGCACATAAAACTTGGTGATTCTGTAGCCCTGTCATATTAGGTGAAAAAAACCTCAAACCTCTAAAAAATAGGTGCGATTTGAATTTTGGTATACTTATTACTCAGCATCTGGGACACGTTTTCCCATATTCTCCGCCAAGATCCTCCTTGAATTTCGCTCGATATAAAGCTCTAATTGTTCTAAAAATCCGTTTTTTGCGATTTTTTTGAAAACTTATAACTTTTATAAAAATTGTTAAAAGAGAAAAAACATTAAGTTATTTGGTCTATACTATAAAATGAGGAAAAAACCTTTTAAATTAAGACATTTTAATAAATATACTTATTTTGTTTTATTTTTACTCACCCTGGAAAAAAATATTTTTATTCAATTAAACACTGTAAGACAAGAAAAAAAGAGTATCTAAAAAATTTATCTTTTGAGTAAAAACAGCTTTAAAATATGCGCAAATGTTCCAACTTTTATTATGTTTGAAATTCTTGCCAAACTGATGTTAATGCAATTTTTAAACATTTGTAGGAAAAATAGTGTTTTACTAATTTTAATGGGTGAAAGTGGATTAAACAAAATCAAATGAAACCCAAGGGTAGTTTTTTAGAGTCTGAAATGATAAATATTGGTACATAGAGTTTTACCGAATTATGGTTGTATCATGATATTTTCCCAAATATACAGTGTGTTCACGGATTGGGGTAAGGTGTAAATGACAACAAATTTTCGATTTAAATTCTGATTTTCTGGGGATCGCTCCTGCTTGGTCTCAAACTAAGATGTTAAGAAAATGAGCCAAATCAATTATTATACAGGGTGGTTTAGTAGTCTGATTTTATGATATAAGATAAAAACCACAAAAAATGTTCGATTTAGATTTTGATCTTCTGGGAATTACTCCTGCTGGGTCGCAAACTAAGTTTAGAAAAAATCAGCCAAATCAATTAATATACAGGGTGGTTTAGTAAGCTAATTTAATAAAAAGTGTTAAGAGTAAAGTACCGTTGTTTTAGAAAATATCAGAAAAACTAATAAGGAGTTGTTTACAATCAAAAGTTACGGCAGATTCTTAATTTTCAGAAAAATCAGCCTACTTCGATTTTGTAAGTCGGTTATGAAAATTTTTCTTCTTTAGACGATTTTTGCCTGATTTTTCTGAAAATTGAGAATCGGTAACTTTTAATTCTGAACAACTTTTCTTGATAAACTTTTCTGATATCTCTTAAAACAAAGGAACTTTACTTTTAACACTTTTTATCGAATCAACCTAATAAAACACCCTGTATATTGATTGATTTGGCTTATTTTCTTAACATGTTAGTTTAAGATCCAGCAGGAGCAATCCCCACAAAACCAGAATCTACATCGAAAATTTGTTGTCATTTATACTTTACACGAACTCAATCCGTGGACACACTGTATATATGTACTTATACAAAGAGCTTAAGTTTTTAATACGTATATCTAAAAAATAATTTATTTGTTAACATACAGTGTGTCCACGTAAGTTGGCGGCATATGGGAAACTTTTTTATTATTAGCTTTACGAAAAAAAGTTATTCTTCATAAAAAGTTCTGCATGGTCCAAAACCTAAAATGCAACCATCAGATGTTAAATTTTTTCATCATATTACGAGGTTTGTCAAAAAATGCGATTTTTGCTCTTGAGTAAAGTACCTTTCTTTTTGACAATATCGAAAATTGTTATAAAGAAAAGATGTTTAGAATTAAAAATAGCTTTCAAATATTCAACATTGTTTATTTACATTATTATTATTTGCATCCTAGATTAATTATGCTTTAATGTGCAAACTTAAATTTCTAACGTAATCGCAGAAAATGTAGAAAAAAATATTTTTTTAATGTAAATAAACAATGTTGAATATTTGAAAGCTACTTTTAATTCTAAACATCTTTTCTTTATAACAATTTTCGATATTGTCAAAAAGAAAGGTACTTTACTCTGGAGCAAAAATCACATTTTTTGACAAACCTTGTAATATGACTGAAAAAATTTAACATCTGATGGTTGCATTTTAGGTTTTGGACCATGCAGAACTTTTTATGAAGAATAACTTTTTTTCGTAAAGCTAATAATAAAAAAGTTTCCCATATGCCGCCAACTTACGTGGACACACTGTATAAATCATGATAAAATAAATAATGAAAAATAAAATCTTAAAATTGCATATTAATACGAGTATTTGTTAAAATATTATGTTAGTTCCTCTGTTTATAATTTCCAACCAAACTTGTGTTTCATTTATTTTGTCTAAACCCCTTTATTATATTTAAGTTGCGTCAAATACTATTTGTTCTAAAATTTAATTAAAATAGCTTTTTGGCTGGAATTTTAATTATAATAAAAGCGTGCGCATTTGCGCCTATTTTAACACTGTTTTTACCGATAAGTTTTAACTTTTTATATACCGTTTTTTTTACTCTTACAGTTTGTAATTGTATAAAAATATATTTTTCATAATCCCATTTGTGGTCCGGCTGGAATTAAATATTTTTCTAACCTCTTAAAAAATTAAAAACTAAATTTAGGTGCATAGTATAAGTGGGAATCAAGCCTAATATTATTAACTATCAGCATTTTAAAAAATGTTTCCTACATACATGTGAGAAAAAAAAGATATATATATATATTTTGGAAAATAGTAGTTTAAATTTTTTCTTTATTTGTAGTACAAAATTAATAATTTCGCGTATTTTTTCATTTTGACTTTTTTTGAAAAGGCTATTAGTTTTCGACAAAATTGGACAAAAATGATTTATAGGACATTTAAAAGCCTTACATCTAGCGAACCTACAAGAGAATCTTGGCGGAGAATATGTGGGAATGTGTCCCAGATGCTAAGGAATAAGTATAGAAAAATTCAGTTTGCACTATTTTTATTAGGTTGTTTCCTTATTTTACTGGGCTATCTTGTGTTCAGCGACGAGGCATATTGTACTTAAATGGCTTTGTTAACAAACAAAATTGCTTTTTGGCACGTGGATTGATTGGGTCTTAATCCTTTAAGGAGGACGAAGGAGAAAATTCAGTCGCTGTAAATGGAGAACGCCATCGCAACATGCTAATTGAAGTTTAAGGGTTTTAATTAGATGGTATGGATATGAAAATTAAGCGAGGTTGGTAAGGATCACAAAACACGCTAACGCAAGATAATTAAGTAATAGTTGAGTGACTTATAGTCAAAAATCATGTTTGTTGTAGAAGGTTACACAACAAAGTTTACACAATTATCATATAAGTTGCTGCACTTATCAAAAATCAATGGAAATATAGAGATCAAACGGGTGCCCACGTAGGCTTTCGCTGATCGTAACTGCAAAACAGGTGTGCGATTCGGCGTTTGATGTCAGCCGCCGGCTCAAAGATCCACCAGCCACTAACCCGCTGCAAAACAGGTGTGCGATTTGATGTCGGCCGCCGAATCAAAGATCCACCAGCCACTAACCCGCTGCAAAACAGGTGTGCGATTTGATGTCGGCCGCCGGCTCAAGTGCAGCAACTTAAATTTTAATTGTGTAAACTTTGCCCAGATTGATTGGTAATAGATCACACCATTTTAAGTCACCGGGTGTTTGCCTCCAATTTGAGAAAGAAGGCCGTCATGACGTCATAAATCTAATTTAGTTTTACAGCAAAGATGGTAAAGAATTTAGCGTTATATCGTAAAAACTAACAAAGATATAAATTTAAATACAAAATAAATAGTAACTTTTTTTCCCAAAAAAAAATTTAGGGAGTTAATTTTAAGTCGCCTGGCGTTTGGGTCAAATTTGAGCCTTTGTAACATCATAAATCCAAAATTTCGACATGAAAAAAGCCGCCATCTCCACAAAGGAACTTCTACTTAAATTGGAGGCGAACACTCAGTAACTTAACATTAGCCGTTTTCAAGCGAATAACTAGTAATTACTAGTATTTACCACTGGCGTTCAAACGGCCTTGGTAAATACCACTACTTGAAGAGTGACGAATGAGCCCTTTGTACGTCATCGTTTATTACCGGTAATTACTACACTTTCGAGAAAGGTTATTGGGTTTTCTAACCTCACAATCATTTGTTTTGTTTCTTTTTTGGAAAAATATTGCATGCATTTTTGTAAATTTGGAATGTGAGATTTTACTGTTCCTATAACTAACAAAATTTAAAATATGTTTAACATTATTGACAGTTTTTATCATTTTAATATTTAAATAATTTCGAAAGATTTTTAACTGGATATTTTTTAAAGTCGCTTGCAAAAATAAACGAAAACGACAAATTTTAATATTACCCATATAGTCCAATCAACGAGAGGGTTCTAGAGTGCATGGAGGGGGGGGGGAGAATTTTTCTTTCCGGGAATAGTTTTAGGGTAGGATATTACCATGTCAAAAGTTCCCACCCCTAGCCCTTCCGCTTCAGTGGCGGAGAGGGGTCAAAAAGTGCAATTTCTTGCCCATAACTCGATTACAATTACAATGTACAAATGTTATATTAAAAATTAAAGAGCGTTAAAATCCCTAGAAAATGGAGAGGCTAACCTGACCTTTAAGTCTAACAGTTTTGAGATAGTTGCAACCAAAAACCGTTAATTTTTGAAAAACACATTTTTGCCTAATATTTTTTATCAGACTTGTTCATCTAACACTTTTATTTTTAATCTTACAAAAAAATCGTGAGAACCGCCAATGTAGTGCAATCAATTTAAAATATATTTTTTTTATCTTTAAATATGTGATCATAAATTAAAAGTTACAGGCGTTTTAGTTTTAGGCTGATATTCCTGATTTTCTACAAAAAACTGGATAATTGCTTTTACTATCACCTTCATCATCATCATCATCATCATTATGAGTTTGCGGTCATGCTATCGACTTTAAGGGCACTAGGACAGGGTAAATTAAACGCAATAAGTATTATTTGAAAATAAACTTTGGAAAAACTTTCTCCCTTACAATGGAAGTATTGTTATTATTATTAAGAGATAAATTTACTGAGCCAGCTAAAAAATTGAATACCTAAATTATGAAATATTGCATATAAAATAAAAAGAAAACTTAGACATCCGTAGAAACAAGAACTGATGCAATTCTGTACGTAGTATTATTTGGATAGAGGTGAAAATATTTATAATTAATATTCTTATAATTATTTTGTTTTTGAATTTCTGGCTCGAATCCTTGTGTTCTATATGATTGATTATGATTAAAACGGATACACTCTTTAAAAATTATCTCTGACAATTGTGGCATAAATAGGACAATGTAATGGACATCTTTTTGCAGCTACATTTGATGTTGCAATAGTCAGTTACACATCTACAAGTAATTTATCAAAAATTTTTTGATGCCACTGAAATATATAGTTATATTATATGCTTTAAATTCCCAACCCCGTAGTTCTTAAGCTAGCTAATTTGCTATCCAAGCTGTAGCTGCTAGATAATATGTTTAAAGTTAATGTTGTTTTGTTGTTACCATACTTGGGAGATGCGACAATCGATCAGAGTAATATTTGGATAGAAATGATGTGAAAATGTTGGTAATAAATATAATTATAATAATTTTGTTTGTCTTGCTTTCTTGGGTTTCTGCTGCACATTTTTTTTAGGTCAGTAGTTTCATATTTGCCTCTGATTTTATAAATATGGGAAATGTGTAGACATTTAGGGAACTTCCATTTGCCGGGGAGTTATACCATTTTATTAGGTATTCCTGTTAAACAAGTTCTACTTCAGCATGCAAAGAGCGAGGAGTGTAAAACAATTTAGCTGTTTTTGGATTTTAGGGTAGTTTTGATAAAGTTTTATAAATCCTAGCTAACCCCTCCAAAATGCCTCTGATGTTTAATTAGTAAAATCTTGCAGGCACAATATTTCTTTTAGGCCTAGCTGCTACATTTCGTAGATGGAATATACATGGGTTTCTACTTCTTCCCTGATTTATAAACAAAATATTGTGGTGGAGTGAAGTTTTTGCGAGCAAGATTATCGGAAAATCTATCTTCTACAATGACGGCTGCATGGAGTTTGGAACTGCAGTGCTCACTATATCCTATGATGCTTGCAGCGTTGTGATTTTACTTTATTAAAGTTTTCCTTTACACATTTTATAAGACAATGCCTGTTTTTAGTATTGGAAAGAAATTCCTGACACTAATTTAGATTATCAAAAGTAAAATAATCTAATTTTTTCATGCACACAGCGTTTTTTTTGTTTTGCAGCCATAGTACTCATTTTTGTAATGTTACAACTATCAAAAACCAAAAAAATTGTTCCTGTTAGGTCAGTTTATTCAGTTGGTTGGTGAGGTTGGTTTAGTAGTTGTGGATCTTCTCTGCCACAAAACTTTATGCAGTAAAAAGACCCCATCAGAGAACGTTCTTAAATTAATGGATGGTCACTCAAAAGCCACATCATAGTTTGATGATTTTTTTCCCAACAAAAGATTGACAAAGAGTCCTCTAATTTTGAATCTGCCACTGACTTTAAGTATAGTTTTTGTATAAGAAAATATATTTATTTAGTTTATTTTATCAAAAGAATCACTCTTGAATAAAACAAAAAAGAATAAGATTTTGTTTTGTGAAATTTGAGAAATCTGATTAAAAATTTTAAATTGCTGTATCTTTTTATATCTTATATGCACACGTTTGATAAAAAATAAGCGGCAAAAATTTGTTTTGCTAAAATTAACGGTTTTTGGTTTCCACTATCTTATAAACTGTCACACTTAGAGATAAGGTAGAAATAACTATTTTGTAGTGAATTTAATGCTCTTTATACTTTAATAAGTATTTTTTTTGTAGAACGCGCCGTAATCGAGTTAGGCAAAAATCCAAAAAATTGCACATTTTCACCCCCCTTCAAATTTTACATTCTTTTTTATCTCTCTGCTCCATAAAATACTGTTAAGACATCCAATAACTTTTTTTGCTTTTACTATTCTTTTTTCCAATTCTTTACAGTCTGTACCTGTATTATCAAATGTGACACCCAAGTATACATACTCATTGCATGGAGATATTGTTTGTCCATTTTCTAGTACTAAATCACTGGATTCGTTTCCAATACATAAGTACTGTGTCTTGTCCACGTTCACTGTTAATCCCCACTTTTGGTATTCTTCTGTTAACTTTGTCATCAAATACTCCATGTCTTCTTTATCATTAGCCACAATTACTTGGTCGTCAGCAAACTGTAGTGTGTATATGGTAAATCGGTCGTTAAGTTGTATTCTCATGCCGTGCACTTTACGTTTTCAGTTTTTTAGAGCTACTGCGATATATATTTTAAAAAGAGTTGGAGAGATACAACATCCCTGTTTTAAGCCTTTTGTTACCAGGAATTCTTTTGAACGTCGATTTCCAATTTTAATTTTAGATTTTGACCCTTTGTATAGTTCTTTTATCGCTTTTATGTATCTATGATTGATATTAGTTTGCTCTAACACTGTCCATAATTTTTCTACTGGAACGGTATCATATGCTTTTTGTAGGTCCACAAAGGTAACATGAGTCTCTATATTTCTGGCGCTCCTTTTCTCAATTACTTGTTTAAGACAAAAAACATTATCACTACAAGATCTGCCTGCGCGAAACCCACTTTGCTCTTGTTCTTCTTGTTCATGAAAGTCATTCTCTATTAGATCTCTAAGAATCCTACCGTACATTCTACTTAGAGTACTGGTTACTGAAATTCCTCTGTAATTGTTGCAATCCAGCTTGTTTCCTTTTTTATGTATTGCGGATATGAATGCAATTTTCCATCATTAGGTAATGGATGTCCGTTTATTACATTATTACATTTATGCCCCAAAAAAATATGAAAACTTCGGGAATTTCTGAGTTTTTTGGATATTCTCTAAATTGCTCAAATAAAGCCAGTGTAAAAGATTTTGCTAAACGTCACATTTGTTTACAAACTACTTTTATGCATGTTTTCAAAATTATAGGTTGATTTTTTTTAGGTGGTGTTTAATATGAGCATAATTTTTTAAAGTCACATTTTGCCCGTTTTTAGATTTTTCAAATGCGTGTACAACAGACTAATTGGATTTAAAAATCTAAAATTGTGCAAAAGTGGTTAAGCTGTTTCATTTAGTAAGCATGATTAAAGAAAAAAATTAAATGTCAGGGAAACACTTTTTTTGTAAATTGGATGACTTGGCGTGGAATTGCTCCGTTGAGTAATCAGCAATCGATCTAGGGTAGTCTTAATTTTCTTGCTCAATCTTGATTTTATATAATTTTATTAATATTTAAAAAATAACAATTCCAGTTCCATTGCGAACAAATTATAATTAACACAATTTTTTTATAAAGTTGATTTAGCGAAAGTCAAAAGCACGATTATGAAAAACACATGAAAATAATCGCATTCTTGCATTTATGTTCTTACACAGAATGTGTAAATTTGATGCAAACACCCGGTGACTGAAAATTAAGTTAGCCTTAACCATTGGATTTCTTTCTCAATTTTTTTCTTGGGTAAAAAAAGCAACTATTTTTTAGTGTTTTTAAAAAACTAAATCTTTGGTAATTTTTTAAATATAAAGCTAATTTGTTAGCCGTGTACATCGATGTAACAGTCTCCTTAGACCTCCTTAGATGCCATCTTATTCGGTGTTCTATTGCAATCAAAAGAGTACTTACAGTTTTTCTGTGAAACTAATTTAGCAAAAGTTATAAGCCAAAGTTTTTGAAAAAACATGAAAATGCCACCATCTTGAATTATGACATCACACAGGCCGTCCTAGTCAAACTGGACGCAAACAGCCGGTGACTTAAAATTATGTGATTTATTACCAATCGATCTATAGGGAAGTTTTAAGAAATCTTCCACAGCTATCCCACGAGATATGATTTTTGACTATAAACCACTTAACGAATAGGAACTGGCCCGTTAGATCATGTTAATAAATCTTTGTGATTTTTTTGGGGTTTTTTGAAATTTATCGTATACTTTCGCTACAGGGTTATTAAGCCTAGATCTTGCATGAGTGTAGGCCGTATATCCGAGTACACACACAGAACATGAATTGAGAAAAAAAGAGATACAGGCATAGGCCGAGATGGCCATTAGAGTTTAAGTTTTCAGGCAATTTTACAGCCCAGTCATATTAGGCGAAAAAACCCTGAAGCATGGAAAAAATGGGTGCAAGCTGAATTTTTGTATAATCATTCCTTAGCATTAAGGGTCCATCTCACCGACTTTTTTTTCGTTACTTAGCTTAAAGCGTTTCTTAATATAATCATATTATGACGTAATAAAGAACACAGGCTAAGTAACAAAAAAAAAAGTCGGTGCGATGGGCTATAAAGGTCCTAAAAATCAATTTTTTTTCGAAAACTAATAATTTTTTCAAAAAAATTAAAAATTAAAAAATATGCCTAACTTCACATTTAAAAAATAAATTTAAGTAAATAATAATAATTTAATTTTTTTCCTACCCTGTAGTTTTAAAATTATATTACTTTAGAATATTAAGCTTCTTTAAAGTTAAGCAATTTTAAGTAAGGGTTAGTTTTTTGGTGTGCGCATTTGCGCGTATTTTAACACTGTTTTTAACCAGAAGTTGAATATTTTTAATATTAAACTTTTTATTGTATAAAAATTAAATTTTCAAAATCCCTTTCGTAGTCCAGGTGGTATTAACACTTAAAAAAAAAAACAAAAAACTAAAATTAAATAAAAAAATAGTATTTTTTTTTTAATATAAAATATTAATTTTATAGTATAGACCGAATGATGGTGCGTATTTTTTATTTTTGACTTTTTTTGAAAAAGTTATTATTTTTGGAGAAAATCGCAAAAAACTGATCTTCAGAACATTTGGGGCTTTATATCTAGCGAAGCTCAAAAGTGATTTTGGCAAAGAATATGTGGGATACGTCCCAGATGCTAAGGAATTTTTATCCAGAAATCCAGATTGCACCTATTTTTTTTTTCAGGTGAATTCCTAATATGACGCGGCCCTAGCTCTTCCTGGCTGGTGCTCCGAGTGTGCCTTAGTGTCTCTTATTTCTATCCACATATGCACCTTCAACCGGTTATGCCTAGTTATAAAACTATTAGCAGTAAAACGTAATTTTGTGTCCGTTCCGGTAATCCGCATAAGTCTGGTTTCTTTTGGTCAGCCTAAAAATTATCTGGTCTATCTGTAACTTTATTGACAGGAATTTGTTAGTGCGTCCTGAGCCCAGTTATTGACTACACTCTGCAGTTATTTCTTTGTCATGCCGAAAAGTGACTTCGCTCCGATCCGCGCGAGTTCGTCCATTTTCTCGTTGCCTGGTATTCCTCTGTGCCTCGGAGCTCGAACCAGCGGCACCCGTTTGCCATCGCTTACGGGTCCCCACGCCTCTGTTCATTATTCCACAAAGCCATCAGCAATCTTAGGTGTGCCATTTGCCTTCATGGTGACCTGGCTATCGAAGCACATGTATCTTTGCTCTTCGTCGCCATTCCAGACGTCTTCTAGATTTACTATTATTATTATGGTGTACACTTTTGACTGAAAAACATTAACCTTCTCTCTGAGAGGATAGCACTATTAAACTTTTAGTTTTTCAACGTATAGGGAGTATACGTATATTCCTGCGGTTTGTCGCGCTAATTATATAAATCCATCAGTGTGGTAAACTAAGGTGCTCTCATCAAACAGTAAATCTTCACCCAGCCCAGCCTCCAAGGTGTATGGCCTCTGCTTAGTATTCCCTTTTTCTTTTCCAGTGACCTGTCTCCCTTAGAGGTGGGTATATCCCCATCGCCTCAATATTGATTCAAGTTGGTAGCAATGGCAGTCCAAGGATTGTCACAGGAGCCAGAATAGTTGCAGTTCTCATTGCTCGGGCTATCGTTTTACACATCAGCATCTGCAGGCTTCTTAGTTTTTGTGATGTGAACGTTTTCTCCACTGCCGACCACGAGACGATGATCCGTATGGGATCATCCACATTCGGATTATTTGGATTACCGTGTACGTCCAATGGAGGGTCCTTGGGGATAGCCTCAAAGTCCTGCCGAGTAACCACAAGGTCCTGCCGACCACCCGTCGTAGCTGCCACATTGTTGCCTTGAACTTTTCTGTCATACTAGCAACCAGGTTTATCCAGGTGAATTCGCTCTCACGGGTAGCTTTGCAGCCAGGTAGCTTTGGTACTTCGAAAGTTGATAAACCACAACAAACCGAACTGATATGACATCAAATTTAATCTGTCCACTAGCTTGCCGCTCTCTACTCACACGCTGTCCAATCAAACCAATTAAAACTGCCTGATAGTTACTCTCTTAAATATCTCTATTTGCGACAAATATTCTAAAAAGCAGTTCTCTAGAATGTTTTTCTTACATAGAAACGCACTCTTGCATATTTTATACTCTGTAGTACTTAAATGGTTTTGTAATAAACACTAAATAAATACTGTGATATTGACATTGTCTTTGTAATTTTTTATTTGATTTATTTTTTAAAATGAGCGTGTCTTTGCTCATACAAACGTCAAAGTTTATAGGAAAAATGTGCGTAAATTGCGATTATCCAAATCGCTACACAACCTGACCTGACCTCGCTGAAACCTCGCCTAATTTGACCTACATTCACTTGCCGATACCGAAACCTAACCTGGTCTTACCTAAATCCGACCTTATCTAACCCGATTTTGATCTGTTTGACTGTTTCTAAAATTAAAACAAAATTAGGGTTAGACAGACCACGTTATTTAAAGTACCAAAAGCCAAAATAGTAGCCAACTTTGCCTTGTCCACTTTCCATTAATAGATCATTTACTTTGCTGGTATCAATTATACCAGTTTTCTTTACAAGATGTAGATAACCACAGTATTCCGGAATCATCCGGCATAGCGGCAACAGCGGCTGGAACTTTTACACATTCGGCATAATAAGCTATTCTACATGTGCTTCTCCGGGGAAACGCGGGGCTTGTCCTGCTGTTGAATGCGTCTTTGTATATTGGACAGGTGGTATTCGACATACTGTTATCTTGCACACAACAGAATAACCTTGAAAATTAATTTTATTATTGTAAAACCTTAAATTTACACAGAAACTCCGCGTAAAAGCTAACCAGCGTGTCTTCCGAAAAAAAAAGCAATTAACTTTCGGAAAAACCGGCAAAAATTTTAATTTATTCGCAGCTTAATTTAAACACGTTTACTCATTGCAGGCGACGTTGCCAAAAAATTTATTTTATAACACAAATAGATTATTTATTAAATAGTGGATAAGGTTTTTTTTATATGTTGTATATTGGATCGTCTAACTATTTTATGTTGCGTGTCGATTTAAGGGAAATACTATCTCGATCGTTTCTAGAGAGTAACTGTAAATTACTTTCCCCAATGTGCCCATTTGCAGTGTTGCCAGGCCCCACAGAAATATTGCATGAGAAAGCATGAGATTTCAAAAAAAATTCTGACAGTTTCACATTGAAAACTGACACTTAATTCTTCAAAATTGACATACCAAAGTCGAATTTAAAACTTTCATCGTTTATTTTCCAATTATAATGGAAGGCACTATTTATTCCAGTTTATATAGCAAACAAAGGTCGTATGTTGAAAGATCACAGCTGATATTACAATGTGACGGTGTCAAAATAGTGCCTGGTACTATTATAGCCTGGCTTTATTTCCATTTTTCTCTATTATTGCAGTCACAGAATACATATACGTATATAATTAGCTATATATTCTATGTTGCAGTACACATGCTTTTTTTTTTAATTGGCCAAATTCATGTCGTAAATTTGCTTTGAACGAGCATTAGGAACAAATTACTAAAATATTTTGCACTTTATTAAATAAAACACTCTAATAAAATAGTAAATTGACGTAAAGGTGTAGCACATATCATAATCGATTATCGTTTTCGGGGAATACCCGAATAAGCGAACTGCGCATTTGTACATCATACACTCAACCAGGCGCGAGGTTGCAATTTGCAATTATGAAACACGATCCAACGATGCCAAATGCCGGGTTGCAAATTTTTCGCGGCACTTCTTTGTAACGTAAGCCGAATTCTCTTATGATTACTTTGTTATTTTGTAGTTCATAGTTACCTCTATCATTAATTTTTAAGTATAATATATTTTTGTCTCTTTAAGCTGAAAAGCATGAGATTTTGCGATAAAATAATGATAGCCAGTGATGCCAGGTCTCATGCTTTTGCATGAGATCTCATGTTTTTCAAACAAATCTTATGCTTTTCAGCTTACAGAGAAAAATAAATTATAGGTGAAAATTAATTATACAGGTAACTATAAACTACAAATAACAAAGTAATCATAATCGCAAATTGGAACCTCGCGCCTGGTGGAGAGTATGACGTACAAATGAGCGGTTCGCTTATTTCCACAAAAAACGATAATCGATTATTCTGTTATGTGCCACACCTTTACGACATGAATTTGGCCAATTTAAAAAAAACATGCGTACTGCAACATAGAATATATAGCTAAATAGATACGTATATTATGTATTATGTGCCTACAATAATAGGGACTTATTGCAATAAAGCCAGGCTGTAATTGTGCCGGGCACTATTCTGACAGTTCCGTATTATAAGATCAGCTGTCTTCTTTCAAAATTAGTCCTTTGTGTAGTGTAAGCCGGAATTAATAGTGCCTCCACTATTAATGGAAAATAAACGACAGGATTTATAAATTCGACTTATGTCAATTGTCAGTGTATGTCAATTTTTATAGATAACTGTCAGTTTTCAATGAGAAACTGTCAGAATAGTGCCCCGGCAGAATTACTGTCTGGCTTTATTGCAATAAGTCCCTAATGAATAAGCAGCATGCCTGAGGCACCAGCGACAATTCCGCCATCTCATGCTTTTTAGCTCACACATATACTATACTATAGTAGTGTGAGCTATGGTGATCCTAATTTTTTCGAGAAAAAAAAAGTTGCTCCGATTTCAAAATTTTTTATATATCTTTGCGTTTCAGATGATTTTGAAACTTTTTTGTTGCGCCGTCTGTCTGTCTGTCTGTCTGTCTGTCTGTCTGTCTGTATGTCTGTCTGTCTGTATGTCTGTAACGACCAACGCGCATAACTCAAAAACCGCTCGGCCGATTTTAATAAAATTTGGTACCTAGGCTGGGTCTTGGGTCGAGATGGTCCCATTTAAAAATGAACAAAATCCACCGAACACAAACCAAATAAAAGGGTGGGGGTAGATTTCAAAAATTAGAGTTTATGTGAAAATATGGCGTGTGTGATATCAAACGAAAGGTAATTGAGTCTGGAGTTAAACAAAATACATTTTAATTTATTTAAAAAAAAGGGTGGAGGTATATTTCAAAAATTTGAGTTTAGGTGAAAATATGGCGTGTGTGATATCAAACGAAAGGTAATTGAGTCCGGAGTTTAACAAAATACATTTTAGTTTTTGCTTTTTTTAAGGGTAGGGGTAGATTTTAAAAATTTGAGTTTAAGTCAAAACATGGCTTGTGTGGTATCAAACAAAAGGTAATTTAGTCTGGAGTTGAATAAAATATATTTCAGTTTTTAGTTATATTAGCTCACACGTAAACTATAACTATAGTACCTAGTGTGAGCTTAGGGGCCCATATATTGGCAGAGTATTTTTAAATCTCATGCTTTCTCGAAATATTGCTCATGCAATATTTCTGTGGGACCTGGCAACACTGATAATAGCATGAGATTTGTTTGAAAAACATGAACCTGGCATCACTGCCCATTTGCAGCATCTTTCGAATGGACACTACGCCTGCTCCCTTGGAGCCAAACTTCCCAAAACCAGTTTAATATACTGGTCCCACATGCGGGACGTACTAGTTATTAAACTAACGAATAGATAGGAGGATAGGATAGGAGGATTTTGATTTAATTAAAACATAATGTACAATGCGAAACTTTTTGTTACCTCTAGCGCCATCTTCTACAATTCATTCAAAGTTTTAAAAAAAGTAGGTTTAAAATTAAATCTAAAATATTAGAACATTTGTGTTATAAATTTTAAGAGAAGAACTTTCAATTTTAGGATATGTCTGATGATGCACTATGGGATAAATCCATTTAATATTGCTGCGAGTTTCAAAATAGTAATTAAATTTATATAAATATCCATTTAATCACGTCGTCAAATCAAAAGGTCAAAAAATTTAGTAGGCTTTGCGTGGCATTAGCCCAAACTGCGCATACGCCCGTGACAGAAACCGATTGTTTTCTTTTTGAATATTTACTTCAATTTCCATATGGTTAAATTATTATTCGGATGAACATTTTAGCTCACACATATACTATACTATAGTAGTGTGAGCTATGGTGATCCTAATTTTTTCGAGAAAAAAAAAGTTGCTCCGATTTCAAAAATTTTTATATTTCTTTGCGTTTCAGTTGATTTTGAAACTTTTTTGTTGCGCCGTCTGTCTGTCTGTATGTCTGTCTGTCTGTCTGTATGTCTGTAACGACCAACGCGCATAACTCAAAAACCGCTTGGCCGATTTTAATGAAATTTGGTACCTAGGCTGCGTCTTGGGTCGAGATGGTCCCATTTGAAAATGAACAAAATCCACCGAACAGAAACCAAATAAAAGGGTGGGGGTAGATTTCAAAAATTAGAGTTTATGTGAAAATATGGCGTGTGTGATATCAAACGAAAGGTAATTGAGTCTGCAGTTAAAAAAATACATTTTAATTTATTTAAAAAAAAAGGGTGGGGGTATATTTTAAAAATTAGAGTTTAAGTGAAAATATGGCGTCTGTGATATCAAACGAAAGGTAATTGAGTCCGGAGTTTAACAAAATACATTTTAGTTTTTTGTTTTTTTTTAAGGGTGGGGGTAGATTTCAAAAATTTGAGTTTAAGTCAAAACATGGCTTGTGTGGTATCAAACAAAAGGTAATTTAGTCTGGAGTTAAATAAAATATATTTCAGTTTTAAGTTATATTAGCTCACACGTACACTATAACTATAGTACCTAGTGTGAGCTTAGGGGCCCATATATTGGCAGAGTATTTTTTAAGTTAACTTAGAGCAACCAAAAATAAGGGACGCGGACAATTTTTTTTGGTAAAAAAATTCCGAAACCTCCCTTAACCGGACGCAAACCTTTGACAACGGGACGGAGCGCTGTACGACATGGGCATAAATATTATGTAGTTTTTTGGCAACAATGCACTCTGCAGCCGGGGAATTTCCTCTTTTCATTTTAATGCGGAGACTTAATACTTCTGTCTTATTTACAACATTATTTTACTTGGCTGGACTGCTGTGTTTATTTTTATTGTTCAGTTTGGTAGTAATAGATCTCTTTGAAATGGTGCCTGGTAAATAAACTTCTTAGTTTACATGAAAAAATGGAAGTTTTGGGGAAAGAACATCTATCAGCACGAAATATCGCCGAAAAATTTTTATATCGGAAAATTTCAAGCAGCGGACATTGTTAATAAATATATATCAAAATTTCGCAGTTCCCTCTCTTAAGCGGACACCTCCAATAAGCGGACAAAATCGACGGAACTGTTAGTGTCCGTTTATAGGAGGTTTTACTGTAGTATTTTTCCTGAAATATCAGCTCAAATAGCATAAACGTAACTTTTGCGAAAAATTGCGAAATTCCGTTTTAGGCGTAATTATAACATAAGTTGGAAAAGTATAATTTTTTTTGTCCTATAAAAGCAATAGCATAATTATAAAGACCTAAAATCCAACTTTCTCTTGTCTTATCTTATTTGTGTTACATCATAGAATTAAAAAATGCAAAAAAGTAAGATACATCTGACCCGGTAATTTCAACATTTTCAGTTAGATCACTAAAACAACAACTAAACTCAAGAATGTACCTCTTAATGTTGTTTAATTACAAAATTAAACAGATTTTCTTCTTTTTTTACCAATTTTCATAAATCTTCATTTTTCATTAAATTTGTTATTTAAACATAGGTGATCTTGAGAAATTAGGTTTTAATAACATAAACTAACCTTCTCAAGTTTACCTATTTAAATTATATAAATTATTTAGTTTATAAAACAACACATTATATGGAATTTTATACTTTATAATTTATCACGAACCATAACAATTTTTTAGTATAAAAAGAGAGGATTTATCTCAATAAAGCGCATTCAACATTTGATAGTTGTTCTCACTATACCTACTTAGTTTACTGTACCGTAAGCCTTCTTGGTCATTGCAGGGAGTGAGGCTGCTCCTTGGCAGTAAACTTTTACTTTAGTCCCGCTGCTTAACCAAGCCGATTTAAGAAAGGTTCGGTTCGGTTCGCACACCACAGCTTGCACAGAGGTTAAAAATCTTCTTGAGCCGTACAATCATCAGGACATGGACAGTACATGTGACGAAGGCGAGGCTTGCGATAACCTAGACTCATTTTTTTGACGATTTGGGTTTAGATTCTATTGCACTCGAATCAGTTGATTCAGAATTAGAACTAGACTATTAAGATATGGTAAGATTACTCTTGTTTGTCTAATTTTAACGGCAAATAACAATTTAAATAAACCACATAAGATTTTATAATTTTTTTCACAAAAACTCAATAAAGTGCTATAGGAGTTTTTTGCTCAAATTTGCTTACTTTTTGAAAAACATACCCTTATATTTTGGTTGACAAAAACAAAGGACTGCATGCGTATCGGTTTTTTTCTTGCTCATGGCCAAAATATTTCTATTCTATCCCATAGTGTGATGGTTGGCTTAGAATAAACTGAAAAGTGACAAACTAAAAAGAAAGATATTTATTGACCGATTCCCAGGATCTAAAATAATTTACAATTTCAACGGCCAGGAATATTATTTAAAATTAATTCACTAGTGCATATAAATTTAAGGCTTATTACGTTAGTTAAATAGGCCAAAACTAAAGTCACTAGATAACGAAATTAAGGAACTTCATGATCTAGTGACCTTAGGCCAAAATGGGTTATGTATGTACCTAATAAGGTTTTATAGTGTGGGTTGTGGATAAAAATATTCTATAAATATATTTTATGTTATTTTATTTTATGTAATTTAATAAAATGTTTTTATTATTGTGGCATCCAACAAGATCTTTTTAAAATATTACCGAAACGATAAAACCCTGTGTAGCAAAATTTCTAAACATCATATTATATGGCCCCTCAGTGGTCTCAAAGAGAAAAGAAGAAGAATGAATTTCAACGAAATTTTCCTAAGCCCTTTGCGAAATTGCTTTGTTCGATGCCGGAACGGACCAGCTTTTATTATCAGATAACTTTGACCGAATATACGCGAAAAGCTGCAAAACAAACAAAGTCAAACAAAGTAAACGTAAAGTAACATATCCAATATTCACATTTTCTTAGAGGAGAAGGCACGAAGAGCAACATATAGAATAAGAGCCAACCACCAGAATGGCAGGGCAAACAAAGAGATATCAACAGCCCTAATAAGGGAACAAGAGTTGGACGCAACTCTAGGAATGATATCCGACGTCATGACCAACACGGTATACAACAGAAAGCTATACAACATTATCCTCCCGGAGAGGGAGGACTGGTTAAAGAACAGGACCAATTTTTCAAATAACAATAGCATCTGGTATACCGACGGATCCAAAATGCCATCGGGCGTTGGATGTGAAGTTGTTAGTATTTAAGAAAAAGTCAAAATTAAACATAGTCTCGGCCAATTAGCTACTATATTTCAGGCCGAACTCGTAGGCATTGAACTGTGTGCCCGGTGGTTTACTGACCACGAATGGAACAACAGAACAATAAAAATCTTCTCCGACAGTAAAGCAGCCTTAAGAGCGCTTAATTCCGATACGGTCGCATCGAGAGCCGTGAGAAGCTGTAAGGATTTGCTGAATGCGCTTGGTAGCGCTAACAATGTGTCATTAGTATAAATTCCAGGGCATTCTGGGCACGAAGGAAATGAAGCCGCAGACCTAGCAGCGAGGGAGGCCTGGGGATATCATGCAATGCTGCTAAATCAACCATATTAAAATGGATGTAGAAGGATAGGTAGAATAGCTTCCAACAATACTGGATATACCAGAACTGGCTCACGCTAAAGAGTTCATTAAAGGACCTTGTAGAAGCAGAGCCAGGAACATTATTGGACTTACCAGACAGGAGATACGTATAGCGACTGGTCTTTTTACGGGTCACCGTCAACTGAGAGTACCCATGCACAGAATGGGACTAACAGAAGAGACCGA
Source organism: Aspidapion aeneum (assembly GCA_963576565.1). Lineage (NCBI taxonomy): Eukaryota > Metazoa > Arthropoda > Insecta > Coleoptera > Brentidae > Aspidapion > Aspidapion aeneum. The sequence goes on from OY755042.1 coordinate 21,035,554, forward strand.
ATGTAGACTCTGTATGGAGGATGACGAAACAGTCAGACATGTAGTGTGCGAATGTACGGCTATTGCACGTTTACGTCAGAATACTTTTGGTAAACCTCAAATTGATTCAGAAGATCTGAACAGTGTCTCACCCAAACTGATGGCTGGCCTTTTTGGGGGATTAGGCATACAGTGATGTGAGAAACCACTCAAAAGTGAGCCACAATAGATCCACTGGTGGTCGCAGTGGAAGGGCTGCAAGGCCCACTCACATATGAATCATCAATCATCATCAACATATCCAATGTCTTTTCAACATTGCGTCAAAATGTAATTTAATTAAAAAATACAAATAGATTTTGCATTTTTTTGACATAATTTTTTCCATCCTTAAATGTCTAAAAACCTAAAGCTCTGAGAACATTTTCGGATGTTGCACAACTTTTTTAAAAAATTAAAATTTCTCGACATCTTTTGTGGTTTAAAGGGTGTAATAAATAAAAAATCTCGGATCAATTATAATAAAATTCCTTCCAAACCGTGCATAATAACAAACCAAAATTTATCCCAAAAAAGTAGTTCTTAATAAATATCTTAAAAATACAAAGCGACATAAATTTCAATTTGACAGTTTGATTCTTTATAAAAATAGCAATAAAAAAGCAATTTACACCAAAATGAAATTTTCATAGATAAAAATGTAAGAACCCCTCTCTAAGGGAATATTCATAAATTAGGTAATGCAAAAATTATGGATTTTTGACTCCCACTTCCGCCTCCGTAACAAATTTTCATAAAAAAAATAATTAAAAATTAATGGATTTATGGTACCTTTCTAGCCCATTAGGGCTTAAAATATTTTTTGCAAATATCTCAGAAACCGAAGCTGCTATCAAGTTTTTAGTTTTAACTTTAATTTGTGAATAGAACGCGTTTTACTATGTGCGAAAACTGTTTATTGATGCGATGCTCCGTTAAGAAGTTAGCATATTTTCAATTTTTAAACTGTCAGAAAACTTATTACATCAATGGATATTGGATTATGACGAAAATCTAATCAGCTCTCTACAGTGTTATATACTATTTAACCTCAAAATTTCATAGAAATGGGTTCAGTGGATTAGGAGCTATCGTGTCACCGACCGATATACACACAAAATAGTACAAAATAGCGCAGGACTAAATATTGCGAACGAAATAGCAAAGGGCAGAATAGTGCAGGATAAAATAGCGCAGGACAAAATGGCGCAAATAGCGCATATTTCAAAATAACAGTTACCAAAAAAATAGTTTTTACCTGGTTTGTTTAGTCTCATTTAGTTCGTCTAAGGAGTCCCTCTTTCCACAAGAAATTTCCCTAACCTCTTTCCGGGATCCTAGAGGGTGTTTCAAGTAATTAAATAAATTTTCTATTAATAAATATTTTAAATAGATTTTTTTGATAGCGTGCTCAAGCAAGGACTTTCCAATATTTAGCCGCGCGGTTCGGTTTGGTTTATTAGACACATTAAAAAGTCAATTTAAGCACGTTTTTTAAATTTTTTTGCGATATTCTGTCCTGCGTTATTTTATCCTGCGCTATTTTTTCCTACACGACGTCACGACCATATTGCTAAGCTAGGTCAAAATACAGATTTTAGGCGTCATCTCAATTTTTTTTGCCGAAGACAATACCTTCTCTAGCCATTGTTGCTCTGACTAGGAAGATAAAAATTGAGTCTAACGCAAAACTCTTAAATGTCAGATTTATTTGTTTAAAATTGACATACGTCATTATAATTTAACCCAACCTCCTTGATTGAGCTTTACGTAATTTAACAATGGTCGCTAAATGTAGAATTTAAAAAAATCCAAGTAGCCTAATCATGGATAGCTATATCAAAATGTGGTTTTTACCTTTTTCTCAACGCCGTACCCAGAAGAAAATTTCAGGGGGGTGGAGGATTAAGAAATTCCAATAAAAATATCGTCTATAATTTTACAAAAGGGCGTATATCATGAAATGAAGAAAAAGTAAAATGCGTTGCTCTTTCAACTGGCGTATATGTAGTTTTAAGATCCATTAGTGATATGAGAAATATAACCTCGGGCGTATATTAGTAAGTTGGTTTCAGTAAAATATCATAAAGTGGCGCATTACATAAACTTTATTTTTCGATATACGCCCATTTGTAAGACGATATGTGTATTGTGCAATTTTTTTGTCTAATTTGTATTGCTGAGAAATCTCTTTTAGACATTTTATGGATTATTGTTTTTCTGTCTCCCCCACATCTAAATCCTAAATCCCCCTAAAAACGTTGAATTTGGGATACCCTATAACTACCTTTATTTAGTTTGTCCTGATTTATTATTAGAGTTTGTTTTTGGGGTTTCTTTATAGAGAGCTGCTACTCCCAAAATTGATTATTCTTCAAATTTTGCTGTCTGTTTCCATTAGAGATTCATTATAATCATAATGTCGATATTCATGCTCTTGAGTAATTTAGCAAGGTTGTGGGCTTGAAGTCTAATAAAAGTTTTCTCAAAATCGATTAAGCAAACGTGTAACCTTGATTAATGTCTAGACATTTCTGTGCCAGCAAACACTTGGGGGGCAAAAGTATTGGACAGATAATCGTGTTTAATCCATTGAAATAGAAAAGTAAATAGAACGCTTGTCAAACCTGCACACGCTAAAGGAAATGGGAAAAAATTGAAATCCGTCATTTTTAACCAACTACAGCACGGCACACAGTGATCTGGGGCTAGGTCATAAGTGGTCAAATCCGACATCCTAATAACTTCCTTAACCCATGCTATTTCAACCCTTAAATGACCCCAGGGATTCCACGCATTAAAAGTTAATTCCTAAATTTATTCTTTTATTAAGTTATAGAGGGTTCATTTAGTATAATTTTGGTGCATAATCACCATAAGGCTAGCTAGCCTATTATCACACTTCAAATCAAGCCATGATAATATATCAACTGTCATTAGCATTAATGGATTTTGAACAAAATCTAATTAGCTCGTATCGAACATTATTTTACCTGAAAATTTTATGAAAATCGGTTCAGCGGTTTAGGAGCTATCACACACACACACAGAATCACTAGGATATTGCTAGTATAGGTCACAATACATCCAAATAACACATTTTTGGCGTTATCTCAAAAAAAAAAATTTCGTCGAAAATAATACCTTAGCCAGTGCTACGCGAGCTAAGAAGGTAACAACTGAAATGAAATTTTATTGATATTGAAAATATTTGGCGTTCGGAATATCATATCCCCTAGGTTTTTGCACTTGCGCAGTAAAAATGTATATTTGTGTCGCGCTGGAGACTAAACGGCTAAACCGATTTTCACAAGTTGTCGTTAAATTTCTACTGATCTCGGTCGTCAGACGCCATTTTGTTACATGATGTAGGCTTTAAAGCATACAAATTACCTAAATTTCAGGCGATTTTATTGAAATTCCTTTGTTCACCCATTGCAAATATCCTGTAATTCCGTTGTAGTCCTCCCTGCTCCCAACCATCTCCCCTCCTGTCATTCCCCCGCACCCTCTTCAAAAACCATATTCGCATAATTTTATCAAATATAAGGTGATTTTAAAAATTCTCTGTGCACACGTTTTAAGATTTTTTTTCAAAATTATTTTAACCTTCACTCAATGTTTGTAGAAACGCACCTATCTACCCTTTGAGCATAGTTCAATGTTTGACACAAATGTATAATAAATAATTGTTGGTTCATGAATATTTAATTTAAAAAAAAATAAAGCCGGTTTTGAGATAGTTTTTACTTTATTCCTGTAAAACAATATATTTTAAATAATCCTTAATTTTTCAGAACCGCTTCATTAGCTCACACAAAAACTAAATTAAGAGAAGAAGCGAATGTGTTCGTTTCTGCGTGGACAGTAATCGGCGCACCTACATCTATTTGTTTATGAACAAATAAACGACACACTTTTAAAGCTTATTTACATGTGTAAATATATAAATGGCCAATTAAAATTAAACCCAAAAGTTTAAATAAAAAAGAACACCCAACTGCTAAATCTAGTTGTACCTACTAGTCGCAGTTGAGTACGAAATTTCCCAATAACCTGATTCATTAAAATCGTAAGTGCGCTTTGGCAATCAAAACTAAAAGTTGAAGAATGAACCTGTCAATTTTGTACACAACTGCGACTAGTAGGTACAAGTAGATTAAGCAGTTGAGTGTTTTTTTTTTATTTAATTTTTTTTTTAATCACAGATTCAGCCAGGGCCAAGAACTTTATAATTTTACACAGGTTGCCTACAGAATGTGACGAGTCATGTGAACTGGATGACTGTAGCTGCGTCTTCGAGTTTCCAGAAAATAAATGGTGTAAGGACACCCGGTGACGTAGATTTTTTAATCTGATTACAGTTCGCCAGTCAGGTTCAATGACCTTTCAAATTCTGTAGGTAACCTGTGTAAAAGTATAAAGATCTTGAGCCAGGGCTATCAAAATGGACGGGCCACGATCCAGGGCTATCAAGACGGATGGGACACGATCTACAACTTTGTTTACGTCACAGCGGGGACTAAATTTATTTTTGATGGTCACGTCACACCACAGCTGATTGTGTTTAAAATGTTAAAGTTGGATTGACGGTTGATGATTATTTTTTTTTTTTAATAAAGGCGTTTTTAAGATTATTTTTACTATATTCTTGTAAAATATCATTAATTTTTCAGAGCCATTAGCTCACACAAAAATTAAATTTAAAGCAGAAGCAAATGAGTTTGTTCCTGCGTGGAAAGTAATCGGCTCACCTACACCTATTTGTTTATACTCGGCAATTTTTAAAACTTATTTAGATTTTTTAACAAAAATTACAACATCAAAAAATGATTTTTTGTAGTGTATTTTTGTTTCAAACAGATTAACACTGGTATTTTTGGATTTTAAATTAACTTTGTTGTAAAAAATCATTAAAAAATCGAACAAGTTTTACATAACAAGCAAATAAATAAATGCCATGACAAATAATGACAAATTCATATCCATCTCAAATATAACAGTTGGCGTGCGGTGGCAATTTGAATTCAAAATAAGGAATGCTAAATCTTGAAGATTTTATCCGTTTATCCATCTTTTATCCTTACAAAAGTTTGTGGAATATCGTATAGTGTCTGGGAAGTGCCATTTTGAAAATATCACAAATAAACCTCTATCCGCCCATAAGACCCAATGTAAAATTCAGCCCCCCAACAACAGCTGATTTTTTCAGGGCCGTGGCCTGTATTTTTTTTTGGCCCTGCGCTATCTACAACTTTGTTGACGTTACAGCGAAGAATGAATTTGTTTTTAATGGTCACGTCATGCCACAGCTGATTGTCTTTAAAATAATTGTTGTAATGCCGGTTCATGAATATTTGATTTCTTTTTTAAAATAAAGTCGGTTTTGAGATTGTTTTTACTGTATTCTTGTAACTATATTCTTGTAAAACAATATATTCATTAGCTCACACAAAAACTAAATTTAAAGAAGCGAATATGTTCCTTTCTGCGTGGACAGTAATCGGCGCACCTACATCTATTTGTTTATGACCAAATAAACGATACACTTTTAAAGCTTTTTTGTATGTGTTTACAAAAATAACAACATCAAAAATTGATTTTTTTTGTAGTGTAATTTTGTTTTAAAAAGACCAGCACTGGTATTTTTGTCATTAATCATTAAAAAATCGAAAAAGTTTTACAATACAAACAAATAAACAAATGTCATCACAAACACGGATAAAGTCAAATCCCTCTCAAATATAACAGTTGGCGTGCGGTGCGTGGCGAGAAATGTGCTTTCAAAATAGGAAATGCTGAATCTTGAAGATTTTAACATTTTAATCATCTTTCATTTTTACAACTGTTTGATGGAATATCGGCATAGTATCTGTGAATGTTTCCGTAAAATTTCGCGAAAATCTGTAGTGCTATTTTGAAAGTATCACAAATAAAACTCTATTCGCCTGTAAGACCGAATGTAAAATTCAGTCCACGATAACTGCTGATAGTTTCAGGGTCGTGGCCTATATTTTTTGGTTGGCCTTGATTTAGCAAGGCCAACTTTGATAGATATGATTTGAAAGGCGGCGGCATTGAACTAAACTCGTGGTAAAATATCATATAAAGCCACCGATCTCAATTAGATGGAGACTGCTTATTTGCCATGGCCCACGAAGGGTGGTGTCTTATACTACGGTTGTAAGGTTACTATGATCGTCATCCAGTAACCGTATATGCTTGTACACTATACCGACCTCAAGGGCTAACCGTTTGTATTTAATATCAGTTCGGTTCGGTTCAGTTCGGTTCGGTTCAACGTTCAGTTCGTTTCGGTTCGGTTCATTATTTGGCGACCTTAAACTGCAAATTCATTTTTTTTAAGTTTTGTTATAAATAAATAAATAAACAACTCAAGTTCTAAATTTGATATACCTACTTATACCGGCTTATAAATGAAAATTCCACCATTTTGGAAGCCCTATTTTGATTTTTTTTAGGTTTAAGTCAAAAATTGTATTACATACCCTTAACACTGTATTGTTTCAAATTTAAAAAAAATCGATTTAGAAATAAAATACTTTGCCAATTTGGATTCGCCATATTAATTTTGACTTTCTTAGCTCGCGCAACAATGTTCAGAGAAGGCATTATTTTCGACGAAAATTTTTTTGTCGTAATGTCTGTGTCTGTGTGTGTGTGTGTGTGTGTGTGTCTGTATGTCTGTCCGGAACACGATAGCTCCTAAACCAGTGAACCGATTTTCATGAGATTTTCATAAAAAACGTGTTAGATACTGTAACCAGCTGATAAGATTTTGGTCAAAATCCATTAATGCTAATAGCAAGTTTTTTAACGGAGCATCGCGTTAATACGCGGTTTTTTGAATATAGTATAATACATTTTTCTTTTAAATAGTTTCTCTTGTCACCAAAAACTTTGTAGAAGCTTTCGTTTCTGAGATATCTACAAAAAACATTTTAAGGCTGATACAGCATGGAGTGTGCTAATGGGCTAGGATGGTATCAGATCCGTCATGAATCCATTTATTATGTGTTAAAACTCTATACACCTGTCAAACATAAAATCTAAGGATTTGTCGCATGATTTTAATCAAAAGCATAAATAAACCGTTTAATAAAAAAATTGCAAACAAAAACTATGGCGGCGCGCTGCGGCGAGTTGTCTCGGCGGCATGTTGGCCCGGCGGCTAATTGGAGCGGCTGCGAGTTGGCCAGGCGCGTTGATGGCGGCAAATTTTCCTAAAGCCCGACCAGAAGGTGAATTCTGTGAGGTAAAACTAAATATATTTTGGAATTTGGGCGGGGAGGGGGGAGAATTTCCTCTTTTCCCCTCGTTGATCCAAGTTTTTTGCGGCATATATATTATACCTTGTATATAGGTATACCACATCCGTCAGCGGATTTTAAGTTGCGAGGAGATACGCGTACTTCCGATTGTGTTATACTTCCTTGTTATAGAGGAATTCTTGTTTCTGTTAGTTTTGGTCATTTTGAATAGATTTTCCATGCACTTTTTTATACTTCAAGTATGTTTCTACGGGTCGACAATAATTTCTCCCAATTAATTTTTTTTTCTTTAGTAGATTAAAATATAAATTTTCTTGTTTACAAGATATTTAGGTTTCTGCCATTGACCCTACGGGAATACCCGGCATGGGCCTAAATTGTCATTATATCAAGCTTTTATCGCAATTGACCAAATACAAGTAAGAATTTAATGAGCAAGACAGGGATGAAAATAGAATATTGGTTTGGTAAGTCCGGACACATGCAAAATCGCAAAAATATTCTATTTGCTTGTCTTGGATAAAAAAAGGCAGTGGCGGCGCAAAATAAAAATTGTGAATTCCACTAGCATTTTTTTATCAACAATTTTCTGTTTGAATAATAAATAATTCATGAATACTTACTTGTGTATACTGTGTTTACAAAATTCTCTTCAGTAAAACAAAGAGTAAAAAGAATTTGTTAGCATGCTAAGTGCAGTGGATGTATTAAAATTATTGTTTTCATCTTAGAACTTTACAAATGTTGTACCTTCCAGGTAAAATATTTTCTTTCTTTGAGCAAGGGTCTTCTTCAACTCTTCTCTTCTTGGGTGGACTAAAAGTTATGCTTGAGTCAGATGAAATTTCGGAACTAAAAAATTTCAATTCGGAATGGGACAACTGGGCGCCAGGCCAACTCGGCGCCGCCAACAGGGCGCCACGCCGGGCCTAATGGGCGCCGGGCCAACTCAGCGCGTTTACGTTTTTTATTTCAAGAATGGCGGATTGGCAGTGATTCAACTCGCTGAATATGATTTTTGACTCAAACTCAAAATGGCGGATTTCTTTATTTTTAAACCGATTTGTCTCAAACGTGTAAGTTTGCAGTGCTTGAAAGCACTTAATTTTAAATGACGGATGTAAAATGGCGGATTTTTTTATTTATGCACCGATATGTATCAAATATCAAACTCATAAATAATTTAAAATGGCGGATCCAAAATGGTGTTTCAGGGCGTTATATAACTCAATGGTTTTTGCCATTGTTCTTCTATCCATCTTGCTGTTTACCTATTTATTTGTCGGCGGTGCTTTTTGGTTGGATTTCAAATTTTAAATACAGGCTGCTATAGGGAGGGCAACGGGGCAGTGTCCCCCAAAACTAAACAACAAACAGTATTTTTAATTGGTTTATTTAAAAAAAGTTCAATCGTCCCGTACGACATGTCTAGTTCTGTTTTTTAGTCTGTGGTTAACAAAAGGCGATTAATTGGGTATACTTTTTTAGCGTAAATAATTACAAGCCGGCAGCACCGCGCGGGGCCAGATTTCAATTTTACCCGTCTTTCAGCGGTGTATGGGTGGCTGTTCTCGCGCGGGGGTAGGAGGAATGTTTGTTTTAGTTGACGTCGGCCATATTCATGGTGCGAAAACGTTCGTTGCCCTTCCTACGTGTTGCCGGTTCTATCCTTAGTGAAGACGTATAAGTTTGTTTTGATTTGGGGTAGGTCAGTAGTTTAAAGCCTTGCCGATCGCGTGTTCACTGTTTGTTTTTGTTTGTTTTCAAAATGGAAATAAATATCGTCGACTATATAATTAGCTGTGCAAATTTAAATACGTTGACATATGAACTTCGATTACAAATCAAAAAATCCTAAGAATTAACCATAATTTTAGTGCAAGTAATAAAAAATTATACGATGCTGAAAACTGGTTGTGCGGTTCATTCTTTTGCTTTATTTGTCCTATTATGAACAATCCACGAAGTGATCCTGCGTGGGTGGCAAAGGAAATGTGTGATATCAAGCACTTTAGTGAAAAGTTAAAGACACAAAGTAAGTGCTAACTTATTTAAATAACCACATAGAATTTTCTATGCTACGCAAGACTGATATTAGGTGCCAATTGATTAGTGCCTATAGGCAAAAAATTTCCGAACATACTGAAAATGTGGCAAAAAATAGACATGTACTTAGTAGGTTAATAGACTGTTTAAAATTCTGTGGGATTTCTGAGGTTGCTATATAAGGCCATGATGAGTCTGAAACTGGTGCTAATCCGAGCAGTTTGCGCATGTAAAAGAAGGGCGACTTTACACCAAGTAGCTGCTTGTTTGTAAAATGCTAGAATAAAATTGTTTAGGTAAGTTGTTTATGTTCTTTTTATCATGCAATATAAATTTCTGCCTTCCCAATTTATAACGTCACCAGCCGCCACTGGTATTACGCCACTATTAAAGAAATTTTTTAATTAAGAAACCACTCCGTCTTTCCTAGAATAAGAAAAATCACTAACCTGCTAGCAGTTTATTAGAAACAAAATTAATATTTGCCTAACAAAATTTGAAAAACTTATATCTTTTCGACAAACAACAATTTTATGTAAATATTTCGGTTAAAGTGATTTTGTAAATGTCTACATCTGGCTTATAACCATTGGTATTTTATTCTAGCTGTATCATCAGTATTATTCTGTATGAAATTTGAAAAAAGTTCGTCTTACGTAATTAGTTAATGCAGTATTAATGCCATTTCATTCTGATGTTTACTATTTATCATCATTGCAATAGATATTGTAAAACTGTAGGAGAATAACGAGAAATTATTTAACTTATCTCTTTGATGCTAAGTATATTTACAAATTCCTCTCTATTAGACCAGAGGCCAGCATGGGGTATACCTCCCCCGTACGTAGACACTTTCGACACGTATGTATTTTTAGTACTTTTGGTAGAATACAGAGGAAGGTCTACAGACAACCCTCAATGCATTCAACCAAGTATACAAAAGCATAGGTTTTAAAGCTAAGCACTTGAAGACGCAAGTTCTACATCAATTTGCGCCAGGTATGAACCCTGAAGGTTTAACCCTTCCATTCTATGGGGATATATTTATGTCCCAAGCAAAGTTCAAAAATTACTGGAATTGAAATGCGCATTATGATGGGATAATATCGTATAACAGGTTTACTTTATCAATTGCTACGCGACAATAATTTGGCATCAATGCACCGAATTCCGGCAGTATTCTAGAACATGTTTTGACGTGTTTGATGGCCGTTGGGATAAATAGAGCCTTGCAGTCATTACTCATGGGATATTTTGATCCCTACAGTGGTATATCTCGCCAAATACAGTTTTTTTGCAGTTCTTTTTCTGCTGGGATTTAGTCATCCCGACCAGTTCTTTTTCTTTCGCATTTTGTAAACGTTTTAGATTTTTGGAATATCCTTTTCTATGGCAGGTAATAATAAATATCAAGCCTGATAATTTCCAACTGTAAAAGCCCAAAGTCGTATTGCAAGGGTTAAATATAAAACTAAATGATCATACTTTACAGAATGTAGAGCACAACGCACAGCTTGTGAGTCTTCTACCAGCAAATGCAACCATCGACAGCTAGATTTAGTATCGCAGGGTTCGGAAGACTTTAGGTAAGGGTCTTCAACAACCACGACGTCAATTCTGATACCGAACTTCTCGTCTATAATGCATAACACCTACCGACGCCTAACGCACATCAAGTGCCTAGACAAATATCACCAGCGCTGCTTAAGAAAAATCTTATGAATGAAATGGTAAGATCGGTGTACGAATAAACGCGTCTTGAAAGAGGCAGGAATAACTAGCATCAACTTCGATGTATAGCACACGTTATTTGCATGCCGGTGTTACGTCTTCCAAAGCAGCTATTCTTTGGACAACTGAAAGAAAGAAGTTCTCTCAAGATCAAAATTTTCTTCGAGGCGGTGGCAAATGATAAAGCTGCCTATATTGTGTGTCAGGACTACGGAAGAATGTGCGCCTCCAGAATTGGCTTTTTTTCCTAGGGTATGGAGGGGAAATCTTATATATGACACCCGGTCTACTTATCTGCCAGAGCCGTTTCTCCTCTACCAGGAAGGCCAGGTAGTAGTCCTAAAGACTAAAACCCCCCGATTATGACTTCAACCTACCTGGTGGCAAGCCACAGTCGCTGCACTGCAGCCATTACTGGCTTATATATAGTCGAACCTCTATAACTCGAACTTAAAGGGACAATCAAAACAGTTCGAGTTCTGGAGAGCTCGAGTTAAAAAAAAATCATATATTCCAATAATTTTTTTATTGCATTAAAACAGTTGAAAAGTACAAAACTAACTTAAAAAGAAATGTATAGATATTTAGAAACTGCCTTATTGTCTTTGAAATTTTTATTATAGTGGATGATGTACTTTTCGGTTAGTATATCATATTTCTGGCAAACATTTCTTTTGGATTGTATTCTCAACTTTTCTTAAAATTTCCAACTTTTTCTCTATGGTGAATATTACACAAAAGCGGCTAACGCTTGATATACCAGTCCAAATTCAAAATGCACCCTAACTATTGGGCGGTCAATTTCATCTTTAATCGATTTCAAAGATTCATAGAGTCTTTACGTTGGCGGAACTGGGAATACGGTTCAAGTTATAGAGAGGTTCTAGTTATAGAAATTCGCGTTAAAGAGGTTAAAATACATATAAAAATTGAAAAATGTGTGTTTGAGTTATAGAAGTTCAAGTTAGAGAGGTTCGGCTGTATATGTTGCAAGGTGATTATAAATATGTTATAGAAATATTAAAAACTATTTCATCCAAGAAAAAAAAACCTTTAACCAAAATCTAGACTTTTAAATTTAGAACTTAAGAACCTAGGACTTTAGTGTGTTAATAAAAAAAAATTTTCAAAAAACATTACGTTTTACGTTTTAGACCCTATCGTAATACTAACAAAAAACATACCTACATACAGATATCACGACCAGTTTAAGCCCGATCAATATGCGGGGTACCCAACTCGATAATGCTTAACCGTCTCAAACAGTGTAAAATGGACATGCTTTGTTTTCCGATATTATCTAAAGGAAGCATTGACCGAAAAAGCAAAAAGATAATTTTTTACTTTCTCCCACAGCGAAAGAAGACGATTAACATAAAAACGTATTGCGAAACTTTTGTTTTGGAAGCTTACTCAGGGCTATTCTTAGACAAGGTAAGTACAAATTCTTTTTGTCGAGCTAGACCATTGCAAATAAGATGGTGAGTTAGGGTAAAAGTAATCCAATAATTAAGTTCTTCTGTTTTATGGTATTTTAAATATTTTACTTTTTTAAAACATAGTGGAAAACAAGCACTTTCTGTACATTCTTTTTAGCGGAAAGTATCACTTTACAGATATAGTCAATTGGCCAGCTCGCCAGAATTAGTCAAATGGGATAATTTGGTGGTACTAATTTTCTTTTTCACAGCAGTTAAAGGGGATTGTTAGAAAGTTAACAAATTATGATGGCCATCTCAAAGTGGTCGCTTAAACAAATGGTGGCCAATCAAACGATTTTTAAAAACAGAAAAAAATTAAAAAACGGTTTTTGAAATTTTTTAATTTTTTTTATTTTACTACTTTAACAGGCAAATTTATTATCTCTACGTTCGTGCTAGACCCATTGACACTTTTTTATACTGGGACTTTCTATCCAATCAGGATCAATCGCCTAGTTTCGCAAAATGACAGCAAAGTTAAAGCATTTTTAAGCAATCACCAACATCCAAGTACCTAGCCAGGAATCAAACCGGGACCGACCGGGTGTGAAGCAATTATTGCTACCACTACACTATGAACGACGACAAAAAAGTGTTTTTGATGTTTTTCGCTAAGATGTTTTTTGATAAAAAAATAATTTTTTTAAAAATTTTTTGAAAATTTTTAGGAACTACCATTTTAAGGTTGTGTTTGGTGGTACCATCCACAAAACTTTAAAACTTTAAAGCATATAAAATTTAAGTCCATATATTCTTCTAGGAAGTGTTTGACGTCTTTTATGAGAAAAGCGTATTTTGACGTTAATAGACATTCAAATATAAAAAAAATTAAGAGAAACCACGTTTTAAAGTACATCTAGGGGTTTAACAGCACGTCTGTCGGGGTTAGAAAATAAATGTTTGGCTTTTATAGTGAAGAAAGGATTCAGTAAAATAAAAATGATAAAAATAATTTTTAATTACTGTTAATTTAGCTATTTTTAATTATCATCCGCCATCTTTGATTGGCCACCATTTGTTTAAGCTACTACGTCGAGATGGCCAATATAGTTAATAATTAAACCGCTAAGTTGACTAGCCCATATGGACTAATATGTGCTTTTGGAAAACATTACGGTCTCAATAGGAACCGATAAAGAACCAAGAGACCGGAAATAGTTATTTAAGTTACCATACCGGAAATATAAACTTTACAGGTCGCCCAGGTAAGACGCAGGCGAGACTTGTATAGTTTCCGGTCATGTATTGTATATAGTTCCTTTTTAAAACTGATATAAAGACCAATCATATCCCGCATGTAAATATTAAGGTACTTACTTAAAAGTTAGTATGTTTATAACTATAAAGAAACCAATATTATACGTTATAATTGGCTATTTTCTAAGTTGGGTGTAATTTTCAATATTTTAGATTATTTTTATCGAAATGTCAAACTTGTCAAAAAACTATTTTTTTAAAAAAACTTTCAACATAATCACTGTGACATTAGTCGTGACCAACTTGACTAAAAAAGGGGCCGTTCAAAATATTTTCCGGTCTCTTGGCGGTCCCTGTTCAGATCGGAAAGTTTTCCAACAGGACATGCTATAAAATTACACTTTCCGTATAAAAATTTACAGAAATTGCATGTTACCGGTCGGTTTAAAAAACATATTTTTACCGGTCCCTCTTGTAGTCAATTTGGTCATGGCTTATGTCATTTAGACAGTGATTGTTTTGTCAATTTTTAAAATGTATTAATTTTGATTGGTTTGGCGTTGCTATCAAAATAATCTAAAAATATTAAGGTAAATGAAAATATTGAAAATTAACGCTAACTAGGAAAAGAGTAAATAATCAATAATTATCATTATCACTTATTCCAAGGTAAATTTTGAAGGCCGGAATAATGACTGCATATCCATAAAAGTTATGTTATTAGTTCAGTCAATGAATGGCCATTAAAGGATTGTAGAGTGTATGGAGGAGGAGAGAATTTTTCTCTACGGGAATATGTTTAGAGTAGTTAGGACTTTCACATGTCAAAAGTCCCCACCCTAGCCCTCCCGCTTCAGTGGCGGAGGGGGGTGGAAAGGTGCCGTTTTTCGGATTTTAGCCTGTAACTCGATTACGGGTTGTACAAAAAAAATGTTTTATTAAAAATTAAAGAGCATCAAATTCCCTACAAAACGGTTATGCATACCTTATCTTTGGGTGTAACAGATTATGAGATAGTGGCCACCAAAAACCGTTAATTTTTGAAAAATACATTTTTGCTCCTTATTTTTTATCAAAATTGTTCATCTAAGACTTTTGTTTTAAAATTTAGAAAAAAATTCTCAATATAAAAGCTGTAAACCAATCAATTTACTTTTAAAAATATGTCGCACTTACTAACTTATCTATAACATATCAAAAGATACAGCAAATTAAAATTTTTAACCAGATTTCTCAATTTTCACAAATACAATTTCTTTTTTATTTTTTTTTTGTATTATTCAAGAGAGATACATTTGATTAAATAAACTGAATAAACATATTTTAATATACAAAAATATAATTAAAGGCAGTCGCGGATCCAAAATTAGAGCACTCCACATCCACAACTATGATGTGGTCTTTTTACTGCATACGACTTGGTGGCAAAAAAGATCCTCAAATATTAAACCAACTTTACCAACCAACCTAATAAACCGACTCAACCAACCAAACTGTGTAATGAATACCTAAGTCAAATTCTTCAAGACCCATTATATAGGCAAGTTTTGCTCTGTTGTTTTCTTAGATCATTAAATTAAATAAATTCAATACTCTAAGATTGTTTTTAATAAAGATATAACAATAAAAAGACGCTATTGCATGAAAAAATTAGTTTATTTAACTTTTGATAATCTAATTAGTGTAAGTCAGGAATTTCTTTCCAATCCTAAAAGCAGAGATTGTCTTATAATATTACTTAAAGAAAAACTTTAATAAAGTACACATAATTACAACGCTGTAAGCATCACAGGATATTGTGAGCTCTGCAATTTTAAACTTCATGCAGTCGTCATTGAAGAACAAAGATTTTTCGGTAATCCAGGTCGTAAATACTCCACTTATAAATCCTATCAGGGATAAGTAGAAATAGCATATTCCATCTACGAAATGCAGCAGCTAGGATTAAAAAATATATTGTTCCTGCATGCTTTTACTGCTTGCGATTGAAAATCAGACGGCTTTTGGAGGGGTCAGCTAGGATTTATAAAGCTTTACCAAAAATACCCTAAAATCCAAAAACCAGATAAAGTGTCTTACAATCCTCGCTCTTTGCATGCTGAAGTAGAACTTGCTTAACAGTTATACCAGCTAAAATGGTATCTCTTCTGAAAGTTCCCTAAATGTCGACAGATGTCCTTTATTTATAAAATCAGAGGCAAATATGGAATTATTGACTGAAAAAATTGTGAAGTGCAGCAGAAACCTAAGAAAACAAGACAAACAAAATAATTATAATTACATTAGTTGCAAACATTTTCACATCACCTTTATCCAAATATTACTATGACTTATTATCACATTTCCCAAGTGTGTTAACAACAAAACAACATAAACTTAAAACATAATATCAAGTAACTATATACACCTTTGGTTATCAAATTAGCTAGGTCCAGAACTATGGGGTTGGAAATCTAAAGCAAACTGTATAGTTCCAGCCTTCACCAAATATTCAGTGGCATCAAGAAAAATTTCAAAGATGATTTTTTGTAGATGTGTAACTGACTATAACAGCACCAAATGTAGCTGCAAAAAGATGTCGATGTTACATTTATGCCACAATTGTCAGAGATAATTTTTAAAGGGTTTGTTTAATCAATCATAATGAAAAGGAGTCGAGTCAGAAATTCAAAAAAGGAAGACAAACAAAATAATTATAATAATATTAATTATAAAGATTTTCACACCATCTCTATCCAAATATTACTACGTTCGTACAGAATTGAATCAGTTTTGTATCTACAGATGTATAAGTTTTCGTTTTATTCCATATGCAATATGAATTTAAAATTTGTAGGCATAGTCAATACAATATGTTAAGAATGCTTTATAGAAGGCTAATTGATATAAATCAATCCAAAAATTGTTCTTATTATACGTGTGAAAACTTAACTATCAATGACTGTGTATCCAATCTTTTAGCTTGCTCAATAAATTTATAACCCTCAAAAATAATAATAATACTTCAATTGTAATTCCAACTGGAGTGGCAACGCTTTTCCTTAAGTTTCCTTTTAAATAATAATTATTCATTTTAATTTACCCCGGTTTTAGGTCCCTTAAGGTCGATAGCTTGACCGAAAACTCATAATTATGATGGTGAGTAAGAAGGAAGATTTTTTCGAAAATTAAAAACAAAAGTTTTAGATGAAGGATTCTGATAAAAATATGGGGCAAAAATGTGTGTTTGCAAAAATTAACGGTTTTTGGTTGCCACTATCTCAAAATCTGTTACAGGTTAGCAAATAAACTTTGTCGGGAATTAAATGCTCTTTAATTTTTAATATAACATTTCTTTTTGTACACCGAGCCGTAATCGAGTTATAGGCAAAAAACCGAAAAATTGCACCTTCTTACCCCCCTCTGCCACTGGAGCGGGGGGGCTAGAGGTGGGGACTTTGGATATGTTAATGTCCTAACTACCCTAAAGCTATCTCCGGAGAAAAATTCTTCCCCCCTCCATGCACTCTACAACCCTCTCGTTGACTGGACTATATAGTTAGCGAAAGGAATGTTATTAATCAAGAAGGCTTTTTTTTAATAAAAATAGAATTAAAATAAGGGCTTTTAGACGACTGTATACAATGATGTCAGAACGGAGTCTGTCTATAGGTACAGGGTTTAAACGGTATAGCTCACAATTTTTTAAGGAGTTTAAATATCCTCAATGTTTTAAACCAAAAGTGTATAACCAATTCTTCCTGTGCTAGGTAACAAAAGCCCAAAGATTAATGGAAAGACAAATGTTACATGCAAAGCTAACAGATAGAAAAGGAATGAATGGATAATATAAAACAAAAGCAAGGGAAGTCAGAGGAGAGGTAGCAAAATTAAAATGGAAATTTGCCGGTCATAATATCAGACAGAAAGACGATTGATGGAAACATGTATTCTAAACTGGAGACCTTGAGAAAATAAAAGAAGTAGATGGGTTCGGAAGATTTGAAGAAACATGCGGGGACTAGATGGATGAAAACGGTGACAAACAGAGAAGAGTGGAAAATATTGGGAGAGGCTTATTTCCAAAGAGAAGATAGATAGAAGTCCAAAATAGTAAAAAAATACATAAAATGAAATGAACAAACGAATTTGACAATTAAAAAAAAATGTATTTACGAAGTTATAAAAAACGTACTAGAAATTTAAACTGCAGATCAGAACAAAAATAATAATAAAAAATAAAAATAATTTAGAAAAAATTTTGCGATAAAATTTTTTCAGAAAAACCTGTTTTTGTTTGGAAGGAATTTTTATAAATGCCTTCGCTATTAAACGCAATGTTTTTGTTATCTGGTATTAAGAAAAGTCTGTAGTGGGAAGGTAATAATGACATAATTGTCAGTGACATTAAAAAAAAAAAATATATAAGCGAAAATAAAAAGCATAAAATATATTAGGATATTCTAATTTTTGAAAGTAAATTTGACATCAAACATCAACTTGTCAAAATATTAAAAATAGAAATTACTAATTTTTGAATAAAAATTAAACCCGTGTTCCCCATCTTTCTGGAAACAGGGGAGTGTTATACATCATGTTATGTATTTTATTTTCACATGCTCTATCACTTATTAAAATATTGTAAGTCATATTGTTTACATGTCTCATTTATATATTTCTGTTAGCACCGCAAAAGCTTCAAAATTACCAAATCCACCTTATTACATTTTTTTAAGAAAAAATTCTTCTATTTCACTCCAAATTTTCCCTGTATAACAGTGTTTTTAAAATATGTTTAGAATAATGTCAATTTCATTTTTTTAGCATAAACATCTTTATATAAATAGCAATTTGTCCACTGGAAGCTAAAATTAATAGCAAGTTTGTTTATCTCTTAGGGGGTGAAGCCATCAGAGGGGTACACAAATGGATCGTCTCTCCAGTTTAGCCAAAAGGGAACGAAAAAAGGTTTCTCGGGTTAATCTAATTCCAGGCATTGACTAGGATAATCCAAAGATGATTCAAAACAACTCCGAGATCAGTATTTACCAAAATTTTTATATATGTTATGAGGTCTACGTTTTGAGAGCGAAAACCTTAATACGCTAGGTTTATTAATCAAAGTAGGTAGTAAACTAAAACTTTTTAAATTTTCCGTAATAACAGACTTTTTCTTTAAGTCGCAATAAAACCCTTAGTGGGTTTGAGCCTGATTAAGAAGAGCCCTTCATTCTGCTCTCTCGGGTACGGTCTTAAACGATGATTAATTTAAACGCCCATTCTCGGCCGTTTAGCTTCAAGTTTAACTAATTTTTGAGGTTATTCTGAATTTGTCTTATGTTTGTTTGGAGATTTTTTAAAAGTTTTCTTTTGATTTTTTTGGGAAAATAATAATTTGTTTCGGTTTTCCTCACTTTTTGGTTCCAGGTTATTTTTGAATATTACCGGAACGACCAATACTTAAAACTCGAGCGCCCTACATCAATAAAGCACACGTCACCGTTGATTTGAAAATACTTGAGTTTAATAAAATTGTTGAACCATCCAGAAAATACCACACCAGAAAAATATTTTAAGGATATCACATAATCTTTTGGGGTTAAAAAAGAACAGCGGTCCTCGTTCTTAAGAAAATAGAAAAAAGTTATGGAATATCATGTAAACGTATGCACCAAAAGTCACTTAACTTAAGTTAAAACTTAAGATAAGCCGAAGTGAGAAAGTGGCCCATTGTCAATAAAAGAAAGTAACAACCAAAAAATATGAGTTTAAGTGACGTTAATTGGTTTGTCGTCAATGTTTTTATACTTTTACACAGGTTGCCTACACAATTTGACCAGTAATGTAAATATAGCTGAACGACTGTAGCTGCGGCATCGGGTTTCCATAAAACAAATGGTTTAATGCAATCCGGTGACGCAGATTTGTAAATCTAAATACAGTTGGCCAGTCAGGTTCAAAAACCTTTCAAATTCTGTAGCTAACCTGTCAAAGAGTATAAAGACCTTGGTTTGTTGCGTCTCTATTTTTTTTTTAAATTTTATCATGTGTCTCTCCCTATCACCTATATCACCAATCCGAATAAATTTTAAAAAGAAGGTACTCGAAACTAGATTAATTAATAAAAATTTAATTAATTTATATGAATAAGGTAGTTAGCAGAAATTTTTTTTTATAAAAAAACACCGAACTGCTAAATTTACTAGTCACTGTTGAGTACAAAATCTATAATGCGACATGATTCAACTTTTAGTTTTGATGCCCAAAGCGCACTTACGAAATGATACAGTTGTGTATTTTAGGTTTAATTCTTATTCAGTCTTATAAAAAGCACTATGCATTTACAATTCATTTAGCTTTACCCAAAAAGTACGTGTAGATTTTCTACGGACGCGAAGGTGGGGGAGGAGAGAGGGAGGAGGGAACTAGTAAAATGGTGTCGAAAAAATCTTAAAGCGTGTGTCGAAGAATTTTTGAAATCGCTCTAAATTTGTGAAAGGTATAGCTACAACTATTACTAATAAGGAGGGGGAAGAAGAGAGGGAGAGGAAGGGGGAAACAAGTAAATTGATGTTGGAAAAAAAAGTCTTAAAGCGTGTGCAGAAAGAATTTTTGAAATCGCTCTATATTTGTGAAAGGTATATTTATACCCATTACTAATAAAGAGGGACGGGAGAAGAGAGGGAGGGGGAAACTAGTAAAAGAATGTTGGAAAAAAGTCTTCAAGCGTGTGCAGAAAGTTATAGATATAACTAGGATGGCAGGGAAGAGAGACGTCGATGCGGGTGGGGGGGGGGGGTGAACTAGTAAAATGGTATTAAAAATCTGAAAGCGTATGCAGAAAGAATTTTTGAAATCGCTCTATATTGGATAAAATTATGGGAATATGGTTTTTGAATAGGGTGGGAGGAATGACAGGAGGGGAGATGGGTGGGAGTAGGGAAGACTACAAAGTAACTACAGCAAATTAGAGGACATTTGCAATGGGTAATCAAAGGAATTTCAATAAAATCGCCTGAAATTTAGATAATTTGTATGCCTTAAAGCCTACATAGCCTATAGCACCTTCGGGATCAGTAACAATTCAACGACACCTCTTTTGTCAAAATCGGTTCCGCCGTTTAGCCTCTAGCGTGACACAAACATACATATTTACTTACATACATTCAACAATCGAAAAACATTACCCTTCCTTTCGCCGTGCTGCAGTTGGGTAAAAAAGACAAAATTTGGAAAGTAAAATAAAAGCAAAAAGTACCATTAGAATATTCTTATAAAATTGTCGTTCTACGATGTAACCGTAATAAATTAGCAAAGACTGCCGGCCTCGCGGGCTTCCTTTTGATTTTTCTTGATGCCACTGGGTTTATTTTTTTTGTTTGACTTCTTCACGCGACTGCCTATTTAGTTTTATGTCTAAGTGTTATCAATCTTTGTGTTTACTTCCGTAACGTTGCGCGTTGGTCAAAAAAAAGAATAAGGGTCACAGTCTATCCTTATTTAAACAGTTTGTTCAGTCACAGTGTAGGTACTTTACCTCCACTGTGTTTCGATTTGGTGTCGTTATACTTCAATGTTTTTTTTAATTTAATTATTTTGAAATTCTTAAGGCGCGTATAAATTTGTAGTTTATGGGTTTAATAGTTTAATAGTATAATTTGGGGGTACTAATTTCCCTGTTTTCCAGGGGCGTGCGGTCTATGTAAGCAAGGGAAGTATCGCTTCCCTTAAGAAATCAGACATAATAAAAATAATGTGTTAATAGTTTACTATTAAAACTTGACGTAATTGGCGCTAGTCCTGTATAAGTCATAAGAATATTTACAAAGAGGCCAGTGGGGCAAAAAACCCAAATTGCCACGTTTACATAAGGTAATAAGATAACTAGAAGGGCATAATTAAATAAACGGTATTTTCTCTAAAAATTACCATTATTTCAAAATAAAATGTAAAAGCCTATCTTACTAGTTTCACCAAGATAAATACAATAAAATATTTTTACTTTTGTCAAATTACATTAATTAATAATAATTATGTCCTTTAAAGGTTCGAAAAAATTAACAGCGCGGCAACCCCGCGAACAACGGCGTGGTCGATGACGTACTGGCACTTGTTGTTTGTGGCCGTCATTGTATATTTTGAATCGTTGTGGACTAAAATGTGATCCGTGCTAAAAAGCCTGTGATTTTGTGCGCGATGCAGTGAAATAAAAATGATAAATAATTTTCAAAGCTACATATCTTAGCATGGAATGTGGTATTGCAGATTATTTTTATCAAAAATACTTTTATCGAACCAAGTTTATCAAAGACAATTTTATCGAATTGCCAAGTTGGCCAACCTATTGCAGCACAGTATTAATTTTAAGAATAAATTTTTATAGACAATTACAATAAACATTATATGCATATAGAATTTTCGGTAACTTTTATGTGTCCCGGCCGCATATTCATATCTATCACTGGAATAGCGATTCGAACGAGCCCGAGCTCAGTTCTTATCCATCACATGTTATATTCATATCTATCACTTGGTATCGCGCATCAAGCGAGCTCGAGCGCAGCTCTTATCCATCACATGTTATCAGCGCGTCTTCATAACCAGTATGTGAAATCGCGATATTTCAGTACATTGAATAATTTTTAAATATCTCCTTAGATATCAAAAATGCAATTTTCACAATTTTTGTGTTTGTCTGTCATCACGCAAATATTGCCAAGCTGATTTTGATGAGGTGGTAAAAATAATACGAACCGAACCGAACCGAACCATTGTTCCGAACCGAACCATTGTTCCGAACCGAACCATTGATCCGAACCGAACCATTGTTCCGAACCGAACCGAACCCTAAATAGTGAATATAACTCACCTCCGTTTCTTCTTCCGTTGACAAGTTCACTCTGAATGAACAATCATCAATGTGATGGTAACTATATGTTGAGGGTAAAATTAGGCTAATCTTTTTTGCAAAATGAGACAAAAGCACATGGCTCGCTACACAGCTGAAGGTGAACTAACTTCTTATTTTCGCGATTGCGTGTGCTATTTATGAAGGCGCGTTGCTTAACAAGTGAATAGATAAGAGCCTAGGTCCAGCTAGAGTCCCTGTATGTTGTCATATTTGGATATCCAAATATGTCAACATACAGGGACTCTAGGTCCAGCATACGTTCGGGCTCACCCGATTCGCTATTCCAGGTGATAGATATGAATATGCGTCCCGGCCTCTCTGTGCGCCGGTATGTCACCCTAGACTTGCCGCGATGAAGTAAGGTTGACACATTACCGTCAGTGTTTTTGTAATTTTTTTAAAAAAGATTTTTTTTCAGCTGATATGTGATTTTTTTTAATAAAAAAGGAGGCTCTGTTTTATTTTGGTAACGGTGGGTACCAAATTATAGTAATGGGAATTTGGAGCCTGGGGGCATCTAACCTCTTTAGGAAGTGTGGAAATTTGGGGTTGAATTTTGATACTGCTTAATGAAACAAATAAGTTTTAAGTACTCTGAACTTAAGTCTTTGTTTGTAATAATTGATCTTTGGCAAATGTTCATACATCCTTGCTTGGACAAAAATTTGTACAAGTATTGACCGAGGGGTTTTTGTCCATGTGCGTTTTTCTGTGGGATAGAAACAATTTAATCATTTTGCTCCCAGTGTTTCTTTCTCAGTTTATTTTTAAGTAGAACAGTTTTCCCTTGCCCAAGCATCATAAATATTTCAAATGAAAATTGACAAACTCAAACTTTGTTCAAAAAACTGTTTTTTGTTTTAATGTTGAATAATGTTTTAGTTTTATGTTTTTACCTGTCAATTAACTCCAAAAAATTACACTGTGTGTACACTATTTATGTAGATGTCATTCTTTGTCAAAAGTTATAAACAAAGACATCTAAAAATCCTGCCAGTAATACTGATCCTGTAAGGTCCGCTGTGGTCCGCTCATTGAAAAAACTGTTTTTGTTACAGGTTTCTCGGTAAAGACATGAAGATCATATTTGAGGTGTGAAGCAGTTTTTGCCAAGCTGTCATGTTGCAATGATGATCCTACTGGAAATATTTAGATGGAAATAGTGATATAAATATAAATAAATTATAATTAAGTTTACTGTAGTTTTTATTGTAAAGTACTCTGCCAATCTATGGGCATCTAAGCTCACACTAGGTACTATAGTTATAGTGTTCGTGTGAGCTAATATAATTAAAAACTGAATTATATTTTATTCAACTCCAGACTCAATTACCTTTCGTTTGATACCACACAATCTACCCCCACCCTTTTTTTAATAAACTAAAATTAATTTTGTTTAACAAGCGGTTTTTGAGTTATGCGGGTTGGTCGTTAAAGAGAGACATACATACAGACAGACAGACGGCGCAACAAAAAAGTTTCAAAATCATCTGAAACGCAAAGATATATAAAAATTTTTGAAATCGGAGCAACATTTTTTTTCTCGAAAAAATTAGGAAAACCATAGCTAACACTACTATAGTATAGTAGTACTGTAAGCTAAAAAGGGTATACAACTCAGAGTAAGAAGGTATACAATTTCTTACATAAAAGATTATAGTCATATTGCATAGCATTTGTTAATGCACTTGACAGTTCAGTTTCTGCTTCAGAGGATGTAGGGAACACAAGAGATTTTTTTATTCAGGTTAATCGTTAGAAAACTAATTTATATATTATCTCAGTACTTAGTATGCACTTTGAAATAATATAAATAAATAAAAATACTGTTTTTATACTTTATATTTATTTTTGGCCAACATAGAAAAAGTTTTAAAAAAATACAGAAACTGGTTGCAGTAGTAGATTAGGTTTGTTTATTTACATGCAGGGGATTTATAATTTTCCTATATGGAGCAATTGTGCCCTTAATATCTAAAAATTAAGATAAAGAAGACCGTACCCATGGGGATCAATCACCCCCCCCCCCCCCCCGAAAATGGTTTATAAGGTGTGTCAAAAGAGACACAAACAACACAATTGCACAATACGCAAATTTTTTTTGAACTTTTTAATCCCTTCCCCAAAAATTTTTCCTGGGTACAGCCCTGATATAAGATAAAATTTAATAAAACGTTAAGCTAAGGGACCATTCTAACATTACGTAACGCTCATGGAGGAGGGGGGAGTTAGCGTTGTATTACGCTATTGAGAAAGTAACCTATGTAGAGGAGCCACCGGCGAGCTAGCAGTCCCTGAATATTGCGTACCAGACGAATTTATTTCAGTGCCATCTGCCCCTCGATATGGTAAGGCTCGCCGGTGGCTCCTCTGTATGGGTTATTTACTCAATGGCTACGCTCAATTATTATTTTTTATTGAAATGCGTTACAAAGATGAGTCACAAATCCTTAATTTTTGTGTTACATAATTTAAAAATATGCCCTTACTTTAAAAAATTAACATTGATATATATTTTCTAAACTGCACGAAAAGAACCGAAATCTTGCTTTATTTTTTATTTTTATTTTTTTTTTGATTTAGGTTATTTATTTAAGGAGCCTAAGAAATAGTAAAAATCACTGAAAAATAAATAAATTACTAACGCAAAATTTTAGAGTTTTTGACTCCTTCCCAGTCGTAACGCATTTCCATGAAAAAACAAATAAAAAAAACATGTGTTACAAGGCTAAATCCCCCCTTCGCAAACTCAAGTCCTTTTATGGCCATGAGGCGTGCCAAATCGCGTCTCTTTTGAGAAGGCCTCCCAATTTTTTTAAAAATAATGCAAAATTAAGAACAAACCAAAAAATATATTAAAGTAAACAAAAATGTTAGGTTAGATCACTTTGATTCGTATGCGGAAATTGGGATTCGAGTGAGCTTTACCACTCGACTCTAATTCTGAACGAAAAAGTTGCATACGAGCTTTTAAGAATTCGAATGTTGAATATTATACGTTATACGTTTCGGCGAATCCGTATACGGATTTTTTTCAAGAATTGGGCCTCAGAGCCGTGCACAGGAAAAATTTCGGAAAATTCGTCCTCGATCCCCCTTCTAGGTACAGGCTTGGATCTGTTTATTTAATAACCATAATAAAAAGATTTCAATATTCACATTTTAGTCTCAATCACACACATTTTCTTAACTTCTTGTGATCTTGAGTACTATTTTTTTACACTGAGAAGAATCGGTCAAACATATTATCAACTTGAGTTTTTTGTTATTGTTTTTGATAGGTTTTGCACTTAAATTTAATGTATAATATTATAAAACCTCCTGAAACAAATTTTTTAACATCCTGGATTTAATGTTTAACCTATTTCTTTTAAAACTTTAAGTGAATTATAGATGGGGCTAGAGGCAACAAAAAGTTTCATATCCTCATAAAATCTCTCTGTTCATCAGCTTATTAACTGATACGTCTCGAATGCGGGACCAGTATATTAAAATGATTTTTGGAAGTTGTTTTTCCAAGGGGAGCAAGCGCGCCTGGTGTCCCCTCGAGAGAAATGCTCTATTGAGAGCTGCTGCAAATAGACATATTGTGCAGAGTTATTTACAGTTATTGCGTTACTGTTTATACCTGCGAAGTGCATAACTGATACGTCTCGAATGCGGGACCAGTATATTAAAATGATTTTTGGAAGTTTTTTTCCAAGAGGAGCAAGCGCGCCTGGTGTCCACTCGAGAGAAGTGCTCTATTGAGAGCTGCTGCAAATGGACATATTGTGGAGAGTTATTTACAGTTATTGCCTTACCGTTTATACCTGCGAAGTGCAAGTCACATTTTCTTACAGGAGGGAATATAAATAGCAGAGATTCTCGCTCCCAGCAACTAGTAGAGTTGATAGCAGATATTGTTTTTCTTTTATAAAGTAAACAACGATTTAATCTGCAGTTAGCAGTTCATTTCACTATGTGGGCAATGAATGTCTAGCGCTATCTCAGTGTATAATCTTGACTGCTATCCTTATGATCTTGATTACTACTCAACATTAACTTTTTACAAAAATTTAGCTTGCTTAAAGTTCAAAAACTAGAGCATTCTTTGCAATATTGCTTGAAATTATCTTTTGGATTTTTAAAACGATCTAGTTTATTCTATTGCTTTTTATAATTTATGTTGTAAATAAAAAATGCAAATTCAGTTTGCAATTCAAATACAGACTGCGTAGCTAAAATTTAATATTTCTTTTTAATTAAAATTTCAATTAGTAATAAAATTATAGAAATTTGTATATACACGAAAGCTCTGATTTTTCATTAAAAAGTAAATCAATGTAACAAAGATAATGAAAAAATAAATGGACCCATGATGGATTTGATACCTTTCTAGTCGATTATCACACTTTAAGTGAACTTCAAGCTATATCAGCTTCGAAAGCAGTTTTTGTAAATATCTCAGAAACGATGGGTCGTATTAAGTTTAAGTTATAACCCAAAACTGATATGTCGTTGATAATACGCAAATTTTTTAATCCCCCCCGAAATTTTTTCCTGGCTACGACCCTGTACGTTGGTTCCTACCCTAAATAAATACGCTCTATAAATTTTATAAAAGTTTTATAAATAGTAATTTTTCTAAATAGATTTATATTGAAAGTTAAGTTAGAAAAAATCGCAAATATATTTTTTTTTTGAAATAGCCGCTAAATAAAGCCTTTAAAACTAATTTGCACTATATATAGCACATCAAAAGAACTGCGGGGCTTCCGTGTTACGTAGATTAGGAAAAGGCATCTGGATATTTAACAAATTCAGTTTGTTATGGTTACCGTTAACCTTGCGTTGTTTTGTTGTTGACAGTTGAACGAACACTTTATTTACCATTCGAGATGTGCAGCCAATTAATGCCAATTTTTTTATTTTAATTTACGTACATATACATATACTTGGTAGGCGGCAGGGTAGTGCCGTGGTATGGTCGTCGGCTTCATATGCAGAAAGTACCAGGTATTATCGTAATCAAAAACGCATAGCGGTTTTAAGACGCTAAACACCTGACCAAAAGTGCAAAAATGGTATTCACGTACGACTGCACTGAGAATTTTTTTAAAACGGTATCCATGTTTAAAAACACTTACCAATTGGCATCTCTTTCTGGAAATCGCTTGGCGTTTTTAAAAAATTCAAACCTATTAAAAATTATGCACACAGTTTTTAATTTTTTTGGCCAATTTTGTATCTATAGTGGTTGAAGGAGGCCTTCAGCCTATACGTTAAGTACAATAATGTACCAAAATAGCTACCTTTTTTATTCTTGAAGGTAGAAATGAAAGATTTTAAGGAGCTGTGAATAAATATTTACTCTATTTCTCTCCCTTCTGAAATCTATTTAAGTGGTACAGATAAATTTATCATTAAAAATTGTTTATGTGAAAGTTTTCTACACTTTATGTAAAGGTACCTTGTAGAGTAGGTACCCGAGCATTTGAACCTTATTGGAAACACCCTAGTATGAGCGAGTGTATTCAATTGAAACAATGAAATGGTGGTGATGGTGCCAAAGCTTTAAACAATTTAAACTTTAATAATTATTGAAGAATTTTAACTAAATTTTCTCCTAAAACTTTATTTTACGTCTATATAACCTTTAATATTATACCCTAGGAGTGTAGGGGTCATTACAATTATGTTAAGACATCGCTAGCCCAACATTTCTTAATAAAACCATTTCTACCCATTACCTTCTCTAGATTTTCGATGTTTTTATCAATAAATACCAAAAAAAACTAAAGAGGTGAGAAAAATCTCTAATTTATGCCACGAATGTCAAAAAACACAAACAAAAAGCAAGAATTTGAAGGATGCTTAGCCAGTTCCATCTCAAGGGCGCGTTAACCAACGTGAATACCAAATTCGATCGGTCAGCGCAAATGCCATGCGGGAAGGGTGCTGTGCGTTTCGCCTAGCGTTTTCAAAATAACGTTTTTAACATTGACTTCTATACCCTTTTAGGGCTGTATACAACTCAATGGTTTTTAAGCGAATTTATGAGAATATCATTCCAGGCTCGCGTATCGAACAACGATGCAAAAACAAAAAAAAACCCGTCGCCCTGTCGCCAAGTTCCTTGTCAGCGTTCAACAGCCGTGGAATGTGTAGTCCAGGAGCCGACACGCAGCCAGCCGAGGAACCAGGGATAATAACCCAGGAGCCTGCTATAAGTGCTATATAGTCGGAACCAGGATGGCGCCAGCATAAATCTCCTGCAGTCAAACTCACGACGACCACGACTGTTGCGCTTAAAAAAAAAGAAGTCTATCGTCTATAACCAAGTTGTGCTGGGACGATAACGGTATTAGATAGATGCAAGTCTAACATGTAGCAGGACCACCTTTCGAAAGGGGTGTAAAAGCGTGGGTCCACTATGTATACTTGCTACGCAGTATAAAGATCCCTGCCCTCGACAAAGAGGTGTCAGGCAAAATTAAGTCCTCTTAGAGAAAGAAAACTTGCATCCTAAGGGGCACGTGCATTTGTTTGATATATGATGTACGGACAAATCGGGGTTTGCGAAAAGAGCGCGCCGCCGTGTGCCTAGTCGCTAGACCAAAAAATAGTCTCCCCACTACTACTACTAGTACATATACTGGGTCTTATAGGATTTTATTCATATAATTCAATTTTTAACGTAGATGAAACTAATAATTGGTTTGGATTCAATAAGCCGAACTGCGGAGGGGCAGTACTGTTAAAAATACCCATGGTACATATAAAATAACTCAAATACATGATGCAATGCTTAAAGCTCTTCAAAAAGTTGAAAAAGATCTACATGAAAATATTGTAACGTGTCATTTTTACGTTTAAGGCAACGTTACATATTTGTTTATTCAGGTAAATAATCAAGGCTCTTCGACTCGTCTTTCTGTAAACAAATTAAGGGTATTTTATAGAGCTAGGTTTGGAGGTTATATAGTGTCTAGGAAGTTACCTTAAAAGGAGGCATTCCATCGAATTACTGTGGACACTACGCATATCGCATTATCTGGACATCGTAATTGGAATTCGGGATCACAGGTTTCGGGAAATCACATTGAAACTTTTGATTGTTTTGTTTATCTGGGGAATTTTGTGGTTTTCTTTGACGTTCACGAAAATAAACAGCTGTTCTGCTGGGGGAATGGCGGCGTTGCCGCATCACAAATGGTTTCAGTAACAGGAAGGAAACATTTAGATAAACATTTCATTCCCTTACGTTTATTTTCGAGGATATTGGGAGAATCCGAACCTCATAGCTAGTTGTGATAGCACGAAAACATATTTAGGTCCACGGTTTGACCAGGAACAACCGAGGCTCCGCCCCTTTGATATCTTTATTAATTTGAGAAGGAGAAGATAAAACAAATACGAGTTATGCACTTTTGTAAATGGGAGATAAACGAGGGATAAAACCAGGACTAAAAGAATAAACAAAATCGTATTTTTATATTATATAATTTATATATAATCATAGTTATATAAAGTTAATAACTAGCTCAGTTAGTCGGATTGAAGGGTTTTGTAGGGCTAGCTAGTGGTGAGCAAACTTAACATCTGAACACTCTTGTGCCGAGCAGTAGTTCAAAGTGTATTTTTAGGTTCAGGTTCAGAAACAACTTTATTACTGTAGAAATGTTTTACAAAAATGGCGTTAAACCATATGAATATTAGAGAAAACATTTATAAAGAGCAAAGGAAACTTTTGACTAAGACTGTAACTAAAATACAACTAAATTCTACACTCAGTATAGCTTTACTCATATGGGAATTGGTTGAGTGTTCGAATATTCCTGGGTTTGATGCAAGCCCTGTTCTCCAGTAATTGATTTTACAGTTGATGGTTTCAATGCTGAGCTTCTTATAGTCTAGCGGGTTATTTTCCTCCTACTTGCTATGTTGGCAGGGGTCCGGTAGGCAAATGTTCGGTCTATGTATGGAGGGTGTCTCGACGTCCTTGTTATAAAAATTCCAACCGTGGAAATAGGTATTTTCTATCCCCTTGGTCGGTGCTGCCCCCTATATATATAGGTATAGAAATATTGGTGTATTTCCTCATTGGTTGGTTTGAAAACCGCGGGTTTTTCCTCCAGTGTTGCAAACCGCATTTAGTGACTTTTCTGTGAGAGCGTTTTTTTTATAAATAGGTTTGCATCCTTATTTGAATCTAACCGGGAAAATTAGGTTGGTATTGCGTTTTACTGTCCCCACCACATTTACAAAACGGTTTCCGGCCACTTCATTTTTTGTGTTCTCGAAAAAGTGCCTGGTCTCTTTGCTAACGAATTTTGGCTGGGTCGGAAACAGGTCTCTGGGATCGCCATTGTTTTTGGTTAGTGGCACTGCAAAAACTGCAGGTTCTGTCCCAGAGACTGTGAAGAGTGAGTCCGTCGTGTTTAGGCGAAATCTAGAGTGACGCTCGCACCCTTTTGAGGGGGATTTAAGTCGGCCTACGCCATTTGTACGGGAAATAAGAGCAGTGCACCGTCCATTCCATCGACGGGACAGTTGTGCTGGTGGAACGAGGTTCTGTTCCATCGACGAGCCAGTTGTAACCCTGGGAAAGGGTTTTACGCTCGGGGCAAGGAACCAACAACATTTTGACCACCATGTGCTGCCCTAGCGTGATGTGCTAAGCGGGCATTAGGGGAGGCGCGGGCAAACCAAGAGCAGCAGTAGCATGAGGAATGTCAGAGTACACCACTTCCAGGTTTACAAAATAAAACACACATAAAATAATCAAGGACCAAGGTAGGAGCAAGCTTCAGATATAATCTTTCACATAAATCTTCAATATAATTTAGACATAATCTTTTCATATAAATTTTTAATATAATTTAGACGTAATCTTTTCATATATAATTTTTCACAGTATAATTTCAACATTGCTTGTAAACGCAAGGTAACGGTATGACGTCATAACCACAATTTTGCGGCATATTTACTAAATTGACTTGTCTTCCTTCATTTCATTTATTTAAGACAATTTCTCCTGTGAAATTTGGAGTGCCTTGCTATTTTGGCCCTAACTTATTTGGTATTTTTCTCAGATCTAATTATACAAGATGAACTAAATCTTTGTGTTATTTGTACAACCCAATGAACCAACTTTGCAGCGACAAAAGAGAGATGAGGTTATATTTTTTAGCGGTTTCCTTTCATTGTTTTACCTCATGGGGTAGATCTCGTACTGGGTTGCTGTCTGTCTCATTCTACCTAACGTAGAATGATGACAGCAGATATTTGGTCCAGATCTCCCCTATGACGGAATAATTTTGGAAGTATATATGTTTTATTTTAACAATCATTCATATAATTGAGTCCTACGCTACTGACTCAAAGGTAGGTACACTGTGATCTGCTGGAAATGTGCATCTACCTATAAAGAACTTTCTATTTGTGTCATTTTGATTCAGTTAAAAATCTTTTAGAATTTTATCTTGTGTATTAGTCAATTTTTTTTGGTTTTTTAATTAAACAAATACTCTGGAAGCCTCGGAAGTAGGTAGAATTTCATTGTTTGGCT
This sequence comes from Aspidapion aeneum, assembly GCA_963576565.1. Classification (NCBI taxonomy): domain Eukaryota; kingdom Metazoa; phylum Arthropoda; class Insecta; order Coleoptera; family Brentidae; genus Aspidapion; species Aspidapion aeneum. The sequence continues at coordinate 21,067,762 of OY755042.1, forward strand.
ACAACGTTTGGGTTGAACTGTATTTTATTTAAGATCTTCTTTGTAAAACATTGGTATTAAACACTGTGGCGCACTTAAAATTTTCTTATTTCTGAACCCCCCCCCCTTCTCCACTGTATAAAAGTCACCGGGCATATCAATGTTTTACCTAGCTGGAAAATACAGTTCTGCTTCCAGATATTTGTTTATTCAGTGGTTTTGTTGTGTCACAAGTTGGCAAATTGTTATTATTCTAATTACAGTGTCACAAAATGGCGGCAACGTCTTTAAGCTGCCACAAATGTCACCCAACGCATTTTAATAGGCCACAATATTTGTAGCTTACGTGAAAACAGTATCACTTTAAAAGGCAAAATTAAATCAAAGTATCTACTTCACTTTAAACAGTACAACTTAATATCTATCTAGGATCAGAAACCTCCATTAACCTAGCTAGGATTCGAACATAGAACAACCGACTTGCAACGCGTAAAACCAAACCGCTTGAGTGTACTTGTATGCAAAGAGATCCAGCGAGGCTCGTAGTGGTTCGCCAAGTCACAGTGGCGGTCTGTGCCAAGTAAATGCGAAAACATAGGACAAACGAGTTAACGCTCCTAAGTGCGTCATGGAAACGCTATCATAAACCAAATCCACCAGCCAGGCTATGCTATCCCAGCCCTATTGGAGCCCCGCTTAACAGAAATCTATTCCTTTGTCTTTTTTGTCATGGAAGGTTTCTATCATGGGCGGTTTTTGACAATCACGATTTTGGTTAAAATAATTTTTAATATACGTTCATAGTCATAGTTAGAAAGAGAAGGGACTTTTGCCGCCTGCACGGTATACCGACACCAAAATCTTCTATATAGCATTAAATTTAGACTTGAATTATAGTGTTTCTCTTTGCTTTGTTCCCAAAATAACGATTGTATTAAGACCATATCTGTATAAGCCTATAATCTGTGGCTCCATACATCAAAAGAGCTGCGGGAATACAATGTTGTGTGCAGTGCTGCTTCAGGGGTGGGCAAATGGAGCTTTAGCCTTGGACATTAGATTTTTTATTTCAAGCCAGTAGGAGAAAAGTGAAAACCACATAATTTTTACAAATTCTCAATGAAAGCCTCAAACCATCAGTATAATTTAATGCCGGTAGGGGTATTTTCACTCGGAGAAGTTGTTTCTGTTGGTTCCACATAGCTTTTGCTCTACACGGAGCTATCGCCTGCATTACCCTGAGGATGGCCCAAGAAGGCCGAAACCGTTCTTCGATTGGCATGGCTCACTGTTTCGGCAGATTGTCGGGACATGTTTCAAACAAGGATGATTCATATCCTTGTAAGAGACGTTGGAAAAAGCGAAAACCAAATAGTTTTAGTTTTTAGTAAAGTTGGATTAAAATTGACCGAGCCGTTTTCCAGAAATAAGATAAAAATTATTTAGTAGCAAAAAGAAAGAATTTTTTTTAATAGACCCTTTAACTACACCAAAGTCTTTAGCATTTCTTTTATGTATTTAAAATATTCGTTGTGCTGTTTTTTAATACAAAATATTTAGTAAATTCATATTTGTCGTATGAAAAATGGTTTAAAACATCTGAAGTCAATTTTAATTATTAGGAAAATAAATCTGCCATTAAAAAATTAATATCTACAAAAGTAGGGCCAATCAAAAAACAAAATTAACTTTTTTATAGAAGAATATAATGTGCTAGTTTTAAAATTCGGTAGTAGTGCTGATATAAAAAAGTTGATTTTTTGACTACCTCCCGTATATTAACTAATGAGTTGAAAAGAATGAAATTATAAACGACTTTGTTTTTGGGCCTTTACTAAGTATTTTTTCGGTCAAGTGTAAGAGTTATTATTATTAGAACATGCACAAAAACGACCATTTAACGAACTTTGACCGTTTAAATCTGAAAACTGTACATAGAAATACTTAACTTTACTTATATTTTTTAGTTACATACAAAAATTATAGCCAATTCCATCGAGAAAAAAATTTCCCATAAGGTCTGTGTAAACGGGTGCAGTTTTTTTTAAGAAAAGAAATGTCTTGGAAAAAAAAATAAAACAAATCTCCGTTTGTTTTGATTTGAGAGAGTAATTTTTCTCTTAGTCTCAGACAAGACGATGCCAGTGTGCTTCAACTTTCGAGTGCTCAAGCCAGATCGCTAGATGGCGCCACACCTTCGACTTTACTCGTATTTCACGGATGCGAGTTATTCATATGTAGGGGTTGGTTTTGGTTAAAATTGGATTACCTAGGTATGCTGTTCTCCACTGATGACGTGAAACACACAGAAACGTACTTCTGGAGATGCTACCTTATGTAAGTTGGAAAACAACCAAAACCAACTCTTCCGTCTCTTTTTGACACTCGCGAGTTAAGCACACACACCTTTGTAGTATAAAATTCGTTTTGAGTAATTTTTGATTTCAAGTAAAGATCTGTCTTGAAAAAAAATAATGCAGATCTAGGTTTGTCTTAATTTGAAAAGCCTTCTTTTGCCCTAGAAAAGGCTATTGTCTTGAAAGAAAACTATAGAAATTATCATTATTCGATTTTAAGACAATATATAGCTAATACCTCTGAAACTATGGCTCTAAACTCCGACATATGGTATTTTTGAAAGTATGTTCCAAGCCTAATTCATTAATAAAATAATATAAGAAGCATTCTATTTACACAAACTATAAATTTAAGCGTCAAATATGGTATAGTTTTTAGTTTAGTTTTATAGTCAGTTGAACAAAGGTTAAAGCCGACCATCGGCATGTCCTTTAAAGAAAGTGACATGGGCGGCGGTAGATATACTCATGAAAATTATTTCATTTAATTATGGCGTAAACTAAAGAAATAAAAATACATAATAAAACTTTCTATTCCTCCACCTACAGAAACGACACTGATTTATTTTCTAACTCTGCATACTGCCGACTAAAGGGGTTCTGAAAATCACACCCAAAAGCAATTAAAAGCGCATCTCAAAAAATCTGCCTGTGCTGGGTCGGTCAGAAAACAAATACTTTGTGCTCGGACCGCAAAGAACCGCGCCTTTTCTCTGTCGGTAGGGTTGAAATTATACCAGGAAGATTTTTATGAATTTGGATAACTTTTAAAGGGCAGATTGAAGCAAAATTTCATGAAATCGATAGAACCCCGTATTATGAGCATTTCAGGTGACTTTGCAAAAACTATAAACATCAGGAATAAAGTCAAGATGTAAATTAAAAGTAAAAATTTGTTTTATATTTTTATATCAATTATTATTAATGGTCTAAAAGGGTGGACAAATATAATGATACACCTTGTATAGGGTGTCTCATTTTTGATTTGAATGCGATACTCAGTTATTATATATAAAATATAGAGGACTGGGGATTTCGCAATACTGTCTTCAAATTTTGAGACAAAAAAAAATATGTCAAAAGTTTATTCTAGCTCTTGTAGTTTTAAAGCTACGAGAGAAAATTCAAAAATTCGGAATCCCAGAAATCCATTATAAGGGCAGATATTTCAATTATGTTTAAGCTTCGCAACAAAAAATGGATTCTGTCAATAAAATGACGTTGTTAAATTTTTGGTACGTCGAGTCAAATTCGAGATTTCAGTGAAAAATTAAGAAAAAAAATTCGGCACTTAATTTTTTTATAGCTTGGAGTTAATTGGGGACCAATGTGAAGCAAAAAATTTAAAAAAAAATCTAGGTTCGTATTTAACTTCAAATTTCTTTTTTAGAAATCTCGAATCCGTCTCGACGGACCAAAAATTTGATAAGGTCATTTTATTGACAGGATCAACTTTCTGCAGAAGTTTTACTAAAATTGAAATATCTGCACCAATAACAAATATATGTCCGATTTTTAGAATTCCGAAGCTTTAAAACTAGGCTTGGAAATAAACTTTTGTCATGTTTTTTTAGGCCTCGAGATTTGAAGACAGTAGGGTAAAGTTCCCAGGTCTCTACCAATTGTAATACCTAAATTTTTCATTTAATACCATCAAGAATGGGACCCCCTGTACATTTTTTGATAAAAAGAAGAAGTTTGTTATTAAAAAAGTTTTTTAAAAGCGCATTAGCTGAGGCTAAGACCGTGCCTAAAACACAAAGCTGTTGGAAGAGTCCAGGCGGGAGGCCAATTTTTATTTTCCCCATACGAACAGATGTCTTGGTTTGGCCCTTGTGTGAGATAATAGTTTATTAGCTGTTACAAAAGCAACAGCGGACAAAAGACTTGTGTCGTTTTAAGCTCTTTATAGAGACCGATGATGATGACTTTACTCCTCCCTTTATATTTTCTAGAAAATTAACGCTTTAAACTATAAATTATTCCATTTAAAACGCTATGGCAGTTTGATCTAAATAAATCGATTAAAACTATTAAGGGACTTTCATGATAATAACAAATTATTAAATAAAATTAGCTGGCTGCTTTAGATACAGGAATATTTAAGTATTTACACACTATACTTATAATGCTATTTCGCAACAAACGTGCTGTATGTATTTACATGACAGTGATTAATTATGCACCTCTTAGGCTGTGTTTGTAATCTACCAAGAGCTGCTTGCAAAATTATTTCCAATAAATAAACATATTTTGGATAGTTACTGGTAATAACTGACAATTACTTTCCAAGATTTGTCAATTTTCAAAAAAGACTCTCAAGAAGAGCAAGCAAAGCTTTAAGCGCAGAAAAGAATCCTGATAATTAAACTCTTTAACTAACAACATTTACGAATTTACCGCTGGCGCTAGTTTGATTGAAAACAAAATTCTTGAGAGACTTTTAGAAAACGCAACTTTAACACTAGAAGAAGCCGTGAGTTAGTCCTGCACTTTAGAAGAGACCAGAAAACAAAAACACCATGATTTTTTAAAAGACTTATTATTATACTGATAATAAAGCATTAGACATCCCAGAAAACAATGTTTGTCAAAAATTAGACCAATTTGCAAAAGTCTAAAATCTCCGAAGGTTAAATCAAAATCGACATCTACTTTAGCTTTTGCTCAAGTTATAGATTCTACATCTATACATGATTTCCCAAAACTTATCGAAAGCAATTTAATAACATTTCAACCAATGGTTTTGAGGATACTGGAAGTTCTAAAAGTTTTATGGATTGTGATTTTGCTGTCCGTCATAATTTCAAAATCTATAAGTCAAGGTTAAGTTTTATTGACAAGCTAAACTGGCCCTGCATGTATTATAACTATTATTACTGGTTGGTCAAGATAGACTCATTAGATTCAACGTACAAAAGTTTGAAAATGTCCCTGATGCTAAATTAGTTAATCTTTTAGGTTATGATAATCATGATATAATAAAGCAGCATTATCTTATTAAAGTAACTTTTGGAGAAAAGAAGCTCTCTTTTATTACTTTGCTGACTAATGGAAGCCAAAGTTGAACCACCTTCTTTATTTGTCAATCTTGTTCCTAATTGATGGGAATCAGCACTAAGTCTCACAAATATTTTAGCGAGAATGAGCATTTTATACAGCAAGACATCAAAAAACTTTCAGAAGAAATCATAATAAGAAAAGCTATCCATGGCAAGCCCTAGTCTTGGTCATACATAATAAATATTGAAAAAATCGTATGTATATAGATTATTCACAAAGCATCAACAAATTTACTCTTTTAGACGCCTATCCCTCAGATTGGTGAACAAAATCTCTAAATATGAGCTATTTAGCACACCCAAGAAGTCCTGATCATTAAATACTCATTAATGAGCAAGATAAACCTTACACTGTATTCGAGGCTGCTGGACGTCTGTACCAATTTCAACGACCTCATGGACAAACGTTGTTGCATTTTTCCGAAGATTAATTGACTCTACTATCACAAAAGAAAATTTTCATGTGTCAACGCTTATTCAGATGACGTAACACTATGTGGTAAAAATCAGGAAATCATGATTTAATTAAGAAAATTCATCATACAATAAAATATCAATTAATATTTTAGGCTAAACGATAAAAGACAAAATTATGAAACCAGACGCCGACAGACTGTCTTTGCTTTTAAACTTAACAGCGCCCAGTAACAAAGCTGAGAACTTCAAACTGTTCTTGGGGTTTTTTCTGATTATTCTAAATAGAGAATTTTTAAGTAAAACAGATTTTTTATTTTGAATCACTAAGAACCGATATTGAAAACTCACTTTTTTGGTCGTTATATTTATCGAAAACGATCCTTTACTTGTTAAAACGGATGCGTCAGAATTCTGCGTAACGGCTTCAACCTGAAAAACTCGTAGCATTATTTTTAAGAACTTTACCTAAATCCGAAGAAAAACAATCTTCTATGAAAAAGAAAGCGTATGCATGAGTGGAACGTCATTTTACACTTTTCCCTGAGAAGCAATTTTATTCATGTTTGATAATAGACACTCTAGTAAAATTAAAAAATTATTTGATGGAGACTAAAATAGGCATGCTACAGCTACGACATTATGTATCGACCTGAAAAACAAAACACTGATGCACTTGTAAGAATTTCAGAAAATGTATGTCACACAAATGATACTATGTTGTTCGAGTTACACATTTATCGTATATCGTATTCATTAGAATTCCACAAACATTTCAGTTGTCATTTAAATAACGCTACAAAACGAATGAAGCGGTTAAACATTGAATTTCAGAGGATCTTTACCTTTAAACACAAAAATTAAATATATACTTACTAACGTTAATAAATACAACAGATTTTGAATTTGATACAATTATTGTTATATCAAAAGAACTAATTAAATATTTTTAGTATCCTTGAATATCTCATATAATCCAGAAGGAAACGGTCAAGTCGAAAGATACAGTGGGATCATTTGGAACACTGTATCTTTGGCACTTTAACGAAGAAATCTGGCAGTCGAACAGAGAATTCAATTCGTTAACTTTTGTGTACATTCATCAACTGCATCTCGCACAAAAGACTTTTGACTTATCAAAGAAGACCTACAAATAAAACATTTATTTAATCCTATCTGGGCAATCAGCAGCAAAAATGCTAGTAGAAAAACAAAAGAGAAGAAGCAGATAGGATTCTTCAGTTGAACAAGTGGACTCAATCGATGCTAATCCAGAGTATGCATGGATACAATATAATAATGGCAAACGAGCTCTAATAAATATTTAGCACCAATAGGTGATCTAAAGAATAAATAACAATTATGAAACGGGCTGAGTGCGTAATGGCTTCTTTAAAGAGCTATAAAGCTTCCACTCTATCGGGCACCTACTGTAAATAAATGGATCCATGACGGATCTGATACCTTCTTAGCTAGCCTATTAGCACACTTCAAGTGAAGCCATGATATATCAGCCATGAAACCAATTTTTTGTAAATATTCCAGAAATTAAAGCTCTTACGAAGTTTTTAGTTGTAACACAAATTATTAAGCAAAATGTAGTCTACTATATTCCGAAAACCGCATACTGATACAACGCTCCATTAAAAAATTATTATTTTTGTAATTTTTGCATTAATGGATTGTGGCCAACATTAAGTGTTGTAAATCATATTTATTTACAGTCTTTAAGTACCCAATTAGAGGATATTGATAAAACCAATTTAGCGGATTATGCGTGGTCAAATGATCACAGGATTTAACCGAATGAAGCTAAAACTTTGCATAAGGATTCCCATTGGCTAAAACAAAAGTTTACTGAAGCTGCATTTATGATGCCGAACAATGAAGTTTTCAGTTAATCAAACACGGACACACGAAGGATATGCAAACCACTCCTTATGGAAAAGAAGCGTCTTAGGAAAAAACAAGGAGGCAGCCGTCACACCAAGTAATATAAGTAGTGCCCTGTAGACTGGATTGTTTAGTTTACATTTGAAAACTGTTAAAGATACTTACTAACCAAAACGTCGCGTTTAAAGTAAATAAAGACAATGGAAGTCCGAAATTTTGTTTCAATATCTGTTATAACATAGTCTGATTGTTTATAATTATTTTTGGAATATTACTATTTATCGCTAAGTTACAACGTATTAAATTATAAATAAAACTGAAATAATCGCGTTTTCTTTTTTACGCATGGCACAAAGCAATTGAAACCAAAACTATTTTTCATTTTAAATACTGGTATATATTATATCAGCATTTTGCCGAAACCCTGCAATAAAGAAAGATAAATGACCAAAAATTTCAGTTGGCGATCCAGAAACCACATAAGTATAATACTACAAGTTGTATCGCTGCATTTACAAAAGTTGTGTACCTTTATGACGGTTATAAAAATTATTATTCGAAAATAACCAAAATTTTATTGATTATTTCGACATATTACATTTTTCGAAAGAGTCAAAATACGCAGTTAAACCAATAACAAAAAATTTAAAACCAATTAATTCTGTGATCTTCAGCTCATTTTTAAAAGTATATATTTAATCTTACATTATAGATGATTAAATTACCCTATTTAATCAACGGTATTAGTGCCTAATACGAGGTTGGCATATTCCATTTTTTTATCTATTAATATAAAACTATGCCTCTAAGAAATTATTATAATTACGATTTTGTTTAAATTAATCATACTTGATAATACAATAGGAAAATCAGCATTATTAGTTGTTTCATTATGCACTGGTGCAAGCTACTGAATTGTTCAAGGGTAAAAGTGGTAGGTAACATTTCAAAAAGATATTCCTACAAAAATAGCTATTTTATTTTATTTCTTTTTTATTACTATTATAATTTGAACATACATGCGAACATCGAATCATGACGCTCTCATAATGCTTAGTATTGCTTAGTGACCTCAGTTCCAACACCAACAAGCACAATTAAAACTTAATGGTCATGAGCACCAACGATTATAAACACACAGGATTGCTTATATTATTAGCTCGAATCTTTCAGCGGTAGGCGGCGCCTTGCTTACGTCACTAGTGGACCTCTGCTCAGCGCGCTTCATTTAATACACATTGCAATCATGAGTTTTTCCCGCTTTTAGCTTGCTTATTTGCAAACAAATTTTTTATTCGTGTTAATAAATATAATTAATAATTTCATTCATTCAAAAAAAATGATTTGATAAATCAAGAGTTTGCTCTGAGAGCTGAATTTTCCTACCAGACGATATGTTGAAGTTTCTTTTTTAAATAGTTCAAAGTTTTAGAATAGAAGTAGGATTTTTTCTAAAAGTTTAATCAATTTAAATCATTAAATGTCTAATTTATTGTTTTTGTTGCGGATATAATAAAATACATATTATGTAGTAACACAAAGGTATTTATTTGATATTTCAGAGCTAAAATTGCAATATTTATTATATTATTATATCAAAAACCAATCAGTTTAATAAAAGAAGTACATTTGCGGCATAATTGCCAATTTTCTTTAATGTGGTTAATTTAATGAGCAAGGAGTTTTCAAAAATCCAAAAAAAATTAAAAGTTTATATAAATATAATAATATAAAAGTACATATATTTATATTTCTACACTGAAAAAGGGAACACCAAGCTTTTATTTCAACAATAAATTAATGTGCTTTCTTTATATCAATTCAATTAATTCACATTTCTATAGGTTTATCATAACAAAAATATTTCATGTAAAAAAAAGTACGCGAAAGTGGTATTCCGTAAAAAGAATTGAGATAAAAGTAAAGCCAAGAACCATTCATTTTGAACTTGGCTTTACTTTTATCTCAATTCTTTTTACGGAATACCACTTTTGCGTACTTGGCTTTTTTTACATGAAATGTTTTTGTTATGATTTCACTGCTTTTTTAAAGGATTTAACATTTAAGTTTTAAAGTAGTAAAATATACGGGATATTGTTCAAAACTTTTGCAGTGCCTTATTAAAGTTTTTTTATATTTTCCTATGGTTATATCATAGTTCTTATCAGCCTTCTAAAGCTCAGCTCTCTAGTGTTCCTGGAAGTAGGCAATGTTAATTTTACATAACTTTACATTTATAGGGAAGGAAAGTAAATTAAAATTTTAATGTTTTTAAATTTTTTCCTATAGTTTTATCATAGTTCCTATCAGTCTTCCAAAGCTCAGCTCCCTAGCGTTTCTGGAAGTGGACAATGCTAATTTACATAACTTTAGATTTATATGGGAGAGAAGTGAATTAGAATTTTGGGGTGTTTTAATTTTAGCTCACACTACTACTATACTATAGTAGTGTGAGCTATAGTGATCCTAATTTTTTCGAGAAAAAAAAAGTTGCTCCGATTTCAAAAATTTTTATATATCTTTGCGTTTCAGATGATTTTGAAACTTTTTTGTTGCGCCGTCTGTCTGTCTGTCTGTCTGTCTGTCTGTCTGTCTGTCTGTCTGTATGTCTGTCTGTAACGACCAACGCGCATAACTCAAAAACCGCTTGCCCGATTTTAATGAAATTTGGTACCTACGCTGGGTTTAGGGTCGAGATGGTCCCATTTAAAAATGAACAAAATCCACCAAACACAAGCCAAATAAAAGGGTGGGGGTATATTTCAAAAATTAGAGTTTATGTAAAAATATGGCGTGTGTGATATCAAACGAAAGGTAAATGCGTCTGGAGTTAAATAAAATACATTTTACTTTTAAAAAAAGGGTGGGGGTAGATTTGAAAAATTAAAGTTTAAGTCAAAACATGGCTTGTGTGGTATCAAACGAAAGGTAATTGAGTCTGGAGTTCAATAAAATATATTTCAGTTTTTAGTTATTAGCTCACACGTATACTATAACTATAGTACCTAGTGTGAGCTTAGGTGCCCATAGATTGGCAGAGTATTTTTCTATAGTTTTATCATAGTTACTATCGGCCTTCCAAAGCTCAGCTCTCTAGCGTGTCCGGAAGTGGGCAATGTTACTTTTACATTACTTTACATTTATAGGGGAGGAAAGTAAATTATAATTTTGGGGTTTTTAAATGTTTTTCTATAGTTTTATCATAGTTCCTATCAGTCTGTCATATCTGGAAGTGGGCAATGTTACTTTTACATAACTTTACATGTATAGGGGAGGGAAGTAAATTAGAATTTTGGGGTTTTTTGATTTTTCCAGGGGGTTGGTCATAATTTTTATCAGGCTGCCAAATTTCAGGTAGGATGTCTGGAAGTACAGTAGAATTTTGATGATCTATACATGAGTGAGTGAGTGAGTGACAATTTCGACGTTTTTTTAATTTCGTAACTACTTCAGTACTTTTGGGAATTCCATGAAACTAAACATGAAGGGATTGTTAACTCCATGGAGATCTACGACTGTGCAAAGTTTGAGATTCGTAGCTGATTCCGAAGTAGAGTTTTAGATACCTATTTAAAATTTGCTAATTTTCGGAATTTCAATCGTCAATGTCTCGAAAACTGACAAAGATAGAGCAATAGTGTTACATATATCTGTAAAGCTAATTTTTTGCGGAACTTAAAAATACAAAAATATATTGGGTGTTCCCTTTAAAAAAATTGATCTCATTGTCGCCCCCTGTATATTATAACCTATAAAAAAATACTAACGGTGGGCCTAAAGTGGCCATAATTTACCAAACCGAATAGTTTTTGCTTGAACTTTCTACTCCCAATAATAACCGAGTGTAAAAAAGTGTTAAAACACTGTTGTACCACCATAACAGCATTCAAAGAAGACTTTTAACTGACAGTGGCAAAAGAATAGTAGATTTGCTCACAACAAACAGCAACGATAGTGTAGAATGTATGGTATACTACACGGCAGAACCAAATATTGAGCTGATAAGTTACCAATAGGTTGTTACTGCAGTTGAATGTCTAAAATATTCAATAGCTCCTGGGGGACGTTCATGATTAACGCCGTGTGTACACAAAACGTGCCCGGCGTTACTTTTGGCCCGTTCACGATTGACGCCGCGCGCGTCCGGTTGGATGAATTTTGCGTTTATGATTCGGTTGCTGGCTTTGGTGCGCACACCGGAAGGCGAAATGACGTTCACGATTAACACACTGCGAACAACCATTTATCTACCTTGATTAGTTGGGTAAAATTTAACTTGTCGCGCATGCGCATAGCGAAGATAAAACATATAAGAGCAAACTCTAACCCAACTTTACTTCTTTTTATGTCAAAATAATTTTTTTTTAAATTTCATTTTTAAGTGTTCGGGCACTTAAAGCCTTGTGTCCGCCTATGCGTGTCCACCCTGATTCAAAAAACACATCATGTGACGGGACAAGGATTTTCACCGGTTTTAAATGCAGCGTCACCTGTTTTCAAAATTTAAAACATGAAATTGAAGAAAACGTATCCTTTTTTGATTATGATCATATTTTAAATTGTTGCTATAATAGTTATTTATTTCATTTTAACCAACAAAAAAATATTCACGTAAATAAATTTATTAATTTAAGAAATGAACAATTAGAAAATCAACTGAATTTTAATATTAATAATAACTTATTAGAACGTACAGTAATAAATATGTCAGACAAAGTTTTAACAGTTTCAGAAAAATCTCTTCTTTCAAAAGGTTTAAATTTTGCTTTACCACCAAAAAATCCTAATAGGTTAGATTTTGTAATAGGTATTGAAGAAGTAGCAAAAAGCTTACCTGAAGAAGTTGCTAATGAATTTAGAATTAGATCAAAATTAGTTTTGGAAAAACCTTTAAAGATTAAACAAAATATCTCAAAAGAAGAAAAACAAGCTTTAGTATCCTTAAAAAATGATAACTCAATAAAAATTTTGCCAGCCGATAAGGGTAATGCAACTGTTATAATTAATAATGACACTTATAATGAAAAAATTGAAAATTTAATTCAACAAGGTTCTTATAAAAAACTTATATATAAATAATAAATAAAGACCCTACAAAATCAATAGAGAGAAAAATTTATTCTACTTTATATAAGCATAAAAATTGTTTTCAAGATAGAGAACGTTCTCAGTTAGTTCCGCATTATAGCAAACCACCTCATTTCTATGGCTTACCTAAAATACATAAACCTAATGTTCCATTGAGACCAATAGTAAGTAGTATGAATTCTCCATGTCATAAATTAGCAAAATATCTATTAAACATTTTAAATCCCTTGGTGAATAACACTAATTCTTACATACGAAATTCTCAACATTTTTTAGAGAAATTATCTGAGATTGAGTTTAATAATAATCATTTAATGGTAAGCTTTGATGTTGTAAGTCTTTTCACTAATGTTCCGGTAGATAAAACCCTTTTAATAGTAAGAAATCGTTTAGAAAATGATCAAAGTTTAAGAGAAAGAACAAATTTAAATATTAATGCAATTTTAGAGTTACTTACTATTTGTATTAAAACTACATATTTTCAATGGCAAAATGATTTTTTTCAACAAGATTTTGGCATGGCAATGGGCTCCCCACTTTCTCCTTTAATGAGTAATATTTTTATGGAAGATTTTGAAAATAATATTTTGCAAGAATATCAGTATAAACCCATAGTTTGGTTTAGATATATTGATGATATTTTTAGTATTTGGCCTTATGATGAAAACAAACTAAATGAATTTCTATATTTTATGAATAACAAAGAAAGTACTATTAAATTTACATTAGAAAAAGAAACTGATAACAAACTTCCATTTCTAGATGTACTTATTGAAAAACAAAATACTTTTCAAACTTCTGTATATAGAAAACCAACACATACTAATAGATATTTAAATTTTAAATCAAATCACTCTACTATAATAAAAAGAGGTGTTGTTAAAAGTTTATTTGATAGAGCAAAGATAATTTGTTCTGATAATAACAGATTTTTATTAGAAAAAGAATTAATTAAAGAAGTTTTAATAAAAAATTCCTATCCTATAAATTTTGTTGAAAATTGTTTTCATAGAATAGAGTTTCCTAGAAGAAGAAATGCTAATATAATTGATTTAGATACTAAAAAATTATTGATTCCTTTTATACCAGGTATATCAGACAAAATTAGGAGAATAGCAAATAATTATAATATAAAAACAGTTTTTAAGACAGAAAATAAACTTAGATCTATTCTAACAAAAACAAAACCAATAAATGAAGAGCAGAATTCAAAAAATGTAATTTATAAAATACCTTGTGAATGTGGTAAAATTTATATAGGTGAAACTTCTAGGCCACTTGAAGTAAGAGTTAATGATCATAAATATAATTTGAGAAGGGGTGATTACGAGAAATCCAGAGTTTGTCAGCATTCTTTTGAGAGTAATCATAGAATTAAATGGGGAGAAACAATAATTTTACAAAAAGAATCTAATGACATTAAAAGAAAATTAAAAGAATCAGCATGTATTTATTTAAATGAAGATAACTGTCTTTCAAGTATTTCTATAGATATAAGTAAAGCTTGGCTTCCTATTCTCAGACAAGATTTGCAAAAAGGTTTTTTCAAAATTAATTAATACTGTAATGAAATTCTGATTATTGTTTTTTAAATAGATTTTGATATAATAGTAATATATTCCCACAATGATCATAATTTTGTAAAAATTTCTAAATGGTTATAAAAAAGAGACCTTATTGATTCTAGTTTTAATGAGTTACCCTGTTCTGTTTATTTTTAAATTTGAAAACAACATTGACTGACATAATGTCTTGAAATACTATCATGTTACCTTGTGTTTTGTTTAGATTGGTCAATTGTTTTTTGATAAACTTCAGAATATTGACAATTTGTCAACGATATAATAATAAAAAATATATTTGAACAAGAAACATTTAAGATTTTGAGACAAAATATAAATAAAAAGCTTGAAAACGATTGTAGATTGGCAATCGAAACGTAGCGTATTCAAATTCAATTAAAAGATAAGTGGTTTAGGTTTTACTAGGCAACTATTTATTTTTATAGAAAGCCACTGACAAATTAGTGATTTTTATTTTTCTAGGAGAAACGCAGTGGTTTTTTATAATTTTTTAAAGTAATTTTTCCTTACTAGTGGCGTAATACCCAGAAAAAGTTGTGTTTGTAAAATGAATCAGCCACAAACATATAGATTTTATTTATAAAACTATCAAAATCTTTACTTGATTCCTTCTGATCAGAAGGTGAAAAAGAGGTTAAAATGCTTTTTAGGGATATATTTGGGGGTAAGTCCTTATTTTTTTCAAATAACAACATGGTATTTTTAAGGCGCAACCTCCTTTCACTTTCCAAAGCTTGTACATAGCTGATGTAATAATTAGCTCCACTTAACTGTAATTTCCAAATCTACCCTCAAGTACATCATTCTGAAATTGGCTAAGCAAAATGTAATCAAGGGGATATTTTTCAAATAAATAGGGTACTAATAATATAAAAGCATTTGATGTGATTATAAGCGATGGAAATGTTGGTACAGAAAATCCTTCATTGCTTGATACAGTATTTCTCCACTGATCTAACCAAGTATATAATTTTTTTACGAACTCAAGTTGCAAAAAAGATTTTTGCCTTATTGATTCCCTATAATCGTCATTAAAACGCTGACTCTCAAAAGCACTTTTTACATTTAGTAAATGCTGTATTATACCTACGATTTTTGAAAATGTCCGGAAGTACAACCTGTATCTACTGTTCGACTAGCTGATGTCGAGAGGCAACAAATGGAAGCTGCAATACAAAAAAGTCTTGAAACACTTCAAGCTTATAAGAAATCAAAAGTGTTATCAAATATTGACGACATTTCAAAATATTATTGTTCTAATAGTAAAATAAACAAAAATTGGATTTTAACCCTAAGAACGTGACACAGTCTGCCTGTGCCTGTTTACATTTTTGAACAACAATCCATCACTGTTAGGATCTCTAGTTGTTGAGGGAGATCTGTCATTTTTTGTGAATATTAACAATACCAAAAAACATACTGTCAAAAAAGTAGGAGTTTTATTGTTGGACAGCACTGATACACTTGAAACGGGAAAGAAGTGGTAAAAGATAAGATTCATTAAGTAATAGACATCTTTAGTGACATTTTCAATAGTGGGAGTAAAAATGTGTCACCTGAGAATCGAAGATATTGTAGATACACTTTGCTTCATCTCTGTTACAAAACTAAGGTAATATGTCTTCCGCATCCTCGCAATATTAAAAACAGATAGTAATCTATCTGGTGGTGTGCAATATTTAAAAAGTAAGATACAGCTTTTAGAAGAACTTTAGTTGAACACATTGATGAAATATATATTAAACCTGAGTTAAACTTTAAAGCTGGTAATATATTAGGCAGTAGTAGCAATGATACATGTAAGGCGCTAAGATCGCTCAAGTCTTCATAATTTCAAGTTTAACTTCACAAAATAAAGATGTTGTTTGCATAACTCCCATAAGTACATTGACAGCAGAGCCTTTAAAAGCTTTTCTATTTGATGTTATTAAAGAAGCTGAAGCTATAGGTTTTCAAAATATTTCTATAGTTTCTGACAATAATGCTGTTAATCGAAAAGCTTTTCAACTTTTTACTGTTAATAAGACTTTGGAGCCATGCATGACTCACCCTTTGGATCCTTCAAGAAAATTAATTTTTATATTCGATGTTGTACACATTTTAAAATGTGTCAGGAATAACTGGATACGCAATAGAGTGAAAATGGTGTATTTAAGTTTCCAGAATTTAAGGCAAATCACTCCGAAAAAGACTTTCAGAAAATCAAATATTTTAACGCAAATTTTAAACTTTTTGAGCAATTTTATGAAAAAGAAAAAAAATCTTTAGTTAAATATGGGATCTTTTGAACTCTAAAGCTTTGTATCCGACAAATATTCAAAAACAACATGTAGAATTAGCACTAAAAATTTTCAATGAAAAAAATTTTATACTTGGTGCAAAATAGTAAATGAAAGAAAATGAATTGCTTTAAAAGCACATGCTTTTGTGTACAAAAAAGTTTTAAAAACTGCATTGCTTTAAAAGTACATGCCATTTTGTGCTGCCAAGTATGTCTGCTGGCCTGATAAAGGCCGGTGTGCTACCGCTGTGCTACCAAATCACTTCTAACAATGAATAATAAAACAAAATCCGTTATTTTGTATCCGCCATTTTGATCTTTTAAACTTAAGTTAAAGATATTAATCAGCGACGTGAAACACCCCAAAGTTTCGAGTTTGATGTATATCGGTTCATAAATGCCATTTTCATGTTTTTAAATTTGAGTCAAAATTGTATTGAGAGCGACATTTCAAGTTTGAGGCAAATCGGTTTATAAATAAGAAAGTGCACCATTGTTGATCCGCCATTCTGATTTTTTTAAATTTAAGTTACAAATCATAATCAGCGACCTGAAACACCCCAAAGTTCCGAGTTTGATGCATATCGGCTTATAAATGAGAAAAACCGCCATTTTGGATCCGCCATTTTCATGTTTTTAAATTTGTGTCAAAAATTGTACTGAGTGACCTTAAGCGCCGCGACGTTTCAAGTTTGAGGAAAATCGATTTATAAATAAAAAGGTGCGCCATTGTGGATTCGCCATTTTGATTTTTTAAAGTTTAAATTAGAAATCATATTCAGCGACCTAAAACATCCCAATGTTCCCAATTGGATACATATTGGTTCATAAATGGGAAAGTCTGCAATTTTTGCTCCGCGATTTTGATTTTTTTTTAGGTTAAAAATAATAATCAGCGACCTGAAAAATTGCAAAGTTCCGAATTCGATGCAAATCGGTTTATAAAAGGGAAAATTCATCATCACATCAGTAATTTTGTTTTTTTTTAGTTTAAGTCAGAAATCATAATCAGCGACCTGAAACACCTTAAAGTTCTGAAATTTGATGCATATTGGTTCATAATTAGGAAAGTCTGCCATTTTTGATTCGCCATTTGGATTTTTTTTAGTTTAAGTTTAAAATCATAATCAGCGACCTGCTTTAAGTTCAATTGAATCCAATATGGCGGAACGGAATGGTTTTGATACGCTCTAGCAATACAGATATATTTAATATGTACCTGAACCGAGTCGACCTTTAGCTCATCAGATGAGAATCCCAGTACTAAGTCCAGTAAGTGTCAGTCAAGTAACTTTTACGTCATTTTAATAAATTTAAAAATTTATTTTTAATTTTCGTTGCCTTTTGTGCAAATTATATATTAAAAATTAGAAAATATGAACACATTTTCTGACAATGTCCAGTTTCGGAATTAAGTGAAAATTGAAAAATCTGTCATTTGTAGTTATAATTAGTCCAAAATTCCATTAACTGTCATTAAGTTTAAAAGAAATTCAGTTAAAACTTTTTACAAATGATAAACTAAAAGTTAAACTTAAACCTTAAACTTAAATCTTAAACCTCTTTAGTAAATATCGGTGCTAGAGTTTAAAATAAATAAAGACAATGGAATTCCGAAATTTTATTTCTACTCAATCATTGTCTACGAGTTTCAAATAAAGGGATAAAAAAGTAACTTTATATGTATGCTAAGTTACTTCGTAAGATTAATCTTAAATAGCATAAATTAAACTAAAAATATCGGACGCAATACATAAAACGCAAATCGGGATCTATTAGTTTAATTTTTCGGTCTACATTTTTAAACGCCAATATATGAATGAAACAAGGTGCGGATAAACATCAAAACAAAACTCGCCTAGTTATTTGGTATTTTCACAAATTGCGGCATTTCAGTTTATTTCCGGGGTCGAAATTAATAACATTGATGCACTCTCGTTATAGTCAGGGAGCCAAAGAGTGTGTTTGGTAAAAATTAAATATGTAGATACAGGGTGATTCAATATATTTTTATTTGTTTGGGCGCCAATATCTCGATAAATCAAGGTAGGATTATGATTTTGTTTGGAAATGATAGGTACCGTTAAAATATTTTAAAGTTTTTTATCCGTTTTTATCTGGGCGAAAGGTTAATTTTTTAAAGTTTAATGTAAAAATCATATTCAGCGACCTAAAAATCCCAACGTTTCTAATTTTATTTTCTTTCATAAAGTGTAATTTGAGTCTAAAATTGTATTAAGTGACTTTAGGCATCGCGTGTGAGGCAAATCGGTTAATAAATATATTGTCACCACCAAGCACTATATCCCTATAGTTAGCAACATTTAAAACAATGCTATGAAATTATCGTTTGGATGGTTAGTAGTGCTTCAACTTTCCACACAGAATGCCGCATTTTATAATAATAAAATACAAAATCCTTAGTTACATTTAGTCTATCGCTTATCTATGTCGTTCCAAAAATCACATTCCTACAGGGTGTGGAATCAGGGGTAGTTTTTTAAAAGTGAACTGATTTTTTTAATTAAACAATTTTTTCTCAATTGGTTGTTATTTTTGGGAGAACATAGTTAAGCAATACACCAAATTAAAGCTAAGAACCCATACTTTTGAATACTTCTACTAAATTTTATCAGCATCAATTTCTCAAGGGCGAGTTTTTAGAGGTTGCTGAAAAATAGTGCGTTTAAAAAACAAAAAGGAAATAAAGCCAAAGTTTAATTTTTTGGCAAAATATCACCCCCACTTTCTTGGATTGGATGCAAAGTGGTTCTGCAGTATATACTAGATCTTAACGACAGAAATTGGTATTCTATCACTTTTTCTGAAAATGTTAATGTATCACACAATACTGTATCACAAATGGGCAAGCTGGAGCTTAAACGGCCTATTGCAAATCTCACTATAAGCGCAGGACAAAATATGGCGTGGATTGAATAGCACAATCAAACCAACTTTTGCAACTGGTCAAAAGTTAAAGCTTATTTATTATTTATAAAATTTTACAAACACAGAGGAGGCGGTAACATCAGAAAGTCTGCATTATTTACTAACAAATGAATCAATTACCACCGAAAACGAGGCTATGAGAACTCTTTATTTTTTCTCTAAGGATATAGCTAGTAACATAATTCTCATAAAAAATTCTTTAGTCAGACCACGTTTATGATTTGCGCATATAAACGGGCATGTCTGAACTGCGCGAACAAAACCGCGCCAGAACAAAATCGCGCGGAACCAAAAAACGCCGGACCGAAACAGGTCCGAATCAAAAACGCCGGTTTGGTTTGGTTTAAAGCAAAAAAAGCTGATAAGGGCAAAATCACGCTGAACCGAAACCGCGCCACAGGACAAAACCGCGCTTAAAGGAAATAAGAGGCAAACCAAAACCAGAATCGCGCAAAGCATTCTTTTGTGAAAATGAAAATTTGTGTAGTTATATTTGATGTTAGAAATTCGAGTTTTTTAAGTCTATTTTTGCTAATGTTATGGTTGGGAAATAAGTAGTCCAATAGTTTTTGAACCTAAATTTCATCCTTGTCCGATTCTTGAAGACCTGAGACGCATAAATTATTTTTACGCCTGAGTCGGTCTCCAGATTCTGTGAAATATTGATGGGGTTCATTATAAAGAGATAGGTTGTCTACTTTAATCCCAATGGAATTTTGTTCTTGCTCAATGTTCTGAATTTTTAGTTGATTTTCTATTATCAATGTGGTGTGAGTTGCTATACTATTACGCATTTCACGAATTTATTGGCCCCAATCGGATGCTGTAAATTTTGTTATTTCAATTCCTTTATAATTTCGTTGAAATGGCTTAAATTTATAGGTTGATTTCCAGATGGTTTAGGACAAGAGTTACAGCTGACTCGCAGCAGACTAGGGTCGATTGGGTCTCTGTACACTGCGGAGTCAATTTTCCGCGATAGACTGTGGCTGGGTAGAATTCAGGAATAAGTGCCCAATGTCGTGACTAGTTATTGACACTGCTCGCAATCCTCTGCTTAACCGCTATGCCTGGTTAGATTTGTGAAATTTTTGGTTGGCGTTTTGGCCGTTTTTTAGAAAAATGTTTGAGTTTTCCCTGTTGATAGTTTGTTGAGCGGCTTGACAGATTAGGTTTAACTACTCACAGTACTGGTATTCAAGTCGGTGTTTGAACCACTAAAATATCACAAAATGTCGAGGCAACAGAATGGCGATATCATTAGTTTAGCTGTCAAATCACAGATATTTAGAAATGAGTATAACATTGACCAAAAAAAAGCCTGACAAGTATTTATTAATATTAAATATTTTTGAAATATCCATCTAAACAGGCTTTTTTTAAATGATTTATTTCGAGCTTTTTAGTTTTGTACAGTCGTAAGTGCAGAAGTAGCCAGATGTATTAATTGTTACATAATGGAAAAAGAAAGATACATTTCTACTTTAATTACGGCTGCTATATTCGATTTTTTGAAACAAAAGTTATAGCCTATGTTACTTGAAACGTCTGTACGAATTAAATTAATCGTGAAAATCCAATGAGACATGAGATAATACTTTTTTATAGTGTAGTATAAAAACGAACAGCCATTTCAAATTAAAAAAACTGTAGCTAATGTTACCCGCAAGCAGGCAAGCTTAGGGCGTCCGAGTGTAACCAATTTTTGGCGTCCAATTTTCTAATTTTAAATATATTTTTTTAACCTATGAACAGGGGCGCAACTTGCTTGTCCATTTTGGGGGGCTTGAGCCCCAAATTTAACCTACATAATGCAAAAAATACTACAGGAGAAATGGGGAAAGAGGAGTTGCCCTCTTTAAGATAACTTAATAACTTTTTTTAAATATAAATTAACTACTGGAAATTTGAAAAAAATTGCTCCGTATGCAAAAATTTTGGAAAATTGAGTACTTTTTAGAAAAAACCGTGACGTTGAAATTTTTTTTAGATATAGGTAAGATTTTAGTAAAATAAGGTACTTTTGGATAAAATGGCTCCGCATACAAAAATTGTACAACGCAAAAAACCAAATTTAAAAATTTTTAAATAATTTGCAGCAAGCAAAAATTTTAGAAAAATAAAAAAGTTTTTGGAAAAAATCGCGCTGCAAATTTATTTTATTAATATAACGGATGGCGCCGCAAGCGAAAACTTTTAAAAGAATTTGGTGCTTTTTGCAAAAAACTTGAGAATTAAAAAAAAATTACCACAAGCGGACCAAGCATTTTTGGCAAAAGTGATACCAACTGCATAGCCGGTCAGATATTATGCTCATTTCGTTTGGAAGAAAAATTTTTCAGCTTGGAGGGGCTACGCCACCCCTAATTGCGGGGGGCATATAGTCAGCAACGACATAAGATATTGGTAATATAATTCAAATAGACCTCATTTTATCAAATATAAGATCATGACTTTAGTATTTTCAGATTAGAGACCTCCAGCTTACTATTTAAAAATCTCAATACTATAATTATTACGGATCACAAACTAAGGACAGCAGTAGTCAGTAAACCATATTATACTCTGGATGACGCTGACTAAATTCTTTAAAAAAAACAATTTTTCGAGATTTCTTAAATAACTATTAAAATAACGAGAATCATTTTAACCGGTGATTAAATGCTATTAAGACTTGTTTGTTTAACTTGTAAAATAGTTTCAGCTGCTTAAGCACTCCTGATTAAAATACTGGAAAAAATCCTTAAATATGTTTTTTTTAACCTTAACTTTATTTTGTATTTTTTTTATTTAGTACGTATAGAGGGTGTCCTAGATAAAAGCAACTACTTGGGGATTTCGGAAACGGTAAGAGATATGAGTTTGTTTAAATAAGAAAAAAGTTGCACCTTTCTAAGCCCAATCAGGTGCTGTATCAATATTAAAGATATCTACAGGGGTAACTAAAATATCGAGCGAAAACTAAAAATTGTGTTGTTTGAAAAATTTTAATATCGCCGCCATCTTGCAAACAAATTTAATAAAATTTGGTAGTTTTGTATAGGCAACTACGGCCAATCGAGTGACATTAACAAATTTTTTCTAGGCTTTCTAGTTTTTTTGAAACAATAGTCAACTTTGTTATTTCTTAAGACCGCCATATTTGCTTATATAAAACTACCAAACTTTTCAAAAAACACAATTTTTAGTTTTTGCTCTATATTTTAAAAACCTCTGTAGATATTTTCATTTTTAATAAGGCATCTGATTGGGCTTAGAATTGTTCAACTTTTTGCTTATTTAAACAAACTCGTACCTCCTACCGTTTCCGAAATCCTTAGTCCGCTTTGTCAACAAATTTAATGACAATAAAGTAGTTTTTGAACTGAATTAAATTAAAATACTTACCTATGTACAGTGGGCCGAACTCGATGATTTTTGGGGGTTTTAGGTATTTCTAGCTGAGATATATAAAACCAAGTAGAGCAAATTAAAAAACATTTTACACCAAAAATAATTTCCTTAAAATGAAAAATAGGCCACCTCCATAAATGCAGAGTTTTTAAAATCTTAGCTGAAAAACTTCGAGGTCTATCAAGAAGCGGGTTTTATATTTGAAGAGGTCTTGAAAATCGAGCCTAGGACATGTCTAGTTATTTTTATCTATCTCGGCTAGAAATACCTTAAACCCTCCAAAAACATCGGAATTGACCCACTCTGTACATATACATATTAGGTAACATAAACTAAAAGTACTACTAAATTAATAACTAATAAATAGTAATTAATATATTGATCCATTAATAGCCTAAATATTATATGTAACTGGTAGAATTTTGGTAATTTGAGCGGTCCTTGGAAAAGAAGCTCGCGTGCCCTGCACGTCTTGCACGCTTGCTTACCGCGCCCCTATTTGTTTTAAGTTTTGGTATGGTGGGACTAAGAAAAAATATATTTAGTGTCTACGTTATGTTTTCTGTTTGTTTACATTTAACATGCGTTCTGTTTGTTTATATTTTGTATAACATCTTAATTTAAAAAAAATAAAATAAATAAAAAAACATCCAACTGCTAAATCTACTTGTACCCAACTGCGACCAGTAGGTACAAGTAGAATTAGCAGTTGGGGGATTTTTTTGTACAAAAAATATTTTATTTCCTACTTTTATGTTTAACTCTTAATCAGTCATTCATTTAACTAAGTCAAGGTACCGAATTATTCCCTAAATCATGCATTTGTGTCAAACATTGAACTATGCCCAAAGGGTAGACAGGTGAGTCTACAAACATTGAGTGAAGGTGAGGGAGTGGAGAGGTAGGGGGAACTAATAAAATGGCGTTGAAAAGAATCTAAAAGCGTATGCAGATTTTTTTTTAAATTACGCTATATTTGTGAAAGTTATAGCTACAACCATTACTAATAAGGGGGTCGGGAAGGAGAGATGGACAGGGAGAGGGGAACTAGTAAAATGGTAAAAAAAAGGCGCTGGTACAAAAGAGCGCAGGTCAAAAGAGCGCAGAACAATAGAGCGCAGACAAAACAGCGCACGGACAAAAGAGCGCACGGACAAAAGGGCGCACGGACAAAAGAGCGCACGTACAAAAGAGCGCACGTACAAAATGGCGCACGTACAAAATGGCGCACGGACAAAAGAGCGCACGGTCAGAAAAGCGCGGACAAAAGAGCTCATGACTCTCATTGTGTCTTTTTTCGTGTAACTGCCTGAAGTACCGCCTACAATTTCAATAAATAAAAATGGAAAATACTGTATGTACACTCTGTATTTTAGTAGGGACCTTATAATATTCCAAAATCAAAAAAATTGAACATTCAAACCAGTAAGATGAACCATTAAAAAGACAGCATGTCAAATAACAATGTAAGTAGGTACCTAATTCAGTGTCATTTAAGTAACTTCTAACTGACATAATTTAAAAATGCTATCGCAAAAAGGAAAGGAAATTTTGTTTCACAATGGATACAGATACAGAAAGGATAGAGTAACTTCTGTATCAGAATCATGGCGATGCACAGTAAAAACCTGTAAAGGAAGATTATCCCGCACTGGTGAACAAAAAAATGAAAAAAATTCCCACAATCATGCACCGAATCCTGCTTTGGAGGAGACAAATAAAGCTCAAAATGCAATAAAAGATCTTGCCAGAAATACACCACTACCTCCAAGAGCCATAATTCAAGCTTCTGTTTCAGAGGTAAGTAAGCTAGCTAATCTAATCTAATCTCAACTAAAGTAATCTAAGCGCCGATAAGACAACTCCCATAAAACCTATGATTTACCAGTTCTGAAGGTATTTTTACTTATTCTAGGTGAAAACGGAGGAAGCTGCAGTCCTTTTTCCCAGTTATGAGGCAAACAGAAAAGCGGTGAAGCGCGCTAGAGAAAAAGAAAATTTACCCAACAGTGTTTCCGGTAATCTAAACGATCTTAAAACGTCGAAAGGAAAACCATTCCTTTTGTGGGACTCTCAGGATAATGATCCAAATGAATCAAGAATTCTTCTATTTGGTACTGAAGAAAATATAAATTTAATGTCGGAATTTCAAGATTGGTCAGTAGATGGCACGTTCGACGTAGCCCCAAGTTTGTTATTTACGCAATTATTTACGGTTCATATAATTGTGGGAAAAAAAGCTATACCTGCATTATTTGCATTATTGGAGAACAAGCAGGCACAGACTTATTTTCGATTATTTACCAAAATTAAAGATCTAGGTCCTAATTTAAATCCTAAAAGTATTTTGGTTGATTTCGAAATCGCCTGTTTTTCGACAATTGCCAAAGTATTTCCCGAAGTCGATATTGCAGCATGCTTCTTCCATATGACTCAATGTATTTGGCGAAAAATACAGAAACTTGGGTTGAATGAAAAATATAAAACGTCAGAAAATTTTAGAACCAACTGCAAAATGTTAGTAGCACTGGCGTTTGTTCCAGTGAAGGACGTACAATTTGGATTAGAAATTATTTCTGAAAATTTTGAAGCGGATCTGAAGCCATTAGTGGACTACTGGGAACGAGCTTATGTGGGAAAAAGAATTGAAAACGTGGGACCAATATTTAGTATTAAAATGTGGAATGTTTTTGATAGAATCCAAAAAAATTTACCAACAACGAATAACAGTCTGGAAGCTTGGCACCTATCTTTTCAAAAATCACTAGAATGTCACAATCCGTCATTGAGTAAACTATGCCATCAAATGATAAAAGAACAAGCTTCAACTGAAATGTTCATCGTAAAATACAGAACTGGATTTCGTCCAAGCATTGCTACACATTCTAAATATTTTCAAAAAAATCTGCGGATCAAAAACTTGCTCAGAGAATATTCATTTCGAAATATAGCGCAGCATTTACGTTCAATAGCGTATAATTTATCGTTGTAGTTAACTTTGTTAGTAGTTTAAGTAGATGTTTTTCTTTTATTTGTACCTTGTGAATAAATTTTTTTCCGATTGGGTTGATTTGACTTATATTATTTTATTGAAACAATTTGGGTTTTATTATGTTTAGTTTGTTAGTTAAACAGTTTTTTATAACATGCGCGCTTTATTCGCTATTTGTGCTCTTTTGTCCGTGCGCTCTTTTGTACGTGCGCTCTTTTGTCCGTGCGCCCTTTTGTACGTGCGCTCTTTTGTACGTGCGCTCTTTTGTCCGTGCGCTCTTTTGTCCGTGCGCCATTTTGTACGTGCGCTCTTTTGTCCTGCGCTCTTTTGTCCGCGCTCTTTTGACCTGCGCTCTTTTGTACCAGCGCCAAAAAAAAATCTTAAACCATGTGCAGAAAGAATTTCGAAAATTGACCTATATAATACTTTCATTACATCACTATTTTGATTGTCTTTGTTTCGATACCGCTATTTTAATAGTCGCTATTTTGTACATCGCTATATTTTGTTCCAGAGCCATTAATCAGTTCCATCGGGTTTGTAAATTATCTGATGAATTCCACCAAGTCACCCATTAATGGCATCAATGCTCACGGACTCTGTGGGTCGGTGAGCAATCTTCGATGAATGTCACTTACGTCAAAATCAGCTGATTTTTTTTTAGCTGGGTGATTTTTTAATTTTTTTTATTGTTTTGTTTGTTAAATGCTCCACGGTGTCGTAAGCAAAGTGGCGATGAAGTTAATTTGGGTTTTACCTGACCGCTCCATGCCAGGATTGAAGGTGACGTTGAAAATATTGTTTTCATGTGCTTGTGCAGAAACTCATTTCGAAAAAAATTAAAATAAAAACAGCGTGGTTAAGAAATCTGATTTCTTTGCGTTCTTTTTCTTTCTCCTTTTTCCTACCCCGCGTAGCAATGGCTAGAGAAGGTATGATTTTCGAGGAAAATATTTTTTGGAGGTAGCTCTTTGGGTGTATTTTGACCTATCCTAGCAATATTGGGATATCTGCCTGTGTGTGTGTTTATGTGTGTTTATATTATTTCTGTCCGTAGCACGATAGCTCCTAAACCGCTAAACTGATTTTTATAAAATTTTCAGGTAAAGTAAACACTCTTACAAGCTGATTAGATTTTGATCAAAATCCACTAATGCTAGTGACAGCTTTCTGACAATTAGAAACTTTAAAAAATGATAAATAACTTTTTAACTGAGCACGTTTGCTCATTATTTTGTGTTATAGCAAAAAACTTCGTAAGAGCTTTAGTTTCTGATATATTTACAAAAAAACTGTTTTTAAGGCTGATATATTATTATGGCGTCACTTGAAGTGTCCTAATAGGCTAGCTAGGAAGGTATCCGTCATGGATTAATTTATTTATTTTTTGATGGTCATCGGACGTCGTACGTCATATGTCAAATAACCGATGTAATCCGTAAGCACAATTAGATAACTTTACAAACTCGTCCTATGTTCTGAAATAACCAAAACAAACGCATGCTCATTTACCGATATTATGTCCTACCCGAAAAAGGAACATTAAGGATTAAGGGGGGTCCTGGCTTCAAGAGTCGCGTGTAAGAATGAATGGAAATGATCTGCTATAAGGTTGATGGGTTACATTAATTAAATTTAGATACATACATCAAACCGCATCAAACCAACCACATAATCTTTCTTGTTGACTTAGGGTACAAACAGGATAATATTTATTAAATAAATATCCTGTGTCATTTTAATATAACTTATTTACATCCTATCTAGAAATTTCTAATATTTTATTCATGTCCAATTATTTATGGTTCAGGCAGGTTTATTGCGGTTTATATACAAATTATTGTTCTTTAATATTAAACTTCAATATAACATAGTTGCAGGTTTTTTAGACTAAAGCCCGTATGTGTGTAAAGGGGTTGATTTTGGATGAAAAACTTATATTTCCTCGAATATTTTAGTGGGTCATATACTTTCCCAAATATTATATTTATAGTCCGAGCGCCATACAAAATCGAAACAAAGAAATGGCCCCTAATTTGAGGTAACAGTAAAGGAATCATCGACGGTGTTTTCCAGCTAGCGGGCCCGCTTCTTCTTGCTTCTTTAGCGTTCCAGGGAAACACTAGTATGTTGTTCACTGAATAGTTTTCTGATTAGAATTTTATGTTAAGTTTTTAGTAGAAATAATGAGTTTTATTTTCGTAAATTTCACACATGGACTTGCTCCAAACCCGGCAACGAGAGAGGCGTTATTGCGCATGTCTTTGATATGAGCGTTGTAGCTTGGGGCCGCAGCACCATCTTGAATATTTATGAATTGTGGCTTTCCAAAATAACTACAATTATATAAATTGGACAAAATGTTTTGAAGAAATGAGCAATTGTCAAAGACTTCTTTTTGGTGACCACCCCATATAATAAATTATTAATTTATAAAACAATTTTTTTTCTAATAAAGTTTAAAGCTCCTCCTTTCCAAAAAATTTTATATGAAAAAATTAGGTGATATTTAAGTAAAGTTATGGGCATTTAAAAAAATATATTTTTAAATTGTAAAACACACTATAATTAATTTTAGGCCACCCTATATATGGTTTAAGTTATGCAAAGCAACTAATTTTTTCATATAAAAGGCTTCACTCTTTATACAATATTACGGTGTATCAGTAATTTCCAAGTTTTCCAGATTGAAAATACCAAGTAAAAAACCTCATGTCCAATCGTTCCCATAAGCCTATTCCACTGTGCGCCGGTTCCATTGCGATTAGACGAAGGAGAACCAAGGAGCTGTTTTCTTTGTACCGGCTACTTTATCGACACGCGACGGGACTAAAATAACCGTCCTTTATGCCTTCTGTAGTCGGGTAAAATGTGGAAATATTAAAGAATTGATTTTTGTCATTCTGGGGTGGCGATATCTGGGGAAACGGTAGTGCCTCGCCAAGTTCACGCACACTACTGTTCCATCTTTTCATAAAATATTTCAGCTCATATTCGACCTATCTATAAACCTACCTCTTCTCTTAAGTTTCACCGACTAGTAAAGTAGTTAAGGAATTTTGAAAAATATCGAATTTGCCACTCAGTGACTCACTCATGTATAGATCATCAAGTTCTACTATACTTCAAGAAATGCTAGAAGGCTGAAATTTGTTAGACTATTAGGAATTATGACAAAATCCTTGAAAAATTCAAGTAACCTTAACATGTTAATGTATTTTCCTTCCCTTTACCTGTTAATTATGTAAAATTAACATTGCCCACTTAAACAAATGCTAGAGGGCTGAGACTTGGCAGACTAATAGAAATTATAACAACACTATTTAAAAACACAAACTTTTAATTAACTTCCTACCACTATTCATTTAAAGTTATCTAAAATCAGAGCTGTCACAAGTACATTATGAAAGTACTTCAAGTATAAGTAGCAAGTACATTAAGATTTGTAAAAGTACTTAAAGTACTAAGTACATTTTCTTTTCAAATGTACTTTAAGTACCAAGTACATTATAAAAGTAATTGATTTTCCTCAAGTCTTTTACTTTTACAATAAAAGTACTTCAAGTACTTTAAATATGTCTAAAAATTAGAAAATCTCTAAAAATATATAAAATAAATATCTATGACAAAAAATTTTAAAAAATTTCAAAAATTGTGAAACCGTCAAAAATGAAAAAAATTTTTTTAAATATACAAAAATTTTAAAAGTTTACAAAATTTTCAACCTAAAAGGTTTTATTTTTTGGAATATTATTGTATATAAATATGTATTAAATTTATACCTAAATTGCATTTATTTATTTTTTCTGAACTGATCATTTTACATACAAATGCAGTAGAAAGTTAATGAAAAGAGATAATTTTATTATACAAAAAGCTGCAAAATTGACCCAGTCGCATCAAAATATATTTAACGTTTTATAGTTCTGCATTAGACGTGTCACAGTTACCCCGAACTCCGGGGTAAATGGGACCTACCCCAAAAGACAAAAAATTAAGTTTTTCTGTCTTAAATTCCATACGGTTGTTCCAAATCATTGAGTTGTATAAAGCCCTGAAAGGGCTTTAGAGACCGAAAGACAAGGCATTTTTTATTGACCCTATCGAATTTGGTTTCTAACGGCGGGTATTTCTTTTACAATAAAAACAGAGATAGACATTATTGAACATGTGAAACGGACAAAGATAGGCTGATTTTGCATGCTAATAATACCCTAGATAATATATGGGTACTTTTATCTCTTTCACACTGACGGAATAAGTGCGACAGAAAAGCAGCTGGCTACCTTTAATCCACCTGCCGTATTTTAAATGATTCTATTTTATACAGGGAAAACTGATAGACAATGTTGTCTAAGTACGGAAATGAATTTTTTTGAATTTTGTGCGGGAATATTACAAAAAGGAATCTTAAAACGTTTAAAAACAAGTTTAGAAGTAACTATTTGAGTTCAAACATGGTCCGAAATTGTTTTTTGTGCAAAAGAAGAAAAAAAAATCCATAAAAAAACAACATTTCATGGGTAAGTCGTCTTGACGGATAGTTTTTGCTAAAACACGAAAAAGTTCAGTAGCGTCACGATAGATAGTTTTTTCTGTGACCGTGCGATTTTACCCTCACACATTTTGATTCAGAAAGTGTCACTTCCCCGCACTTTTTTTTTGCATTGCATGAAAATTAACAAAAAGTATTTGATTTTCTTAAAAATGATTTTTTTTTAAATGCTTACATACCGATCTTTATCCAGTTGTTTTTGTTTTTTCGAACCAAACTTTTGACATGTCACGGTCGAGTTTCAAACATCTTGATGAATTGTTACACACACTGATCTATGTTTTTATAAATTTCGATAAATTTAATGTTTTTTGCGGACTTGCGGAAATTTTGGTCTTTCATCGCGAAAGTGTATATTTATTATTATATGACCAACGCGACCGGTCTACAGGCCGGTATCATATGTGTATGTCCTTCTAATGTCATTTGACAATCATGCTGTCTTACTTAATAAGGTCACTTAGTTTAATTAATAAATTTGTCCCACATAATATAAAAGAAGAATAGAAACCAACAAAAAATTTGTGACACTTCGATTACCGATTTTCTTTGGTTGCGATGGATTAGGGTGACCAGATTACGGTTTATTAAGGTGCCCAGAGTGCGGAAAAAAAATTGAAAAATTTCCCTAAAAAAATTTGAAGACCAAACACTCACGCGCCACTCAATGTTTATGGTGGCATACACTAATCCTAACTCGATTTCCGACGATTATGGACAATGGTTACCCCCTGGACATAAACCTAACAAATTTTACTATATTTATTAACAACTAGGTAGGTTAGGTTTGGTTAGGTTGGTTCCACTCGGTTCGGTTCGGTTTGGTTCGGGTAGGTTTGGTTCAGTTTGATTTTGTTTCGTTAGGTTCGGCTAGGTTTAATTTGTTTTGGTTAGGTTCAGCCAGATTCGGTCTGGTTTGGTTCGGTTCGTTTCGAATCGGTTCGGTTAGGTTTAGTTTTCTTCGGCTAGGTTTGGTTCAGTTTGATTATGTTCGGTTAGGTTCCGCTAGGTTCAGTTTGTTTCGGTTAGGTTTAGCTACATTCAGTTAGGTACGGTTTAGTTCAACCAAATCGAACCGAACCAAACTGAACCGTTAGATTCGGTTTGATTTGGTTCATTTCGATACGGATCGGTTCAGTTTGGTTTTGTTCGGTTAGACCTGCGATAAATTTAAAAAAAGTAAATAATTATTAATTTTTAGTGTTTTAAGGAATAAAAATTGATATAATGTTCAATTAAACTAATTTTTAATTGTAAAAATGTAGGAATCATAATTTTCTTGATTTTGTTATGAATTTCATGCTTTTTTAAAAATTGTGCATTTTCCGAGGCATTTTCATAAAAGGACCAAAAAAACTGACCCGATTTCGATCAGTGATCTTAGTTATTTCAAGTTTTTGTTAACAGCTGCTAGACGTCAGGGACCGTTTTGTTTCAGTTTGAAATAAGAAAATGCTTCTTTTGTAGCAATTTGTATGGGTTTTAATGGGGTTTTAAGAATTTTTCAATTTCAATTTTTTTAACAAAATCAACGATTTTCCGCAATTTTATTTTTAGAAATCACTATAAAATGGTCTAAAATTATCATTTTTCAAAAAACTTCGTAGTTTTAAGAAAGGTGGTAAAACGTACCAGACCCCTGAAATGTGTTGCAGTCTAGGAAAACTGGGCGCCGCCAACTCGGCGCCACCAACTGGGCGGCAGGCCAACTGGGCGCCGCGCTAACTGGACGCCGAGCCAACTGGGCGCCGGACTAAAATATTTTTTCTTGATAAAATGTGCAGATGAAAAACAAACTTAAAAAAATTAAAATGGCGTATCCAAAATGGCGGACTTTCTTATTTATGCATCGATATGTATCGAATATGGAACTTGGCGGTGTTTCAAGTCGCAGAACACTACACCTACCAAATTTCAACACTCGACTTAATAGATGTTGAAATTTTTGTATAAATAACATATTTATTTTGTTTTTTATCTGCACATTTTATCAAAGAAAAAATAGTTCGGCGCTGAGTTGGCCCGGCGCCCATTAGGCCCGGCGTGGCGCCCTGTTGGCGGCGCCGAGTTGGCCCGGCGCCGAGTTGGCCCGGCGCCGAGTTGGCCCGGCGCCCAGTTGTCCCATTCCGAATTGAAATTTTTAGTTCCGAAATTTTATCTGACTCGAGCATAACTTGTAGTCCACCCAAGAAGAGAAGAGTTGAAGAAGACCCTTGTTCAAAGAAAGAAAATATTTTACCTGGAAGGTACAACATTTGTAAAGTTCTAAGATGAAAACAATAATTTTAATACATCCACTGCACTTGGCATGCTTAGAAATTCTTTTTAATCTTTTTTTTTACTGAAGAGAATTTTGAAAACACAGTATACACAAGTAAGTATTCATGAATTATTTATTATTCAAACAGAAAATTGTTGATAAAAAAATTCTAATGGAATTCAAAATTTCTATTTTGCGCCGCCACTGCCCTTTTTTATCCAAGACAAGCAAATAGAATATTTTTGCGATGTTGCATGTGTCCGGACTCACCAAACCGAAATTCTATTTTCATCCCTATCTTGCTCATGAAATTCTTACTTGTATTTGGTCAATTGCGATAAAAGCTTGATATAATGGCAATTTAGGCCCATGCCGGGTCTACCCATAGGGTATAGAAGTCAATGTTCCAAATAGATCACATTTGTGTAAATCCAAATATATTTGACTTTGTAATGAGACCTACAAAAAACTCTTGTAAAAACCGGGATGCACGTACCCTACCTTGCCCTATTTCTTTTTTGGTGGAGCACTTGGGGCCCTGTTCTTACCGTCAATAATTTCTTAATCACTCATAGAGAGTACTATTTTTATAATAGCCACAAAACTGCTTAAAAACTTGTTTAAATCAAACTAAATAAATAAGCATAACAAACGTACATATCTAAGGAATTTTTTGAGGTGTATCTAATCAGACTAAATAAATTTTCGTGTTCTCTAAACAAGCCTCCATCAAACGTACAAATTACGTCTGCTGCAAGGCGATTAGGTGGATCCCCAAAAATCGAGCTGCAAGTGCAATATACCTGCACTAGTGCAATATACCTGAACTACCGTACTACCGACACCCCTCATTAGATGACATGACTGCTGTAGTAGTTTCTCACACTGAATTTGAATTTCACGTTCCACGAAATAATAAAGGTGCGTGCAAATAATTAAGCCTATAGGCACTATTCCTTGGATAAATGTGTATCTAATTAATTAAGACGTACCTATCAAGTTAATAAAAATAAGGGACAGGTGGCAATCCTGAGGTTACCATTTGTCTTCGGCCCATTAAAGTTATATCTCACCTGTATCTACATTGTACTTCAAGAATATTTTATTGTACTTAAAGTAATTTTAATGTACTTGAAGTACTTCGAATGTACTTGAAATACTTTGACAAGTACATTCTTAAAAATACTTCAAGTACCAAGTACATTTACCGGATTGTAGATGTACTTCAAGTACAGTACTTGAAGTACTTGTAAGTACTTGAAGTACAATTTCACGCACTGTACTTGAAGTACCTGACAGCTCTGTGTAAAACTAATAGTGCTCATTTCCAAAAATGCTAGAGAGCTGGGATTTGGCAGATTCAAAGAAATTATGGACAGGTTTTTAAAAATTTATTTCCCTTCCATCTACTTTTTTTCGTAAAAGCATGTATTTATTAGCAAATCAGGCAATCACACAAATATGTACCTACCTACAGTATATAGATATATAGGTTTTAAAAAAACAATAGTATCAAAATTTAACGAGTGCAGCACAACTACTCCTACCCTCCTTTCACAAATAGTAGCTCTCTTTCGCTCTATTCAAAAAGCAAAAAAATAATCATCACCTCCTTTCTGCCACTTTCTATTATAAGATTTAATTGTACAAAATGGATATAAGCATATTTTATTTGGGCAAAAGGGATATAGGCACAAAACTAATTAGATGTGAAAAATTTTATCCAATGCGTTAATTTAGAAATGGATGTAGGTAATCGTATAAAAAAACAAACATTCCCTGTCCTGTAACAAGTTGAACACAAGCGCCTATCTGGGTCAAAATCTAGAGGGGGAGGAGCTAATTACCCCGTTACCCCCCTCAAATCCGCGCTTGGTTAAACATTAAAAAAATTATTTCGTAAACCCACTAGGGAAAGAGTTGCAATATAGCACACAAAATTACTAATATTTCTATTACTAATGTACAAATTAAGTAATAAAAATAGAAATTGATTCATTTAAAAAAAAATAAAGAAGGTAACAGTTTGAAGATTCTTCTACAGATTTTACTGCTTTAAAACTCATTTTAATACAAATCCTTTAAAAAATTTGACTTAGGCGCAGTGCTACAAGAACATAAACATTTCCAAATTATAAAGAACCTTTCATTTTGAAATGTGTATTAAAAAACTTGGCTATACTTTGATCTCTATCCTTTTCACGGAATACCATTTTCGCGTACTTTTTTACATAAAATGTTTCTATGATCTCCTAACGATTGAAACAACAGCAAAAAGTGCTGTCCTGCCATAAACAATTTTTATTTTTTGTCAGAGAGAAAGTGCAGGATATTGCTAGAGCAAAACGCTTTGCTTCCTTAGTGTCATTTCCATTGATATACCTATTTATAGCTTTAAATTTACCAATTTCGCTGATCCGTTTGATTATTTAATTGGCAGAGTGCACCCAGGGGGGACGGGCCTAGGGGCCCGGGCCCCCTTAAAAGCCCAAGATTTTTACCTTCTTAGCCCGCGCAGCAATGGCTAGAAAAGGTATTTTTTCTACAAATTTTTTTTTTAGATTACGCCAAAAATTGGTTATTTGGCTGTATTTTGACCTATCTTAGCAATATCGTCATGATGTCTGTCTGTGTGTGTGTGTGTGTGTGTCTGTCCGCAACGCGATAGCTCCTACACCGCTGATCTGATTTTCATAAAATGTTTAGGTAAAATAGTGTTCAACACTCTAACGAGCTGATTAGATTTTGGTCAAAATCCAATAATGCTAATGACAGTCTTTTGACAATTAATATGCGGTTTTCGGAATATAGTCGATTACATTGTGCTGAATAATTCCGAAGGAGATTTAGTTTCTGAGAAATTTACAAAAAACGGTTTTCAAGGCTGATATAAAATGGCTTCACTGGACGGACGTGTGCTAATGTGCTAGCTAAGAAGGTATCAGATCCATCACGGACCCATTTATTTTAAGTATTTTCCACATATGCATTTAATGAATAAAGGAAAAAATAGCATAAAATAGCATGTATATGAGGTCTCCCCCCCCCGAAGACATATTCCCGGATGCGCTACTGTAATTGTATTTGATTTTTATTTTGTTTTTATATGTAAGATCTTTTAACTTATTGTGTGCTTGCTTTACATTTGTGTTTTTTGCTTTTATTACTTGTTTATTTTTTTGGTTTAGTGTGTTTTGTATCACTACTGCTATCTCTCTTTTTCCGTAGTGAACCGCCTTTTTTGCTTTTGCCACAGTTTTTGTTATTTTTGCTAGTTTTTACAAAATTTCTATGTCATTTTAAGTCATCTTGCTGTCACGTAATTTTATTTTATATTTAATCTGTCTGTGTGCCTGTCAGTGGCGGATCCAGAAGGAGGCCAGAGGGGCCCGGGAACTCCCCCCCCCCTTCCAGAAAAATATTATTGTTTAGTTCTGCCGTGTCACTTATTTAAATTTGTTAACAAAATCTAAGTCTTCAAAATGTTTCGCCTGCGCTAGATCAATCAAGGGGGATCAATCCCCCCCGAAATAGTCCATAAAGTGTGTTAAAAGGGATTTATCAGAAACACAAATTGGACAAAAAAACTGCAGAATATGCAAATTTTTATTGAAATTTTTTCCAGGGTACTGACCTGACTACTTTAACATTTATAATCTACGATAAGCATGGATTTGGTAATATATACATTGGTATTATTTACAATTGAGCTACTTTTTTAATTGAATTAAAATTTGTTTTAGAAAAAAATTGTATGTATATATGAGCTTGTTAGAAAAAACTAGATGATTTTTCTAATTATTTAATATACAAGAGGTCATTATGCATAGGACACATGATGTGAATCAACATTGTTATTAACATTAGTATAAGCGGAAAGTAAGGGTGGTATACAACATACACGCTCCGACTATCGCGGTTTTAACAGCGATTACAGTGGGGTTCGTGGTTATCGTGAACACCGTGGCATTTAGATGTTGGATACGATATGATTCTTCTCAGCTTCAAAACGGCCGCCACCGCAATTGCTACCTTGATCGCGGCCGCGACTGAAAGTCTGTCCTAGACTTTAATCAAACCGTATGCTGCTGCTACGATAAAGCTAATCGATGCAATTAAACATATTCTTGAAAAGTTCTGATGCGATCCAAAAAAGTTCTTCTACATTTCCGATGTAATCGATTATTGGAATCAATAGCCATCGGCCCGTTTAGTCGATACCTGTTGATAGATGGATTTATATCATAACCTCTAGTTGGAGGATGACGATGATAATTCATCCAGTTTATCAGATTCAGACGAAGAACTTCTTTTAAAATCTTGGATTATGTCCGGAAATCGGTGGAACATTATAGCACAGGCATTATAGTTTAAGTGACCTTAAATCTCACTTTTGAAACCTTCAAAAGTTACAAAAATATGAAACAACAATTCAAAAATTAGGTTAAACGCATGCGTTCTTCTAATTTTTTGGCGTCATCGCTGATGGCTGTCATAATCATATGTTCAATCGACTGA
This sequence comes from Aspidapion aeneum, assembly GCA_963576565.1. NCBI lineage: Eukaryota > Metazoa > Arthropoda > Insecta > Coleoptera > Brentidae > Aspidapion > Aspidapion aeneum. The sequence goes on from OY755042.1 coordinate 21,105,086, forward strand.
TGGCATCGATGGCAATAATCAGATGGAATTTAGGTTAGTTTAAGAACTCTCCCCGATCAACCTATAACGTTTTCGATCATCTTTATTTTTAAAAACAATTTTAAATAAGCAAAACAACGAATTTTAAGAATTGTGATAACGTTTATTAGCCGCAAATACCTGGATTCCTTGATTTAGCAACAAGAAATTCCATAAATATTTTTGTTTGTCTTCAGAACTTGACCAGAACGATAAAAACTCTTCCAATATCATTGTTTTGGCCTTTCTGTGAGGTTTTCTATTTATATTGTTGCACTACACAGAAACAAAAAAAACAGGCCAAAACACAATAAAAAAAAGTAGGGTTATATTTATTGTTTTGAGCCGTCTTAGGACTGAGAGCAAGCGCGATCGATTTAGCAGTAAATCTCAGCTTGATTGTTGTTCGAAAACGTTTAATAAATATTTTTTATAAACAACATTTTATGGATTATTTTGAAAAGCTTTTTGTATATTAGTGACCATCATGTCCTATGGGAAAAAGCTCTTCTTCTATCCACTGGGGAAGCTCCTTTCCATTTATTTTTGCGAAAAGAGTAACGAACCTTGGAGTGCAACAGACCGTGGTTTTAAGGGCGTCAAATTATTATTAGTAAAAGGAAGAGGTTGGAGCGCGACATCAATATTTCATGGAAACTTTTCAAAAACTAACAGAAATATAATTTATTATAATCCAGAAGCATATCATGTCGGTTCGGCTCGGGGTTCGGGTATGGAACAATTCGCCGAGCTCGATTCGCCGTGGACCGATTCACCATGGGCACAATTCGCCGTGGTCCGATTTGCCGCTGGGACAATTTGCTGTAAGAATTTTTGTTTAAATTTGATTTTAACCTAAGTTAACAGATTTTTCTTATATCATAGCTGACACTATCCTCTTGTTGGGAGATCAAAATATGTCTTTAACCTAACCGTGGTCAATTGATCGCAAACATATCCTAACTGGTGTTGGAACCACCATTTTGCAAAAAAAATGTTCCACCTAAAAATATGTTTTTTTTTAATGAGCTTTTTAGCATAAAATACGGTGTCTCTGGCCCCCCAAGACATATCCCGGGGTGTGCTACTGTTTAATTTGGTTGATCTTTGTTTAAATTTTTAATTTGTTAATAATTAAGGTAGTTTGGGGCAAAATTGAATTTAATGAAGCGAGTAAAACGGGGTTTAATAAAGGGGGCAAAACGGGGTACCTTTTTATACTTAGTAATCTATATTCTATTTTGGACCAAATAAATATTTTTAATTTTTATAGTACCATCACTGACAGTTAGATTTTGTGTTGTCTTTATACAACAAATGGGCTTATAAATTAGTGTGCCAGAGACGACAGCGATGACCAGGAGGCTGTATTTCTTTATATATTTTAGTAATACTAAATTTAATTATTATAAATGTATATTTTATCGCAATTTTTTAAATGTTTTAATCTTGGTTAGTTTTATAATAAATAACATTTTTCTTACTAAAATATTACTTTTCAGATAAGTTAAGGATTTATTTCTGACAGTTTATTTTTCAAATTTTGTTGTATTTTTTACCTTCAGTACTTGTGTTAGTTGCTAAGTTTTGCTTTATTCACAAAACAATTTGTAATGTTTTTATGACTATAAAGCACACTATCTATCTATCTATCTATCAATTACTTTAGAGCCCCTACCCCATTTTGCCTATTATGGGTACCCATTTCCAAAGTCAATTTTTTACAAAAAGTTTGAACCGCGTATTTGAGGGGGGTAACGTGGTAATTACCCACTTACCCTTAAACTGACCCCCCCCCCCTAGAAATAATTATATGGACTTTTAGTCGGTAAATATCGGGAAAACAGCATATTACCCTCGCACCCTAGAAAAAAAAATTATTTCATAAATAGTGTTTTCGTCGGATATTAAGCCCCTAGATTTTGGCCCAGATCCGCGCTTGTAAAGTTTTAAATTGGTTAAACAAAAATTTAAAACAAAAGATGACATATCCAGCCAACTTAATCCTAAACGGCTATAAAGTTAAGTACCCCATAGTGTCCCCCTTTCCTCTTAGTACAATGAATAGAGGAGTTTTACCCTACAAAAGGTCCAGTAGTTCTGAATTTTGGATATGTTATTAAGGTCGAAAGGGTAATTAAAAAATTGAGTTTTCGTCACCCCCACCCCTGTGCTTCCTCGGCCATCTTGAAAAAACCATCAAAAATTAGCACTTTTTGTAGTTTTTTGCCAGTAATTTCATTCCAGTACACTAAATCGCAAAAAGAGTTATATGAAATTTTTTAGAGGATATAATTATCTACAATAGGGTGGTACCATGGTTGTTCTGCGAGCAGCAATAACGGAGCTAGGTAATTTCTAAAAATGACTAAAATCACGTGCTTGGGCAAATTTTCAGAATTTTTCTAATTTAGACGGCATAAGCTCCGAAATACTTTGTTCTAGGGTAAAAGTTCTAAGAACATATCTTGTAGAGAATTTCATCAGCTACAAAATCCATTCTTTAAATGTATTTTTAAATATTGTAATGGAGTGGGAGTAACTTTTGACTTAAAGTAAGTTAGAAAATAATAATTTTTTAAAATTTAGTGCTTTAAACGGCACGTTTTGTATTTATTTTAATTTTTTTGTGTAAATTTAGTGACGTACAAAAAGGTAAGAGAGCTTAGGGGTCAAACACCACCTTAAACTAACCACCTCTTCAAAAACCCCCCCAGACCCCCCAAAATCTAACATATTTAGGTTTTCTCAAATTTTCTAAAAAAATACGCATCTAAGAGAAAAATGTGTAATATACTTCATTGTAGACAATGAAATTTCCTTTTGAAAAAAGTACAACTCGATGGGGGTCAACTATTTGTAAACTCTTCACCGGCGTCCGTTAGTTGAAGTAATTTAAAAAAGTCAAAAAATATCCATGTTTTTTCCATGATTTATTCGATTTTTTTTAAACCAAGGTTTATAGAACAAAATGTATTAAACATTATTGTAGCAAATAAAATTTCCTTTAAAATGCTGTACAAGAAAGTCGGATTGGTTTCATGGTTATAAATTCAGAGGCGCCCGTAAATTTAATCAATTTTAAAAAATCACAAATTAAAATATTTTTGTTACAAGTTTTATCTAATTTTTTCAAAAACTAAGCCTAATTTAAGAAAATGTTTTGATGCACTTTATTAACGGTAAAATTCTCTTTTCAACGGTGTATAACTCGATGGGGTTTAACTTACAACGAACCCGCCAGCGACGTCCGTAAATGGGGGCCATTTAATTTTTTTTTTAAATTATGTTTTGCACAGGTTTTATTTGATTTTCTGAAAACCATGCCCTTTATCAAAAAAATTGTTTTTTACTTCATTGTAGATAATAAAATGTCCTTTTAAACGTTGTGTAACATGGTAAGAAACATTTTTTATTTACCGCTCCAGTGGTGTGCCTAATTTAAAACAATTTTTTTTAAATCACCAAAAAAAATAATTCTGTTACATATTTTATTCGATTTTCTTAAAAACCAAGCCCTTTATCAAAAAATGTGTTTTATAATTTATTGTAGACAAGATTGGTTTCATGGTAATAACTTCACAGGCGCCAGTAAATTAAACCAACTTTAAAAATTTTGTGATTAAAAAAAATTGTTTTAAAATAAGCACACCATTGGAGCGGTAAATATGAAATATTTTAGCTCACACATATACTATACTATAGTATTGTGAGCTATGGTGATCCTAATTTTTTCAAGAAAAAAAAGTTGCTCCGATTTCAAAAATTTTTATATATCTTTGCGTTTCAGATGATTTTGAAACTTTTTTGTCGCGCTGTCTGTCTGTCTGTCTGTCTGTCTGTCTGTCTGTCTGTCTGTATGTCTGTCTGTCTGTATGTCTGTCTGTAACGACCAACGCGCATATCTCAAAAACCGCTCGCCCGATTTCAATGAAATTTGGTACCTAGCCTGGGTCTTGCGTCGAGATGGTCCCATTTAAAAATGAACAAAATCCACCGAACACAAGCCAAGTAAAAGGGTGGAGGGTAGATTTCAAAAATTAGAGTTTATGTGAAAATATGGCGTGTGTGATATTAAACGAAAGGTAATTAAGTGTGGAGTTAAACAAAATAAATTTTAGTTAAAAGAAAGGGTGGGGGTAGATTTTTAAAATTAGAGTTTACGTGAAAATATGGCGTGTGTGATATCAAACGAAAGGTAATTGAGTCTGGAGTTGAACAAAATACATTTTAATTTTTGTTTTTTTTTAAGGGGGGGGGGGAGTTTCAAAAATTCGAGTTTAAGTCAAAACATGGCTTGTGTTGAATAACATATATTACAGTTTTTAGTTATATTAGCTCACACGTACACTATAACTATAGTACCTAGTGTGAGCTTAGGGGCCCATATATTGGCAGAGTATTTTACCATGTTATACAACGTTTAAAATGAAATTTTATTATCTACAATGAGGTAGAAAACAATTTTTTTGATAAAGGGTATGGTTTTCAGAAATCAAATAAAACCTGTGCAAAACATAATTTTAAAAAAAATTAATTAAATGGCTCCCATTTACGGACGTCGTTGGCGGGTTCGCTGTAAGTCAAACCCCATCGAGTTATACACCGTTGAAAAGAGAATTTCACTGTCAATAAAGTGTATTCTAGAATTTTTTTAAATTAGGATTAGCTTTTGAAAAAATTAGATAAAACTTGAATATTTTATTTTGTGATTTTTTAAAATTGGTTAAATTTACGGGCGCCTCTGAATTTATAACCAATCCGACTTTCTTGTACAGCATTTTCAAGGAAATTTTATTTGCTACAATAATGTATAACACATTGTGTTCTATAAACCTTCCGGGGGGGTTTTTGAAGAGGTGGTTAGTTTAAGGAGGTGTTTGACCCCTAAGCTCTCTTACCTTTTTGTATGTCACTAAATTTACACAAAAAAATAAAAATAAATAAAAAACGTGCCGTTTAAAGCACTAAATTTAAAGAAATTATTATTTTCTAACTTACTTACTTTAAGTTAAAAGTTACTCCCACTCCATTACAATATTTAAAAATACATTTAAAGAATGGATTTTGTAGCTGATAAAATTCTCTACAAGACATGTTCCTACAACTTTTACCCTAGAACAAAGTATTTCGGAGCTTATGCCGTCTAAATTAGAAAAAATTTGAAAATTTGCCCAAGCACGTGATTTTAGTCATTTTTGGAAATTACCTAGCTATGTTACTACTGCTCGCAGAACAACCATAGTACCACCCAATTGTAGATTATTATATCCTCTAAAAAATTCCATATAACTCTTTTTGCGATTTAGTGTATTGGAACGAAAATAAAGGCAAAAAACTAAAAAAAGTGCCAGTTTTTGATGGTTTTTTTTAAGATGGCGGAGGGAGTACAGGGGTGGGGGTGACGAAAACTCAGATTTTTAACTACCCTCCTGAGAGCTTAACAACATATCCAAAATTCAGAACTACCGGACCTTTTGTAGGGTAACCCCCATATTTTGGCCTCTATTCATTGAACTATCTAAGACATACCATCCCATCAGTACTGACCTAACACCCCTCCCGAAGTATTCATTCAAAGCCGTCGCACACGCTACTAACATTAAGCTTGGTACAGACCTGAACATTCAAATTTCACGTTTATTTCGACCAACAATAAGCCGTGCAACAAGCCGAACGGCGAACCCGACACCAGTTTCGACGGGGCCACGAGCGCGCTCGCAAAACATATTGGGATCTGTCAGTCGGGCATTTTGTGGTTATTTTAATCATTAACTTTTTTGCTATAAGATTGCAAAGGGTGCACCGGTTCAAAAGAGCGATATTTAAAACGGCGACATTTAAGACAGCGACATTCAAAAGAGCGACATTATCAAAACGGCGACATTCAAAAGTTTGACATATCAAAACAGCGATATTCAAAAGAGCGACATATCAAAACAGCGACATTCAAAAGAGCGAGAAATCAAAACAGCGACATTAAAAAAAGAGACAATTCAACACCGCGACGTTTAAACGAGCGACAATTTAAAACAGTTACATTCAAAACAGCGATTTAAAAAAAAATATTAGGCAATATTCACAAGAAGCGTCTTATTATTTACCACTCCCGGTATTTTATTACCCCTTTGTAACATATTAAAAAAAAACTTCCCTGACTTCTTTCCCGGGATCTTAGAGGGTGTAAAACTAAACCGACTCGAATCGAACCGATCCGAGCAGAACTAAACCGAAAACTTTTTTCGAAAAATCATTATTTTAAAAAATATTTTATAAAGGTTCCGTTCAGTTTGGTGGTTCTGTTTGGTTTGGTGTAAGTCGGTTTGGTTTCACACTCTTTAGGATCCCGGGAAAGAAGTCAGGGAAGATTTTTTTTTAATATGTTAGGAAGACAGCGGCATTCAGGAAAGCAACATATCAAAACAGCGACAATTAAAAGAGCGACAATTCAAAACGGTAAATATTTCTTCGAAAAATTATTTTCTTAAAAAAAAAAATTCGGTTTGGTTCGGTTTCGTTCGGTTTGGAGGTTCGGTTCAGATCGGTTTGGTTTCGGACCCTCTGGAGATCCGGGAAAGAAGTCAGGAAAGTTCTTTTTTTGACAAAATATGTCAGAAAGAGACCTCTTAGTCGATCTGTTTTTAATAACTTTTTTAAATGTCGCTGTTTTTATCAGATGTCGCTCTTTTGAAAATTGCTGCTTTAATATGCGCTGTTTTTATATGTCGGTCTTTTAAAATGTCTCGCTTTTTTAAACTGTCGCTCTTTTGGTATGTAGCTGTTTTAGTATGTCGCTGTTTTAAATGTCGATTAAATGGGACCGCTGTTTTAAATGTCGCCTTTTTAAATATCGCTCTTTTAAACCGGAGCCTGCAAAGGGATAAATACTGGAATTCGTAGTTATTAAAAGTATGAGAAGAATAATCTTTTAACTTAATGTAAAATAAAGAAGCATTCCATTGCATTGACACGAATCACTTCTATTTATGTAACCACACCACATGACCTGGTCTATGAAAACCGATCGATAGTATGTCTGGTGATTGTATAGGCAACCACCATGCATGGCTTAAAAGAGTTGTTTTGTTTTTATCGGGCACATTGTTTTATATGTTTTATTGAAGTTTTACATTAGTAGGACATTATTTTCCTAAAAATGTTATCCACTAAAAGTGTGGAGTAGAACCTGCGTTCAGCGTTTTTAAGAAAAATTAAGTGAAACATAATTTCAGTGATTTATCGTTACTTATTTATAAATCAATGGATTATATGATGTCAGTAGTGACAGCTTTAAATATAAAAATGGACGCCCAAGAACTCTCAACACTCCCCCCATTCCATGTTATGCGGCCCCTGCCAAAAAAACGGCATAAAAACTGTTAAAAACTTAAAATCTTAATTAGACTTTACGAGATTTAATTGACTTGACGAGTATTGACCAGGCAACAGTATAATGAAAACTGACGAGATGTGATTAGAATTTATAAATCTTAATTTTGCCTGTTGAAAGCTCAAAAGATTTCAAGAAATCTTAAACGGAGAAAATTTTTAGCACGAAGAGACTACAGATTGTAGTAGGTTTGATCAGCAGGATTTCTATAAGATTTTACAAGACTGTACAAGAATTCAACAGGGATTTTACTCTAAAAGATTTAATCAGATTTTATGAGTATTCAACCAGTTGAATGATGACCAGTTTTGAAGAGTTGTGAGCTACAAGATTTTTTTATAGGAATTTAAAAGATTATATAAGTATCCAGTTTGAAGCAGTTTTGACTAGCCAAATTTTTTTATAAGAGTTTAAAAGATTTAATGGGAATTAAAATGCAAAATAATGACCAGTTTTAGTAAGATTTTACAAGCAGGTTTTTTTTTATAGGAATTCAAAAGATTTTATGAGTACCTATTTTGACTTGACCATTTTGCTTATTATTTTTCGTGAGATTTTAAAAGATTTTATGAGTTTCCACTTGCGCGTATTTTTCTATAAGAATTTAATAATATGCTGACAAACAATGCTCGTAAGAGTTCATTAGATCTCGTAAGTATCTTCTGCAGTTTATGAAATTTTCGGCAGATTAAATATACATACGTGAATCGTGAAAGTCCGCGAGATCTGCTAGGAATTTGACGCGGATCATAAAATCAATTTTTTCTGAAATCTCGTCAACAAGAAGGCATTCTCTCGTCTGATCTCTTTATGCGAGATAAAATTGGTCTCTCGTCTCGTCGATAGGACTCTTCTATCGCTCAAGAGAGCCTTTCTCTCGTCTCGTCTCTCGTGGTTTATAACAGCTACAAAAATTTTTTGAGAACCTGTGTAAAAGGGTTTTTTCAAGGTGAATCTTATTATTTATGGTATTTACTACAATATAAGTGCCGGGTAAAATTTCATTTGTTTAAAATATGCTATAATATTTTTTTTGTAGTCTTGTACTGACCTCCTTATGAAGAATGCAGTAACTTCAAATTTGACGATTTTGAGATTTTTATATAATATGGTGTAGAATGAAGTTCCTCATCGATTGGCAAAAACAAAATTTAATGAAAAAAACGCATAACAAATATACAGTAACTGCAAAACGCCACTGTCTTCTAGCCGAGAACGCAGCAACTACATAATGCGCTGCGTTCTTTTCTAGTATTTGCGAGTCGGTCAACATATACTGCGCTAGTAGAAAGCTAGCATAAGTATTCTTCTAGTTTTCTAGCGATAAATGCAGCACTCCAACTCGCTGCATATTTACCACTAGTAAATGAGGCACGCAGCATTTCTGCCTAGAAATGTTGATTCAAGGCTTCATGAAATACTTGTCAAGAACGCAGTCTCTTCGATAAAATGTACATTTTTTTTTTCAAAATTTAATAAAACCCAGGCAAACCATACTTTTTTTTGATTTCTATCATCCTGCAAAAAATTTTTTCTAAAATATGTATTTGGATAGAAATAGAGCAAAACAATTTTTTTTTGCGTTTTTCTCACAGCTAGGGTTTTGTAAGTTACTGCGTTCTTCATAAGCAGGGCAGTATAGACATCCATGACCCTGACAACCAAGGATTTCAGTTTTCTTTGAAAAATTTTACAATATAAAAACAACAACTCTATTACTTAAATTACTTGGGCCTTGAAGTTCTCTATGAAATTTCCAGATTTTGGAAATCAAAGATTTTCCTTGCGAAATATGTTTTTCTCAAAACAAACCAAACCGTTGTTTTTAAATAACTTTCTTTTAATCTTAATTTTGCGTAATTTTTTAGGGAAAAACATGTTTTTGCTAGAAATGTCTATGTTTTTTTTTTGATAAACGCACAATACAGACGTTTAAACTTTTTTTAACTAGCAGATTTTTTATCTTAATTTTCCATATTTTTTAAAATAAACAACAAACTAATTTCCGCAAGAAAATTATCTGATTATCAGAATTTTAGCTCATTAAAGAATCGTCCAATAATATTTTTTTTAAAATCAACAGATTTCTAAATAACAAAAATTTACGCCAAAAGCTAGAAAAGAAAGTTAAAATTTCCCACTTATGAATAATTTCCGAAAAAAATATTCAATACGTTAATAAGCATCAATAGTAACAGTACAATTTAATTACACTTTTGGATTTTCTCCATCTGATTTCAGATAAACAGCAGTACATGCTGTCAAGGAAGGAATATAAATATGACAATTTTTGCATACCTTTTATTTCAAAAAAATAGTACATAAATATCAGCTAGTTATAATAGGTCAATACGAACAGGTAAATTTTAAAAATTTATAAAACTAACCTGTTTTGCTCGAGAGAACGAAAGAAACGAGAATCTCTCGGAGAGAGGGTCTTTCTCTCGTCTCATCTCGAGCTTTTATTCGAGAGAAAATATCTCTCTCGTCTCATCGAGAGGGAACGAGACGAGACGAGACGCGAGAATCTCTCATCTCGGCGGCAACCCTATTCGTGAGATTTGCTAGGGATTTGATGCGTAGTTTTTTTTACGAGATTTAACGCGGCATTTTTGACAGGGGCTCAATGTTCGTCGAAATGTTTAGGTCTGTACGAAGCTGAAACTCGCTTTTGCTTAAAGAGGCAAGCGAAAGACTGGCAACTTATGGGAAATCCGCATTTAAAGTTTTTGCTTATTTGGAGAGAAGAGACTTGCAGACAGACTTTGCTAAAGTTTCACTTCAAGTAAATTTCAACTATCTAATTACAAGTTAGTTTCTCGCCACAGCTCGTTACCTGAGTTTAGTTAAAATTAAATTAGACCGCACGCGAAGAACCCATAAAGGAATCCAACCTATACTTTCTTGTTACAGAACCACACGAACAACATCAGAAAATATGGAGATTTCGTTCGGGAACGATTTGACCATCCACATCACATGCTTTGAACAATAACAAACTCTAAGTGATCGTGTGTTGTGCAAATTGACTTGTCTCGACTAATGACATAGTCGCCCGCTCTTCAGAGTTAGTGAATTTTACGCGTTTGAAGTGAAATCTCATCTCCTGCTCCGTACCGACTCGGTATCTATTCTGGGTCTTGAATGATGTGACCATCCACATCACACGCATTGACCAATAGGAAACTCTAAGCTGTCGTGTGTTGTGCGAAATTTCTTGTCTCGACCAATGGCAGAGTCGCCCGCTCTTCAGAGTTAATAAATTTTTTGACATCGTTCAAGTACGAGAATAGCTAACTTGAACGGTTCTCGGTCGGATGGTAGGAGAAGCTTGCGCAATGGAGGTCTTGTCGCATAGCACGTGACAGCTCGGAGCTAATTTAAAACTTGCCATTGACCAAAGCATGTGATGGGAATTATCACATCGTTCCATTACGAGAATATCAAGCATGGCGGGCCGAAAAAAACCGTAAATTTTTTTGGCTGTAGTTCTATCCTTTGTTTTATTTTTGGTCTCTCTCTAAAGCAAATTCTTATCTATACATTACTTTTATTTCAAAATTGACATTTCGGTAAAATCCAAGATGAAGCATACATTTTTTGGGTTAAAAACGGTGCTTATTTTGGGGAAAAATCGCCACCTTGGCGATTTCCGTTGAAACCACTAGTTTCTTTCTCTAAGAGAACTTATTTTTGCCTGACTCCACTCCCGAAAGATGATTCTGCTACATGTTAGACTTGCATCTATCTAACATCGCTATCCCAACAGAACTTGGTTATAGACGATAGACAATCGCGGTCGTCGTGAGTTGACTGTGTTTTTTGTTTCCTGTTCACTTGAGAATTTATACCACTCTGCCTGACGGCGCGGCGTCGTGGTATAAATCTTTCTCGCATGACTAATTTTTAACGTAACACAATAGTACCATAAATAACTATCTTTGCACTACTTAATACATTAATTTTAAGGGATTCGATGTTGCTTAATTTGTTTTGATATTTATTAATAGCTTTTAAGAAAATTTTGGAAATTTTTAACTTGTAGTCAAGTATCTATACCAATGTTTGCCCACCCTACATGCCACTGGTGGTTAGCTCTTTTAATAGATAGATTAAAGACTTTTTTTGAAGTTTTGGTAAATTGTTCATTTATGCATAACAAAAAAATTTTAACCCCTGGAAACTAAAGCTAACAACGCGTAATCTAGAACTAAAAAACCTTTCATTTTATTTGTAGTAAATAAGGATTTCAACAACATGCAAAAGCGCTCATTTAGTTTTTATGCAAATAAAAATTTTTACGCACGACGAGATTTGGAAAATTTTCCTTTTGCATGGATTTGCTAGCGTAAAATAAGTTTCTACGTAAACGTGTGGAAAAATTGTTTAAAATGCTTACAAACGGCTCAATATATTTTTTAATTGTTGGCCAAAGTCACCACTAGTTTTTTTTAGAAGTTTAGACAGTTTGTTGTCAGAAGAAATCAAGTATTTTCAATCAATGATTTTCAATTTTCGTCCTAAAAATATAATCAAAAATGTCTTATCCATAACAAAAATTAACAAATTCAAAGTACTTTTATTACAAAATTAAATATCAAGAGGATAAGGTAACAAGACTTATTTTAAGATCACAAGGTCGGCAAGAGTGATCACTGGTTTCCCTACATGTTTTTGGTCCTTCATTTGACGGATAATTGAATATTCCTAATAGTAGTATCAAGTATAATCATTTTCATGGATTTCTCAGAGCCAGCAGCTGAGGTCAGATCGTATCAGTAGGACAGGCACGTAGAGACAATTTAGTAAATAAACAAGTAAAAAGTTAGAGTAAATGCAATCAATAAATGTCAATTAGCTACACGTCAGTTACGTTAGTAAGTGACCTTACGATAGTAGTATAGTTAGCGCTAGAGTCCCTGTATATATCCAAATATGTCAACATACTCTAGTTAGCGCCATTTAGCAGTACAACTACCTAGGCAAGGTATTCTGAAAATAATTGCTTAAAATAAAAAAGGTAGCCTTCAAAAAGTTCCTTGGTTACGAAAAACTTTGAGGGGATTTTTGTAGCCAATTAGCACGCAGATCGGAGAGAGGCGAGCCAAAAATAGAAAATTGCAGGTGTCGTATCAGAAACAGTCGATTGGACAGGGTTTAAAATATTTTAATGCAGTTTTAAGGTAAGGTCTGGACTAACTTGGTGAGTACACAGTTCCATTTGAGTAATAAATAAAGTTTTTTATTCAAATAAATATATCTGTGTTTTATTTTTACCTTCCTTACCTTATAGTCTCACATAATCTTTTAAAAAGGTTATTAAATAAATTAAAATATATAAAAAAGCAGCTAAAGAGACACTAAAGGAATAGAAATATGATCGAAGAAATATTATTTCATAACTAGAACGATTTGGGGCGTTGAAAGAAAAATTGCGATCTATTGTCAAGTAAAACAAGCTTAAATCGGAGACTTAGTAAATGCGAGGAACTTTGAGATAAGGTTTTTGATGAAAAACAATTATAGATAGAACACTTAGATGCCCCGCCACAAGAACAAAATAACAAACAAATTAAAATAAAATTTGAAGAGAACTTTTTTCAAATTACTTTTAAATACCAAGAATTTCTTAAGGTTGAACAAAGTAATGTGGCGATTCAGCAGCAACAGGCGCTTTCAATTAATAATATTTTAAAGGTTTAGATTTGCCAGTTTCACGTGAATTATGATGGTTGGACAACAATTTTTGAATTGTTTTAAGTGCTTTTTCATAATTGCCAAAATATTTGTGCAGTAAATAATTTCCATAATTTACAAGGGTGTCTTATGGGAGATGCTGCCTCGGTAGTAGACTGTCCTAAAGCTTCGGAAGGTAATTAAGAAATAGCATTTACATTATTGCGCTAAAACAAAAGGCTAGTAATTCAAACTCATTTAATAAAGATTTTTGATTACCCTCAAATTGTAAAAACATGTCATACAGACAAAGTTTTGGATACTATACAAAAAAAATTATCATGCTCTCATATTATTAGATAAACCAGTAGAAACATGAAAAACAATATTATTATATATTTTTAACACAAAAATAGACCCAAATACAAAACGTGAATGGGAAACATATAGCATACAAATAAAGCAGTAAAATACGAACAATTTAAAAACTTTTTAACCACTCGTTGCCAAGTTTTTGCAAAGTTTGGATACAATAATAATAAAGTTTTATACAATTCAAAGCACGAAACTAGGCAGTCTTACACAGTTTCACTAGGCACATCTAATTCAAACCAATGCTACGTTTTTAACAACGGAGTGGTACATTCATTGTATTATTACCAAAACATGAGTAGTATACAACAAATAAATTGGGTTAAAATGATGCATTTATGTCTAAATTGTCTCAAAGATGGACATATGAGAACCAGGTGTTCTTTAAACAGAGGTAAGTAAAGTAAATGTGGCAAACCTCATAATACATTAGTTTGAGTGGAGTATGCAAAATACACTACCTAACAAAATAATACACAAGCATAATAATACAACCGTAATAGTAATAGTAATCAATAAAATTATATTAATATACAATAATAATAGTCAACACCAACAACAATTTAGTAACAATAATAATCAACAATATCAACGCCAACAAATACAAAATAATACTCTACTTAAACAAATAAATCAGCAAAAACGTCAACAAATAAATCAGCAAGAACGTCAGCCATAAATAACAGTAGCCTGTAGTCATTTATACAGGGTGAGGAACAAGTACCGGGACCCCTAAATATCTCGATAACTAAGAGTTAGTGGCATAAATGGTCTAAATAAAAGTTTTAGGATTGAATTTGTTCTATTTGGTCGTGACATTGACATTGACGTATCTGTCAGCATTAGGAGTTTATCGGAGGTCAACTTTAAAAATTTAAATGAAAACCATATTTTTTTCTTTTACCATTCGATGGAGAATAAAAATCTACGTTTAAAATGACATTGTAATTTTGTGTCAGAATGACATTTCGAAGAATATAAATTAAATAATTGTTCTTAAAGTGGCCTTAACACTTTAAGAAACTCGTAGATTATTTAATTACCCCTGTATTTTATTATGCGTGTAGCTGTGACAATGACATTATATCTTAATATTGTGTCAAAACAAATCGCAAATTGTTTCTTGTTTGAAGGGGTCCCGGTACTTTTTCCTCACCCTGTATATTCAGTTAGCTGGTAAAGATTTTGACAAACCAGGCGAAATAGATGTATTTTTAGGAGTGTAAGTATTTTATGAATTACTCATAGCAGATGGAAAGTTTGTAGTGGAATTAGCAAGAAAGGAAGTAATGGAATATATGGGAGATCATATTGTTCTTTCATGTTACTGTCATTCTGAAATTTTTTTGCTAACCTTTTAAACTGCTTTATTGCTACTTCTTTTGAATGCAATACAAAATACAATACAAAGCTTTTTTGTATTGTATTTTGTGTTGTATTCAAAAGAAATAGCAATAAAGCAGTTTAAAAGGTTAGCAAAAAAATTTGAGAATGACAGTAATATGAAAGAACAATATGATAAATTTATGATAGAATACGAAAGCCTAGGATATATGGCAGTAATTTCTAAAGAAGAGATAGAAATAGAATATCGAATAATATATTACTTACTACCAATCAAAGCATCCAGTCTAAGTACAAAATTAGGAGAAACGTTTGATGCTAGCTTAAAACAAATAAAAATGTTAGCTTAAATGAAATGCTAAAATGTAGTCCAATAATACAGGACGATTTATTTTCTATGCTCATACAATTCAAAAAGTATAATGTAATCATTGGCGCTGACGTCGAAAAAATGTATCGTCAAATTTGGATAAACAAAGAACAACAAAATATGCAAAGAATAGTATGAAGAGAAAATAAAAATGAAGGGTTAAGACATTACAGGTTAAAAACAGTAACTTATGGAACAACACCAGACACATTACTTGCAGTTAGAAGTTTATAGATGGCTGCAGACACAGTTAAAGAAAAAATCCAGTGGCCGGTAAATAAATAAGGCAACATTTTATGTAAATGATGGTGACCAGTGGAAAACCAATAAATTTATATATAAATAAACCAATCTGTACAAGATTACATTCAAAATAAATTTTGGATTTTAGGTGGCATAAATTTTATTAAAGGAGTACTCAAGAATTGTATTATCTGGTTTAGATAAAAAACCTAAAATTCTAAATACATTTATGGGGGTTTACCAGAATTGCGCCTCTCTCCGTCAAAACCAAAAATTGTGGGGTAGATTTCGCTGGCCCGTTTAATTGTCGTACATCAACTTTAAGAAATTCAAAAATAACTAAAGCTTATTTATGCCTATTTATTTGTTTTGCGACCTGGACTGGTATTCTCATAAATTGGCTTAAAAACGTTACGTTTTGAAAACGCTAAGCGAAACGCACAGCACCCTTCTTGCATGGCATTTGCGCTGACCGATCGAATTTGATATTCACATTGGTAAACGCGCCCTTGAGATGGAACTCGCTAGCATCCTTCAAATTCTCGCTTTTTGTTCATGTTTTTTGACATAAGTTTTGGCACGACCACCAACATTTCATTTTTCCAACTGAATACACTCGCTTATACTAGGGTGTTTCCAATAAGGTTCAAATGCTCGGTTACCTACTCTACAGGGTACCTTTACATATAGAAGTATAGAAATCTTGCCCATAAACAATTTTGAATTATTCATTTATCTGTACCACTTAAATAGATTCCAGAGGGAAGAGAAATACAGCAAATCTTTATTCGCAAACTCCTTAAAATCCTTCATTTCTACCTTGAAGTACAAGAAAGGTAGCTATTTTGACCTTATTGTACTTAAAGTATAAGCTGAATGCCTCCTTTAACCACTATAAATACAAAATTGGTCAAAAAAATTAATAACTGTATGCATAATACTTTTTAATAGGTTTGAATTTTTTAAAAACGCCAAGCGATTTCCAAAAGCAGATGCCAATTGGTTGGTGTTTTTAAACACGGTTACCGTTTTAAAAAAATGCTCAGCGCAATCGTACGTAAATACCATTTTTGCACTTTTGGTCAGGTGCTTAGCGAATTTGACGTCATAAAACGGTGAGCGTCTTAAAAACGCTATGCGTTTTTCATTACGAGAATACCTGTCCAGAGCAGCACATTTGGAAGCAGTTTCAAAGTTGACGACTCAAGCATTTATAAATGCATTAAAAACATTCTTGGTTCGTAGGGGTAGAATGAAAAATATTTAATTAGACAACGGATCCAACTTTCAAGGTGCAAATATTAAAATGAATTTAAAGCAAGTTTTGACATTTGAGGAACTGATAATTTTATTTACTCAGGTGGAAGCCTGTAACCAGACTGGTTGAGCTATACTCAATTTAAACCTGGGATTTATTATTTATTTTAGTCAGCTTAGATAGCTAGCGATGCGTGCGCCAATCTGTGCCACGCGATCATGAAAATAAATTGTGATACTGAAAAGTATCTGTTGCGCATGTCTATGCGTATATCGAGGCGCGCCGATCCGCCGCTAAAAATTTCAAAATTCTCATTACTGACTCAAAAGGCTCAGTTCCCAAAATACCAAACCAAAATATTTAATTATAAGGGCTATTTAAAAACTAGCCAAATATTTACAAAAAGCAACAACATTGCAAAATCTTAACACAGACCTTTATCAACTTTTTTTTACGGTTATGCGCACTTGCAAAAAGGTCCCTTTCACGCTCTTATCAAGTCACATTAACGATTTATGGCCTTTAACACCAGGGCATTTGTTAATCGGCAATTTACTTATCACAGTGCCTCAATTAGACGTTAAGGATGTAAATAGTAATAGGTTAAGTCGTCATCATTATTTAAAGCAACTAGTTCAAGTATTTTGGGATCGCTGGTACACAAGGGCGTATCCAGAGGTGCTTCTCGGGGGGGGGGTTTGGGCATGGGCACTTTATGTGACATTCTCTGTTGGTAAAAAACGGTATATATTTTTTTAAGTAGCATTTATTTGAATTAGTCAGTGATTGTAATTTCGATGATAATAACAATAGACACTTTCATGCGCCGCAGGTAAAAATTTTGAATTTTTATTAGCAAAAACATTACTTTTTACTAATTTTTTGTATATTCAAAAAATTCTCGGGGGGGGGGGGCAAGTGCCCCTAGTGCCCTCCCCCTGGATCCGCCACTGCTGGTACAAAGAAGTTCTATCGGACTTAAACAAAAGATTTCGTCGCGATTTCCAAGTGAAAGGGACTTGAAAGCTTAGGGTTGTTTTAAGAGACGATAATTTACCTCTAATAAAATGGGCTTTACGAAAAGTTGAACATTTATTTTTTGAAAAAGAGAAGGTAGTTTTAGTTAAAAATGAGAAAGGGTTATTTAAAAGAGCTGTTCATAAATTGTGCTTATTACCTTTTCAAGAATAACGATATTGTCATTAATAAATAATAATTGCATAATATTTTTTTGCATGTAATTAATATTTATTAAAATAATTGTTGATAGTATTTTTAATCCTTTAAACGCGGCCGCACTGTTTAAAATTCTTATAAATGGCCCTTTATATTATTTAGTTCTTGACCAAAGTCACCAGTGGTTTTTTTTTAGAAGTTTACTATTAGTTGTCAGAGGAAATCAAGTAGGTATTTCCAATTAATAATTTTTAATTTCCGTAATAAAAATGTAATAAAAATGTTATCAAAAAATTTATTATTAATACAAATTACCAAATTCAAAGACAAGTACTTTCAATACAAAGTCAAATAACAAGGTAGGAGCCAAGTCTTATTTCAAGATCACCAGGTCGACAAGAGCTACCGCTTGATTCCCTCCAAAAATATTAAAAATTAAAGCAATTAAATATTATTGATTGGACTTTTTTAGAAATGTATTTTTTAAATGCGTTTATAAATAAATAACCTAGTTCACCTCATGTCGCGTCGTTTAGGCATCGGCTAATTACTATTGCATGTGGAGTAGTATGCCTCGCTTGCAGTAGGCCTTGAAATTTTTAATTTTACTTTCGTTTATATAATGCATAATTTATTTTCTTGGAAAATTTTAAATTACATAAAAGACAAAAGTTTTAAACTTTCTTTTAAAAAAGAAACCAATTAATTATGGAAATGCTTTTAAAAATCGCAAGAGTAGCATTTTCTAGATGATTTGGCCTTGTAGGCTTTACACTTGTATAAAAAGTTCAATTTCCAATCGGATTTTGAAAAGTCTTAGCGATTAACCGTACTGTTATATATACAAGGTGTCCCAAAAGTCCGAGTCCACAAAAATATTTTCTGAACTGTTGAAGATTACTAAACCATATTTGGCAGTGATAAATAACATCAAGAGCTCTAATTTATAAAAGGGCGGATGTGTTGCCCTTACATTAGGGGGCGACATAGGGGCGGTTAACTTAACAATTTTTAAATTAAAACCCTAATATTTTGACATAGCTGTCGATTGTCTACTTTAAACCTGTCAAAAGCTATGGATTGCTAAACCCAATTTTTTTAGTTTTTGTCAAAATTAACAAGTTTGTTATTTTCAAACAACAACTATTTATAGATATCTTGTTTGAAAGGTATTTAAAAAACCAACATTTTGGCTTAACTCCCCTTGTCTATGTCAAACTTGTCAAAATCTATCGACTGTCATACTTATTATTTTACTATCTTGGACAAACTTTACAAATTTTGTCTAACCATAGCTTGTTCGACAAGTCTTTCAAAAAGTAACATGTTGACGTAACTGTCATTTGTTTATGTCAAACACGGTTTCTACATGTTTTACTAACTTCAGTTTGAAGTGTTTTAAGATGCCACGATCGAATGAAAATAAAGTTGAAATCATTTTTTTATAGGAAACCGGTCTGTCGGTAAATGCACTGTTTAGTTTCCCTATAATATCTTCTTCGCCGTTAAAAAAATAATTTCAACTTTATCTTCATTTGATCCTGGCATCTTAAACAATTCAAACTGAAGTTTGTCAAAAAATTTCGAAAAAATGTTTGACGTAAACAAGTGATAGTAATTATAACTTTTTAGGTTTTGAAAGACCTTTCGAGGAAAACTTGTGAAGTTTGCCAAAATAGTAAAATAATAAGTATGACAGTCGATAAATTTTGATACGTTTGACATAGACAGGGGGCAGTTACGCCAAAATGTTGGTTTTTTCAAAGACCTTTTAAAAAAGATATCACTAAAAAGGGTTTTTGTTTAAATACAACAAACTTGTTAATTTTCTCAAAAACTAAAAAAATTAGGTTTGGCAGTCCATAGCTTTTGACAGAATTGACGTTTATTATTATCTTCAATACTTGGGTAAACTCGGAATTTTGGGACACCCTGTATATATTATAAATTATGTTTGTATATCAAATTATGTTTTGTTACATAAAACAAGATTAAAGTACCTAACTTCCCTTTATATGCCCATGATATTTATAAAAAACAATTTAGAAAAAAATTAGACGTATTTTATTCAAGTATTGCGATGTGTGTATATTTTTGATTGCCTTGTGAAACTAACCATTAAAATGCATATCTAATTTGCAAAATATTGTTAATAAACCTGTTTTTTTGCGACAAATGCTATTATACAGATTGCCAGAATGCATGAGGGTACGTGCAAAAAGTTTGCTTGATTTACAGCTTTTTAGCCATATACAGTGCCGCTGATATCAAAACTACCTAAAATTAAACTTTTAAGCTTCATACAGAACTGAAGATTTCGACGAATATCAAGCCACGCAACGAGTCGAACGGCAAACAGAACACTAGTTTGGATGGGGTCCTGAGCGTGCTCGCGAACGATTCGGCGAATGCTAGCCATTCACATCACTTGTCGGTTTTTTTCCACCTATCAAATATAATGCGCGCGAATGGGTTCGTAGGTTTCTTGAAGGAAAACAACCTAGGAGCATTTGTTGAACAGCAGAAGCGTTGCTCTGCTCGTCGAAATAAAAAAAAAACCATTCGCGGTTTTTTTCGCCGTTTCGCTCGTTGCGCGACTCAATGTTTAGATAGCTTAACAAAAGAGCATTAGTTGCTAATGATTTACTTAAGCCGCGTCCACAATTGAACATTTCGATGAATATTGAGCCGCGCAATGAGCAAAAAGGCGAGCAAAACCGCAAATAGGATTTTTTGATTTCGACGAGCAGAACAACGCTTGTGCTGTTCAACAAACGCTTTCAGTTTATTTTTCTTCAAGGTTCAAATGTCTGTTCGCCGTTTTATTTTGTCCAGTCCAAACCAACGAACCCATTCGCATTATCTTTGAAATCTGGGAAAAAATCGACAAGCGATGGGAATGGCTATCTCTCTAAGTGTCATGTCAATTCTTATATTAAATGCAGCCGCTCTATAAAGCTCTATCGAGGAACATCCAAACCATTCTCTCAAATTTCTCAGTCAGGATATTTTTCTTCCTACACTTGGATTTTGCCCTGCATAATTACTTGAAGTAGGGCATATCTTGGTCCTCGAGTCATATGGCCAAGATATTGAAGTTTTCTGCTTTTAATTGTGGGCAGTAATTCTCTTTCAATGTTTAGTCGCTCAAGTATTTCTAAGTTAGTTATTCGATCGACCTCAGAGTAATAATTAATCTAAGCGATCGACCCAAGATTCCTTCAGTATTCTTCTGTACACCCACATCTCAAAAGCTTCGAGCCTTCTAATTATCTCTGCGTTTAATGCCTCGACAACATAGAGCAGAGTGGTGAAGACATAACATCTAACCAGTCTATGTCCAAGATTCAAGCAAAGATCTCTGTTGCATAAAACATTTTTTCATGTTATTAAAATTTGAACTTGCTTTTTCTATGCGCACTTTTACTTCTTTGGCGTATTATTACAGGTGATTGTAGTTCCAAGATAAGTAAACTTTTCCACTTGTTCGATGGGTTCACCTTTGACATTTAGCTATTCATTGTTATTCTGGACCATTTATGTTATTTTCATGAACTTAGTTTTCTTTGCGTTGAGTGTGAGTCCATATTCTTTGCTGTAACGAACGAGTTTGTCCATAATTCTTTAAAGATCTTCAAGGTTTTCCGCTAAAATTACGGTATCATCAGCGTATCTAAGAACAACTATAGGAACTCCATTTACTTTTATACCTGCACTGTCATTTTCTATAACTTTTTTCAGAATTTTTTCACTGTCAGCATTAAATAAAATAGGGGAAAGCACACAACCAAGGCGTACACCTCTCTTGATCTTGATGGCCTCGGAGGTTTGTTGGTCTAATCTGACGGTTGCGTTTTGATTGTAAAAAAAAATTGAGATGATTTGCAGGTCAAAGCAAAAGTTCTTACATTCTAATACTTCCATTAACTGATCGTGGCGGACTTTATCAAACGCTTTGTTATAATTAATGAAACAGACATATATATCTTGATTAACATCTAGGCAACGATGTACCAGTACATTAAATTGCGAATAGTGTCTCTCTGGTTCCCAATCCTTTACGGAATTCAAACTGGCTATCATGTCCAAGTCTAGTTTTTGGTGGATGCGGTTAAGTATAATTTTTAAAAGTAGTTTCCTTGGTGCAGAGGAAAATCCCTAATTTGGGACGCCATCGCCACTTGCAGAGATACTTTTACATTTTCTTATCTTGACAAAACATCAATAAAATCAGGAGAAGCTGGCCGTAACGGAGAAAAACAAAAGCAAAAAAATACGAAGAGCTGGAAGCCAAAGGGTACATTTTCGTACCCTTTAGCGTCGAAACATTGGGGCCCTGGGGTGAAGAAGCTAAATCTTTTGTTCAAAAATTATCAAAATTAATAAACAATAAAATTGCTTCATTAAACAACAAATAGGTCTTGCAATTTAACGCGGCAACGCAGCTTCAATTCTAGGAACAATTCCAGACGATACTGGTTTAGAGGAAATTTTTTATTGTTGATGTTTCCTTTTTTTTGTTTTTTTTTAGTTTTACAATTTTATTTATTTCTTTGATTTTATTATTAATTTTATATGTTATACATTAATTATACCTTGTATTATATTAATTCTCTAATTGAAAAAATAAAAAGGTATAAAATCGGTTCAATACTCACGGAGTTATGTGTGTTTGCAAACTCCTGTATCACTCGACCACTTACATATCAAAAAATTTAAAGGTGTCATTGACCTTACAGTCTTAAGGCAACATTACAGTAATGAGGGGTACACTAAAAAGTAACTGCCCTGTTACCATTAATTATAGGTTTTACTTCAATTCAATATCTGAAACTGCTGAAGACTAAGAGGAGCTGCAAACATTATAAGCATAAACACACATAACTCCGTGAGATTGAACCGATTTTATAACTTTTTATTTTTTTGATTAGATAATTAAAATGGCTTTTAAAAAATGTATTACGCGACCCGCCTTCTCATTTAAGAATTTAAAGTTGTTAGTGACCTTATGGTCTGACGCTCACACCACGGTTCAAAGCAATACGTCAGAAAGTAACAAAGTTGATACCATTTAACATGCTTTTTGTTTGAAGTTGCTATCTAATTCCGTTCAAAAGTTAACAGGGGGGGGGGGTTGCGTTCGCACTGTATAGGTAAAACATAAAACATTCTGTAAGTATTGTCAGCCATACTGTTTTTGCAACTAATCCTATCATACAGAGTAACAAAATAAAATACACAAAACTAGCACAATCCATGTGTGTGCGAGCAAAAACTTTAAGCTTGATTTACAGCTTTTCAGTTATATTCTGCCGGTGAAATCAGAACCAGCTACATTACAGCGGAAAAATAGCTTTTAGATGGCAAGGGCGCACAGCGGCGCATCAGATACTTTTAATTTACCCGGAAATCCTTTAGGTGGGTAGTAAGGTAAGCAACAATTTTTCTTCTTGAAGATTGATTGACCTTTTAAATATGAAAGTTGAATAATGAAAGATTTTAGTTTTTTGAAAATCATACAGTTGTTCGTGTATTATATTTTTTTTTTAATTTTTGGTATTTTTGTAGTAGTTGATCTCAGCTTTTTCTTGATCAAAAATATTAATTTTACAATTTTTTTATAGCTATCTCGTTACAATACCAATTTCATTATTATAAGGATTTGTAAATATTTTTAAGTGTCCAAGTTTTCCTTAGATGTGACCCGCAGAACTAAAATATAATGATTTTGTAACCATTCAATTACCCCGTTACCCCCCTTTACACTTTACTTGGGTTTCAAAACTTTACTTTTTTATGGACATGAACAGTTTGTCACACGGTACTAGGTGTTTCCTTTCGCTAAATTCAACCAGGACAATAAAAATAAATGGATCCATGATGGATCTGATACCCTAGCTAACCTATTAGCAGTTTTCTGTAAATATCTCAGAAACAAAAGCTCCTATGGAGTTGTTGGTTATAAGACAAATAATTGAGAAAAATGTGGTCCACTATATTCTGCAAACCGCATAGTGATGCGATGCTCCATTAAATAAATAGCATTTTTTAAAAATTTTATTTGTCAAAAAACTGAAATTAGGAGTAATTAATTTTAACCAAAATCTAATCAGCTTGTTACAGTGTTGAACACTATTTTACCTAAAAGTTTGATGAAAATTCGTTCAGCAATTTAAGAGCTATCGTGACGTAAGTAAAGCTGGGGGGACCACTAAAAGGGGCCACCCAATTTCATATGCCAGGATTTGGTGCTAATTTGTTGCTAATTTGTTACCGAAGAATTAAATTTGTTGCTGCAGCCGTTAACGAGAAATGGCGACCCCTGTGACTACGGTAAAGCTAAGGGGCCACCTCATAACTCTGGACTGAAGGGCGATACGAGGATTATTTAAACGCCATGATTTGTTGCTCGGGATATGCAACCAATATTGAAGAATCCCAAAAGACTTATAATTTTATTTTTTTTTGAAAAAAACTGTTTTTTGTTAATATTTTTGTTATTCTTGATAATATTAAGGTAGATTTTGCGATTCTTTAATATTGGTTGTACATCCCCATCCCGAGCAACAAATTATGGCGTTTAAATCATCCTCGTATCGCCTTTCAGTCCAGAGTTATGAGGTGGCCCCTCAGCTTTACCGTAAAGTCACAGGGTCGCAATTTCTCGTTAACGGCTGCAGCAACAAATTTAATTCTTCGGCAACAAATTAGCACCAAATCCTGGCATATGAAATTTGGTGGCCCCTTATAGTGATCCCCCCAGCTTTACTTACGTGCTATCGTGTTACGGACAGACATACACACACAGACAGGCGTCACGACGATATTGCTAAGATACTTTAAATACACTCAAATGACAAATTTTTGGCGTTATCTTAAAAAAAATGTTCGTCAAAAATAAAACCTTTTCTAGCCACTGCTGCGCGGGCTAAGAAGGTAAAAATCATTCACTTAATTATCCCTCAAGTCACCCTTAGCACAGATGCGTATCCAGAAGCCAGTCCTGCTGGAATCTAAAGTTGTTATTTAGCGTTAAAAATTATATAACTAAATAGTTTTATTGTTATGTTAGTTTTTGATATTCTTGGCCAACATATTGGGCTTTTAAACTAAAGTGCATTACTTTGATATACAGGCTAATTACCTATGACCATATGAATAAGGTAGATAGCAGAAACACCGACCGAGGGTGTCGACAGGCTCGAGCGTTTGATTTGATCTGACCGTGAAGCACTCAGCAGCTCTTCTTCTTTTTTTTTGAATGGGTAGCATGCTCTTCATTGTATTAGAAACATCTTTTGGCACTAGAATCATTCTTCTATCTCAAATACTTATTGAGATATTAGCGTCTAAACGTGGCCAAAATATAAATGATCACCCTATACAATAAGCCAGTAATTGCTGCAGTGCAGACTGTGGCTTGCGACTAGGTTGGATGGCGTCACGATTGAGGGGATATAGTTAATAGGAATTCGACACTAACCGGGCTCTCTTGGTTGATGATGATGACTCTGGAAGGAAAATAGTTCGGGTGTCCTATGCAAGATATCCCCTTGACACTGATAAATAAATGTATCCATGACGGATTTGATACCTTTCTAGCTAGCCTACTAGCACTAAGGTCACTAGATCACAAAGCAGAGAAGTGAACGTTGTCACTCTCTTTAATAATGACTATGTAAATTAAACTATAAATAACATAAAATAAAAAACCCCGTATCGAGTTTGCCCGAAACGCTAATACATCTCTGTGAGCTAAAATGTAACTGTGGCTATAGCTATAGCTGATGAATTCCCGAAGCAGATCAAATAGAACTGCTTTACGGCTTACGTGGGTGGAATAGATTTTTTCAACCGTAGCAACTATTTGCTGTAAATCTTCTGTAGGGTGACTATTGCCAAAAGATAGATATTTCTAATATATTAAAGAGCATGCTACCTATTTAAAAAAAGAGTAAAAGCTGCAGAGTGCTTCAGGGAATCAAATCAAGCGCTTGAGCCTGTCGGTGCTTCTGCTAACAACGTTATTCAAAGCGACGCACTTTAGTTTGAAAGCCAAACATTTTGTCCAAAAATTCCAAAAACTAACATAACAATAAAACTATTTAGTTATAAAATTTTTATCGCTAAATACTGGCACCTTAAAATTCCAGCAGGATTGGCTTCATTGCCAAAGGAGGCATTGAAATATCGTTGTTTGAATCTGACATTTCCTGATAATGAGCAATTTTTTTTGTTCATTATTTTTAACTAACTTTAATGTGCTATCTCTGAAAAGTGCGAAGAGATATAAAATATTTTAAGAATTACTTTTTTACCTAAAGGTAAAGAGATTGGTTTTTGATAATTTCACAGGAATTTTAAACCTTATCTTTAAATATCAATAATACAGAAGTTGTGCAAGAAATATATGAATTTTTTCCGATATTTCATTGGACTCCCAAGAAAGATTTTAGGAAGTTTGAAATTAGTTTGTGTGAAAATATTTTCGATGTTTACACTTTCTTAAGCACATACGTTTTTATTCCGCATAGAAGCGCAATGTCTCCAAATTCGTTATTAACCATGACCGTACATATCCTGATAAACACTATGTATCTTTTCTAGTGCATTTTAATTTGGGGTTTCGTGCGTCTTCTATACATAGATAGTAATGTGCAAATTACCTTAAAGTGACTAATGAACTTTAAAAAACAAAGGAAAATTCAAGATGGCTGCCAAAATCGAAAGGATATTAATCGAAACCGCAAACATCTAAAGCAGACATATCGGTTTTGGGGTATATGGAGCATCTAAATTCAAAAACAGAATAATTTGTATTGGGGGAGGGCCAAAACAGTTTAGACTGGATGGGGGGGGGGGAGGTTTGCTAGCTAAATAAATTAAAGGAAAGTCGCCTATTATCGGGTATGTTCCAAAAATGGGTAGACACGATGTTTTTTGAAATACAAGGTAATTCTGACTTGTTTAGCGTAAGAAAAGACATCGACGTCAAAGACAATAAAAAAAAATAATTAAAAAAACACCTAACTGCTAGGCCTACGTGTACATACCAACTAGTCGCAGGTGGATACAAAATTGATCGGTATACCTATAATGTACGACATTCATAAAAAAATGAGGAAGTTCATGGATTAGTTACAAAAACACAAAATACAAGAAATAATTAAAATATTTAATAGGAGTTTTGATTCTGTATTTAATAATAATCTATAATAATAACAAAAGCCACGGGTAGCAGGAGTTCACTATTGGCTATTTGCTTCCAAACCGAGTAAAGTGATTCTAAGAAATATTTCACCGAAGCCTATCTTTTTTTTGCATCTTGATAAACAAATCTGTCAGCTACACTCGTGACCTAACCTTTAATGTAAAAAAACGATAAATCAGAGTTTACCAGAGCTAGAAATTACTTGTTTATTTTAACTATTTATACCATAGGCATAAGTCAGAAAGGCTATCCGGAACGTCAAAAAAACTTTTGTTATTTTCATTCAAATAACTTTAAAACTTAAAAAAAGCATATTTACCAAATTTTTAAACGTTGTCTGTCTGTCACACTATAACCTTAAAATTGGTAAATCGATTTTAACCAATTTTGATATAAAAATGTTGCATTGTGCGTGGATAGGGATAAGTTTTTTGGTGGGGCTAGGTAGATTGCAAGGAAGGTTAAATTATTTAAAAAATTCTAATTCGAGACAGCAGCTGGCGAAAAGCGGTTTTCAAATTAAGATTAAGAATTTCATTTTAAACCAAATTTAAAATTCCGGAATCATAGTTTTTTTAGAAATTAAAATCTTACATATCTTAAAAATAACAGCTGCTTGAGTAACGCAGTTTTTATACATTTACTTTGTTTATACAGACCTATTAAAGCGCTTTGATATAAGGACGGTTTGAAAATGTTGTCGTATAAACACTACTAAATAGTGCAGGTGCTGGAAGTAGTTGAGTATGCAAAATATGACGACAATGTGTTACAGGTTAATGATCTTGATGTTGCCAATCTAGGTTTTGATCCAATTTTTTACCTTTCTAGCCCGCACAGCAATGGCTAGAGGGGCGTTATACTGGACGAAATTTTTTTTTTCAGATAACGCCGAAAATGTGTTATTTGGGTGTATTTTGACCTATCTTAGCATCGTCGTAATGTCTGTCTGTGTGTGTGTGTGTGTGTATGTCTGTCCGTAACACGATAGTTCCTAAACCGCCGAACCGATTTTCATAAAATTTTTAGGTAAAATAGTGTTTGACACTGTAACGAGATGATTATATTTTGGTCAGAATCCAATAATGCTAATGACAGTTTGGGCAACGAACCCCCCACGCTACGCCGCTGCCAATATATTAATTGAAAAGGCATAGAAAAAGCACAGGTGTTTTCTTATAACTACGTACGTGAGTCCTGATGTAATGTATTTATTTTAATAAAATATGTTTTATTGTAGTAAAAAACAGTTTGCGTTTCTATATTCGAGGGAAGGACGGAGTAACCAATTAATTAATTCAAAAACTGTCAACACTTATTAGGTGTCCATTAGATCTTGAAGCCCCGTGAGCTTAAGATTAGGCACGTTTGATTTTAAATTCACGGGTACTAAAGTTCACGTTTAAATAAATAACTATAAATAAATAAATGAAGCAACTAAATATTATCAAAAATATATACAGTCGAACATCTATAACTCGAACCTCTCTATAACTCGAACTTTTTAAGTGGTCCCTGCACTTTTTATATGTGATTTAACTTCTAACTCGAATTTCTATCACTCGAACTCTCCATAACTCGAACTGTTTTGCTTGTTTTGCGGAAAAATATGAGAGAAACAAAAACTCCTTTTTACCCTATTAGCAACGAAACTTGTTTGGTTATTTATTTATTAAAAAATAAGTAATCACAACTTAGATAGAGTCCCTGTATGTTGACGTATTTCGATATATTACCAAATATGTCAACATACAGGGACTCTAAACTTAGGTAACGACGGTCTAACACAGCAATGTATTTTAATTAAGGTTCCAACAACCATAAAAATCACAAGAGCATAATTATCTTTTTATTTTAGGGTCCATCTCACCGACTTTTTTTTCGTTACTTAGCTTAAAGCGTTCCTTAATATAATCATAACATGACGTAATAAGGAACACTTAAGGCTAAGTAACGAAAAAAAGAATCGGTGCGATGGGCTATTAATCACATAAAAAACTGACAATACTTTAAAAATATGTCAAAAAAAATATCCGTATATACATTATAACAATTAAAAGCTTATATATGGGTAATATTTTTCCAATTCAACAAGGCTTAAACTACTAGTTACTTTAGGAAAAATTCCTTTATCCCTTTTTCTACATATCGCGAAGCCCTTGAGGATAAAAAAGCAGTATGCTAATTTATTGGTATCAAAGTTTTTGCATAAATATTTTATTTTGTTTTGTAAGTTAGAAAATTCCAGATTTAGGGAAATAACAACTGGCTTTTCTCCCCTCGCTACCGATTTCCTATTATATATGTATATATTTTTATTTATCTTTTTCAAAACAAAGAAAAACTCACTGAACGAACGAAAAACTGTGTCGTATTTTTTATTACGAAACTTTTATTGGAACGTTACGCTTTTTGTGGGGGCGGAAGCGAAGCAATTTTTTTACAAATATCTGCATAAGGCTTAAAATTACAACGATAAGCTAGATGGTACAGCCGACTAAAATATTTGCTTTTAAAATTCAAAACATATCGTTTATTACATTTATATCCCGCGAAATTTTTTTTTTAAATAACCCCGAAAATGTATTATTTGGGTGTGTTTTGACTTATTTTAGCAATATCGTCGTGAAGTCTCTCCGTAACACAATAGCTTTTAAACCACTAAACCAAGTTTCATGGAATTTTTAGATAAAATAGTATTCGACACTGTAACATGCTGACTAGATTTTGGTCCAAATTGTCTAACCAATGAAAATATGCTAACTTATCGATATAATATGGACGGTATTAGCACAAACTAATATTAGATCCGTCATGTATCCATTTATTTTTATACTAATTAACTATTTTCTCAATAATATTTTCCTCTTTCAAAGCAAGTTGACTCGAAATATTAAATATTGTGGTTTCACATAATATTTATTATTGTCAAAATAAAATAAACTCAGTATCTGAAAACAAAAAACTGTTTTTGAAATCAAGTGTTTGGGTATACAAAAATATTTTTCCAAATAAACATTTTTGGACATCAGGTCAGGTTCATGCCCGCTTTGACAATATACCCTAGTTGTATGTTTTGTGGGTTTTGGGAAGTTGAAGAAAAACAACCATTGATTTTATGGCGACGTTTCGTGTTTAGACTAACACTTTTTCAAGCCCTGAAATGAACAACAAGCATTACAATAGGAGCAAATGATTCTCAAATTTATAGTATTCAAATATACAAAACAATAACTTTGCAAAACAACTTACTCAAATCACAGTTGGGTCTTCGGCAGCAAAGCCAGTGAGTATTGGTTTATTGACAACAATTAAAAGATAAAATTCCACCTGATAAAAGGAGCAATCTAATCTACAAAATTCCATGTGAATGTGATAAAACATATGTTGGTCAAACAAAACAATACTTACATAAAAGACTTCAACAGCATAAGTGTGACTGTAAAAATGATAGGCAATATAATGCTGAAAAAACAGCATTATCAAAACACCATTTTGATACAGGGCACAACTTCAGATTTGATAAAACTGAAGTGTTGGACTCGGAACAAAACTATTATAAACGGACTATTAGTGAAATGATATATATTAACCTAAATAACACCATAAATCTTAGAACTGACACTAGAGGGCTAAGTATTGTTTATAATGGAATACTCAATATGTATAAACAACAACTCAATGTTTAACTTAAGAAAATAATTAGTTTCTGTGATATAGAGATAACATCTAGATACCCTTTTCTAGTCAAAAGAATAATAATGAACGTCAATTCCTATTTGTTTTTAAAACTGTAATTTTGGAAATTGTTTTTGTGACCTGTTAAATGTCTGTATTCTTTTTAAGTGTTGTAATTTTAACTTGACTATTTTAAAATATTATTAAGTGAAACTATTCTCATTTTACTTTAATGAATAAGTTTCTGTGACCTGATTAATACCTAAGTCTTCATTCATTTGGGTACAAATTTAAATTTTAATTAATTTTAATGACTTCGGCTAGCAACACTAGTGAGTAGAAATAATATATTGAGTTTCTAAAAAAAATTTTTTTAATCGACAAAGAAAAAACATAATTTGTGAACAATTTACATAATTATCGTAAATTGTGGCTAAATAGCCCATAGAAATATGTCCAGGTAACAATCTACAATAAGATATTCGAAGAATTAAAACTTAGCCTAACTAAAATTATAAATAAAAGACAAAAATTTCAAAAATAATTATTTTAACTTCCATAAAAAAAAAAAAATGTGTAATATGCTGTTGTCAATAAACCAATACTCACTGGCTTTGCTGCCGAAGACCCAACTGTGATTTGAGTAAGTTGTTTTGCAAAGTTATTGTTTTGTATATTTGAATACTATAAATTTGAGAATCATTTGCTCCTATTGTAATGCTTGTTGTTCATTTCAGGGCTTGAAAATGTGTTAGTCTAAACACGAAACGTCGCCATAAAATCAATGGTTGTTTTTCTTCAACTTCCCAAAACCCACAAAACATACAATTAATTCATTACTAGGGAAACGAAATGCCTAAATATACCCTAGCTTCTCTAAAAATGCAAAAAAAATACTTTTATAGTAGATCGGAGTTACTATTTTACGCCGTTTACTTCCTTAAAAATATATATATATATATTTTTTTTTTTGTAAATTAGTTATAGGAGCTAGCTATGCCAAATCTTCTGGTCATAAATTTAGAAATGTTTGCCATGTTATACAGTTTAAAAATCTGTGACATTTACTAAAAATTTAAGACGATATTCATGGGCGTAGTCAGAATGGGGCACCCTGGCTTGTCACCTACTCCATACTGACTTTAGCTCATTTAGTAAGAAATATTTGATTGTCCATTTTTTTGCTTTTTTGCCCCACCCTGTATAAAAATTTTGAATATTACTTACTAACATATTTTGGTTTGGTTTTTTTATAAAAAAATCATGGTGAGCAGATAAGATAATCTTCATTAAAATTTTTTCGGTCGGTTCAAAAGCATTTTATTCAAAAACAGCTTTTTTAAATGTCATTTTGTTTTAATCCAGGTTCGAATAGCATTTTTACCGAAAACATTTTTACAAAACATTTTTTTCGAACAATATTTTGTTCGAAAGCATTGTACTGTATTGTGTAAGAATGCTGTTTCAATGATTTTTGATCTGATCAAAAATATTTTGTTCCAAAATTACTTTTGAAATGACATTTTGTTTGAATGGCGTCTTGTTCGAAAATATTATCTTCGCAAGGAAAACTCTTTGAAAACATCCAAATCGGTGTTATCTTTACCTTTGATAATTGATTACAAAATTATTCTAATCTATTAACCTAACCCTAGTCAATTGATCGCAAAAATAATCGAACTTGTGCATACACCCCAATACAGTCGAACAAATATTTAAACAAGACAAAATGTTTTATAAACAATGACACCTGAACATAATGTCATTCAAAAATAAATGGTATGAAAAAAAAATTAAACGCGTCAAAGGTAAGAAATAAAAACTGCATTTTTGTTAAAAACGTAGTTTTATTTCTTTGTTAAGAATTCAGTGGTGTTTTAATGCCACCACCCTATAGAAAACTCATGGCGAATTTAAAAACGAAAGGAAATGGTCCCCAGGTGGGAAGGAAACTCTCCGAATTCCACACTTCTTTGGTCTGCTTCACGGAATTTGGGGGAGGCAAAAATTCGCTTATGACAAGAATCAAACCAAAACTATTCAAACTAACAATAGGAACATATAATATTGGGTCAATAAACACCGAGGCAAAAATTAATGAACTGAAGGAAGAGCTGTCAAGAATATAATGGGACATTGACAGAAGCCCGTCGAAGATCCGAAAACCAGATAAATCTGATTTCCGGTAATCTACTATACCATAAAGGTAACCAAGTTAACAGCAACTTCCGAGTAGGAAAGGAATCTCAGATCGCGTTGCCTATAACCTACTAAAAAGTATAAATACCTTGGGATAATCTCCTCAGTTTAAAAAAGCCCCAATTAAATTCTCAAAATCAAGGACAGGAGAGGTTATTTGGTTAGGTTTGCCTTAACGAAGCCCAACTTAACATACCGTTCACTGCAATACCGCATACGTTTAAGTTCATTTTGTTTCCCCATTTTTATGAAATGCAGTTCCTAGAAACCTGCAGAATTTGGCAAGTCATATGAACTTAACTGGACGACTAAACGTTCGTCATCGCGTTGCCTTAAACATGTGCTAAAATCAACGCGGTGACGTTTATATTATATCTGATTGCTATGACATCACAGTTGGCCAGTTGAGTTCAATGACCTTTCAAATTCTGTTGGTGACTGTGTATATAAGTATAAAGACCTTGGACTTATCCTACGCTAACATAACATAACTAACCCAAAACCAAATACGTTAGAGCATAAATATGGGGCATACTCATGAATTCTCATACGCGATGCTTGAAGCCAGGACCCCTATTTAATACTTAATCTTCTTTTTTCGGGTAGACAGGATTTCGGTTACTGCGCATGCATTAGTTTTGGTGTTTTTGGAACATACTCCGTTACTTCACTACATTATTTGACAATTGTCAAATGTTTAGGGTTATGTCTATTATTTTTTTCTAAAAACCAGTTGATTGGGTGAAAATTTATCAAATTGTGGATTGATATTGTAGTTTTTCTAGAACTATATGTGCAGATTTATTATGGACACCATGCAGTGTGTTTAATGGCATCTATAAACTACTCTTATTTTTGGTAACAAATTATAAAGAAAAATACACGTAGTTACCTATGTTATTTCACTGCCTTACTTGTTTCGGCCATTTTTCCATAAACAGCACATGTTTTACATAAACAACAAAACACCGGAAAATGTCAATACGGCCTTCACCCACATAGCACCTGTGTATCCTCATCATCCGCGAATTTAAATTTGCCTGTGTTTTCAAAACCAGCTATGAGCGATTCACTTTTCGATTCCTTGAACATGTTACGTATTTATGCTATAACGCATTTGCCTAAAACACTCTTGAATGCAAACCTTTCGGGCTATTCTGTCCTGATCTGATTTCTGTTTGCAGCACTGCTGTTTTTTGGGTTTACGCTATTTGCATCACTGAAGTAGAAAACAGCGTGACGTTTTTTGATACGTTTGACTTACGTTCACTAGTGTTCGTCGGTTTGGACACTCGAGATTTCGAAGTCCCATTATCGCGGCTCCACTCAAGACACTAGTTTTTTCACATCCAGGTCCCCCGTGTTCTTTTTGTTGGTTCTTATTTTTTCTGAAGTTCAATTTTTGTTTTTATAACAACTTTTACGGATTTTACAACATGTTTTGTTTGTAAATATGCGTAATTGTGCCAACCAGAAGAAAGTTCAATAATTTCTCACATCATCTTAATTAAGTGTATAAGTGTGATATTGAAATGAGTATTGTCACCAGAAATAGGATCCACCAAGTCAAAAGCTTGATTCAGGGATATATTACAAAAAGCGTTAGCTATGCATTTTGAGGTGACGAAATCTGTGGTAATACTTAACAAGGCTTGCCTACAGAAGCTGACAAGTCATGTTAGCTTAACTGGCCGACTATGGCAGCAAACATCAAAAAAAAAATTATTAGTGATTTTTGATAGATCTGAGGTATGAAATTTAGTATCTAAAGGAGATTTATGGCGCTGTAGGCGAATTTTTTTAGAAAATTAAGTAGTAGTAGAATTTAAGACACATTTTAAATACGTGATGCTGCTAAACTAAAAATAAGTTATATATGTCTGGGAAGGGATGGGCGTGCCCCTCTGGTCCTCCTGGATCCGCCACTGTTACTGTAACTACAGTTGGTCAGTTGGGTTCAACGATCTGCATCAAATCTGATTGCTGTGACATTACGGTTGACCAGTTCGGTTCAATGACCTGTCAAATTCAGTGGACGACCTGTGTCGATTATGTAGATTTTGTCTGTAGCATACCGATAAGATTATGTTTCAGATGAACACTAATGCCAGGCCTCATTTCAAAATCTCTGAAAAGCATTTTGTAACTTCTGGATTTTTAGTAATAGTCCTGTGCACTGATAGAGCCTCGTTGAGGTTTGCAGAAACGAACGTATATGCCGTGTGTGTGTCTCGATTTTCGTGTGAGTCATCACACCCGTGGGTATTTTGTTTTTAGAAAAAGAGTGTTATGTTCTATTTGACACAGGCATTTTACCCTAAGATGTCTCCAAAATGGCTATAAACGTGTGATATTGTCATTTTTTCTAAAAGAGTTCAAAAATTACCTTGTTTTGCATTATTCATGGTGCAAAATTCGACATTTTTACATCG
The DNA here is from genome assembly GCA_963576565.1 of Aspidapion aeneum. Classification (NCBI taxonomy): domain Eukaryota; kingdom Metazoa; phylum Arthropoda; class Insecta; order Coleoptera; family Brentidae; genus Aspidapion; species Aspidapion aeneum. The sequence goes on from OY755042.1 coordinate 21,140,453, forward strand.
GACGCTAAAAGCTTTTTCACCGTATTATCTATCTATCATTTGGTAATAAGTTTTTACCTTTAATATTTATAAACGCTTTTTCTAATAATTTTATGAGTTAGAAGTAACAATATAATTAGGCAACAGGTAAGCTTGAATAAAAAATATCTGATTATTTTTTAGGAAGAAAAGGTTTGTAGATAATATCATATTTCCCAACAAGTACGGAAAGTGTCACTTTTCCGCACGCGATGAGTTTTAGCCGGCCGACGTTTAGCGGAGTTTGGTTAGCAATCAAGTGTGAAAAAGAAACTTTCCACAAGAGTTAGGGACATTTTTTTTTTCGAGCGTGCGAAATATATAGAAAAATAAAAAATGATAAAAAAACGTTTATTAAATTCAAATGTTTTATATGCATACCAGATGATGAATCTATATGACAGAGCATTATTTGCCAAATGGTTGTCATGCAGATATAGTATATTTCCTAACAAGTGTGGAAAGTGTCACTTTTCCGCACGCGACTGCAGTTTGGCGAACGATTCGTAGCTAGTGGAGGTGTAGTGCCGAAAAGTACTTTTCAGCACGCAGTGCGAAAAAGTGAAACTTTCCAAATTACAATGCGTGCGGAAAAGTAACACTTTCCGCACGCCCGTAGAAAAAGGAATTAAAACCTTGACAATGCATTGATATTGGCGGCTCTTGACAACTACTTAAAAGTTGGGTGGTTCAGGCCACCGAAAAAATAAATATTAAGGTACCGGTTCTTTGGAGAGTGCAGAAAAGTATTGCGCAAAAGTGGAACTTTCTAAACTAAAATGCATGCGGATAAGTGACACTTTCCGTACGCTCGGCTCGTAGAAAAAATGTTTTTCACATAATGCAAAACTGTTTTTGAGAACTTTTATGTTTACTTTTAAAGGTTTTGTGAAGGTATCAATTGCATTTCGGTTGAATAAATAGATGTCTTCTCCACAGTATATTCCTAAATTTAAATTTCCTTAGTGTACCAATAACCGAGAAGTGTTAGAATTTTAAACTTACCTTAAATTAAATAAATATAATATAACCCACACATTAAAAAAATTGTTTTAAATATTGGTACCTATTTAAAATCTTACAGTTCATAATGCAATATAATAACAAACATTTCAAATCTATACAGGCTTATCTTGATTTGAAATACTATCGTTGCACAAAATAGCTATTTTCCTAACAAGTGCAGAAATTCGATTTTTTCGCAAGCAAATGCTGCTCGTTGACAAGATGATGCGTCACGAGTTCTGTCCCGCATTAAAGTGTGCAAAAATAGGTTTCTGAAATTGCTGGGAACAATTGGTTTTGTACAAGCGTTAGGAAAACATAAAAAAGTTAAATTATAGGAACTATAAACCAAAACATAACTGTAACAACAAACTCTGCCAATATATGGGCCCCTAAGCTCACACTAGGTACTATATTTATAGTGCACGTGTGAGCTAATATAACTAAAAACTGAAATAAATTTTATTCAACACTAGACTAAATTACCTTTTGTTTGATACCAGACAAGCCATGTTTTGACTTAAACTCAAATTTTTTAAATCTACCCCCACCCCGCCCCACCCTTAAAAAATACAAAAACTAAAATGTATTTTGTTTAACTCCGGTCTCAATTACCTTTCGTTTGATATCACACACGCCATATTTTCACGTAAAATCTAATTTTTGAAATCTACCCCCACCCTTTAAAAAAAAACTAAAATGTATTTTGATTAACTCCAAACTCAATTACCTTTCGTTTGATATCACACAATCAAATTTTTGAAATCTACCCCCACCCTTAAAAAAACAAAAACTAAAATGTATTTTGTTTAACTCCGGACTAAATTACCTTTCGTTTGATATCACACACGCCATATTTTCACATTAACTCTAATTATTGAAATCTACCCCCACCCTTTTATTTGTGTTTGGTGGATTTTGTTCATTTTTAAATGGGACCATCTCGACCCAAGACCCAGCCTAGGTCCCAAATTACATTCAAATCGGCCAAGCGGTTTTTGAGTTATGCGCGTTGGTCATTACAGACAGACATACAGACAGATATACATACAGGCAGACAGACAGACAGACAGACAGACAGACGGCACAACAAAAAAGTTTCAAAATCGTCTGAAACGCAAAGATATATAAAAATTTTTGAAATCGGAGCAACTTTTTTTTTCTCGAAAAAATTTGGATCACTGTAGCTCACAACACTATAGTATAGTATATGTGTGAGCTAATATTTCCAATGCTTTAATTTTAGGAACAACTATTGAAAAACGCAAAATTTTATTTCAATTTAAAAATCCTGTTGTACCTTTTAGATATGATTTTTTTTTCACTAAGAAGATATAGAAAGGTTTTTGTTTCTCTCGCATTTTTCCGTGCCGTACCTATTAAGTGTTGACAGGTAATTGTTTCGTCCTTAATACCAGTATTTACTAAGAGGTTAAAACTTAGCATTTTAGACCGGGTTTAAGTATCAAGTCTATAGACTTGATACCGACCGCTTTAAGTATATTTTTTTAATACTCACAGGTCAAATAGCTGCAAAGATTTGGTTCAGCCTAATGTGCAATATGATTTTCTCAGTGAGTTTCATCTCATATAAATTTAAATTAACTTTAGAAATAAAGAAAAACCACATAAAAAATTTGTAAGAAATTTCATTTTTTAGAAATTTAGTCCGTGCAGTCGTAGGATTCCCGTTAAAAATACTCTCAAATTGTAGTACCACCCCTGAGGGGTGGTTTAAACTTCGAAAAAAAGTATGACTTATAAAAAAATTTATATACAAAAATTTTCAAAGCTAAATAATACAAAAGTAACTTAATATTATATCTGTAAATGCATTACCGTATTAAATACGTATCAATATTTAAATACTGTAAAAAGTACAAGATATATTAGAATGCGTTTTCAATTACACATCCACAAAACAATCGAACATCGGTTTAATCATCGCTAACTTGTCTAAAAAATTAACATGTAAAATATAGCTGACAGCTGACACTGACTTACACCGTTTTTATTAGACATTTCCTAGTGAGGTTCGGAGTTTTAAATATGGCTATCATTTTTAAACCAAAATATTACATTATTTTTATTTATTGTTAACCATTGTGAGGAAATAATGTCTTTGTTACAAGAGATTACCCATATCGCAAGGTCATAAACAATTTGTTTTGATGCGCCTTTTTGATGCGTCTTTTTGATGCGCAAGACTCATTTATGAAATTATGTATTTTCATGAATCAGGTTACTGGCTAATTTTGTACTCAACTGCGACTAGTGTTTTTTAAATTTATTTTAGCGTTTACGTCATGACATATTTACATTAGTTTAAATGATAAAATGCCAGTGACGAACCGCTGCGCCATTATAAAAAGCCGACTTTACAAGTAGGTTTAGCAGTTGAGTGTTTTTTTTATTATTTTTTTTTATTTCCAACTTTTAGGTTTAATTCTTACTCAGCCTTATAGAAAGGGCTATGCGTTTACTATTTATGTAGCTCCTGCTTATTATATCATCAAATTCATCAAATAAAAAACTCTGCACGTGTTTTTCGTTGTATGAATTTTACTAGACATTTATGAGTATAAAATATTCCGTAGACCTGTAAGAAAAACCAAAGAGGAATTAATTAATGAAGATCTGTTAGATCACGGAAATATGTACTTAAGTCAATATGCGACACATACGCAATTCATTTAACTGAGTCAAGGTAGCTACCTAATTATTACCTAAATCATGCATTTGTGTCAAACATTGAACTATGCCCAAATGGTAGATAGGTGCGTTTCTACAAACATTGAGTGAAGGTGAAGCAGGAGAGATAGACGGGGAAACTAGTAAAAGGGTGTGAAAAAAATCTTAAAGCCTATGCAGAAAGAGTTTTTAAAATCGCTCCATATTTGTGAAAGTTATAGCTACAACCATTACTAATAAGCGTGGGAGAGAGAGGGGGGAACTAGTAAAATAGTGTTGGAAAAAAATCTTAAAGCGTGTGCAGAAAGAATTTTTGAAATCGCCTTATATTTGATAAAATTATGCAAATATGGTTTTTGAAGTAGGTGCGGGGAAATGACATGAGGGGAAATGTGAAGCAGGACGGAATACAAAGTAATAACAGCAAATTAGAAGACATTTGCAATTGATGATCAAGGGAATTTCATTAAAATCGCCTGAAATTTAGGTATTTTGTATGCCTCAAAGCCTACATTATGTAACAAAATAGCACATACATATTTATATATATATATATATATATATTGATTGATATGACGACCTGACCTCACCTATTTTTAGTGGTGTTACCACATATATATATGAGATGAGGGGAACTTCCTTTACCAGAATTTCAAAAGAGGGGTAAAGATTTTTTTTAAAAATATATGATAAATACGTGGAATACGTTCGGACCTCAGGCCAATATACAACCTTTGGATATGTGCTATGTCCTGCCACCTCAGGCACTGTTGCCGGTTTTATTGAGGTGATAACGTATGGCGTATATCTACCCTAACCTATAAGCAACGTATTAGCTTTATCTGACTAAATTTATATATTACATACAAGGTAACAACGTTTCACTTTTATTTAGGGACACTTTAGGAAATATTACAACTTTAAAACGTTGCAAAAGTTTGTAAGACAAGATTAATGGTGGCAACGTACTGTCTTTATATAAAAACCGTACCTTTATACTTTCATTATAGAAAAACGGGCTGTTATTTTTTTTGAAATACTCATTTTGAGGCTTGTGATCTCAGAAATGTTGCATAGCTTGAAAGTCCTAAATACAATTTTTGTTGGGAAATGGTTTACTTTTTTTTTTTATTATTTTTTTTTTATTTATACTGGGACTTTCCATCCAATCAGGATCAATCGCCCAGTTTCGCAGAGTTTTAGCAAAGTTAAAGCATTTTTAAACAAACACAAATAACCAAGTACCTAGCCAGGAATCGAACCCGGGCCGCTGGTGTGGGAAACAAACACTGCTACCACTACACCACGACGGCGACTTGGTTTACTTACTGTCAAAAATTCTACACATAGATCCGATAAACAAATAAAAGGGAAGTGTCAAAAATACAGTTTTTGGAATGCTAATAAATTTTATAGTTTATGTTAATTTGTATACTTTTTGGTTTGCAGTGATTATGACATGATGTATATGACAGAATTTTGAATATTTTTTAATTTATCCGTGAAAGTAAATTGAATAAAAAAGGAGTTGTAATAGTTAGTTAAGCCGTTTAAAACAGAAAAAAACATATGCAGGATATTGTGTTTGCCCACGCCACAGCCCAACGCGCATATTATAAATCTAGTAATAACCACCAGCACCCAAAAGGCTCAAATGTCACGTGATGTCAGAATTTTCTTTATCATTTAATTTCCAAGAAAGTCATAATAAAATTATAATTTTTATTCGCTATATTGCAAATTCATCACCCTGTATATACAGCTTATTAATAATATTTTCCTGCACCTTGTGAGAGGTTAATGTAATGAAAAATTTGCATAGTTTCCTATTATCCTACTTTGCAAAATTGCCAAATCTTGACAGCAACTTTCTTCAGTTTATAGTATTTGTAGTTACATATTTTTTCAAAACGAATTTCTCTGAGTTCGTTTTACGTTATTTAAATTTGTACCAAAGTATTAAATTCCTATTTAAGTATACTAATAATTTCCGAGTTGGTCCAGGATTACTTATACGTAATCCTGGTTCAACTCGTATTATTAGTGCACTCCAACAGGAATTTAAAACCAATATAACTCAAAAACGACCTATAGTTCAAAAGATAATATGAAAAATATTATGCAACTTTACATTATCCCCTGAAAAATGCCACGGAAACATAAAAATTGACTGTATTTAAATGCAATTTTCTGAAATAAAATAAACAGATTCATGACGGATCTGATACCTTTCTAGCTAGCCTATTAGGACACTTCCCTTTTTCAGTTTTTTTGTACATATCTCAGAAACGAAGGCTTTTATGAAGTTTCAAGGTATTACACAAATTATTAAGATAAAAGTGCTCCATTATATTACCAAAGCCGCATATTGTCAAGATGCTCCGTTAAAAAGTTCGCATTTAAAAAAAAAAAAATTAATTGTCAAAAACTATCAAGCATTCGTGGATTTGGACCAAAATCTATTCAGCTCGTTAGAATGTCAAACACTATTTCACCTTAAAATGGGTTCAGCGGTTTAGGAGCTATCGTGTTACGGACAGAGATACAAGCAGACAGACGTCACAACGATATTGCTCAGATAGCTTCAAACACACCCAAATAACGCGGTTTCGGCGTTATCTCAATTTTAAAAAAAAATCTATTTTCAAAACAACTTGCTTTGCTGCGATTTTCACTATTGTTTTGTCGCTTAAAAAGCAAAGCTTAGTAGGAGTAAGTTTTTTTCTTCTCTTGAAATAGCTGAATTCCTCCAAAGAAATTGAATATAAGTTACGGCCAGGGACGTAGCTGCTATAGTGGTTCTTCTTATTAAAGGAAAAAGCTAAATAGCGCGTGACAAAACATAGCAAATTAAATCAAAGTGATTTTTTTGTTTATGCTAGCCTGACCATGTTAAAAACACTAAAAACGCGCATTTTTGTCCGATTAATTTAACGTTAATTCTTTTTCCTGGCATTATAAATATTTTAAATTAGTCAAGTGTTTAAGAATTGGCTATGTTGGTGCAAATTAAGTAAAAAAATCGCATCCTTATTCTTTCAAATTCGAATAAAACCCTAGTAATATGACATTTGTTTTTTTTGCTAAATCCGTTTTGGTTCAAACGTACAGAGGTATTTTTAAGTAAAAAACTGGAAATAGTAAAGTATCTTTTTAACATGTTTGTTGACTCATTTTTTTAATTTAAAATTGGCTAAGTAAGTTAGTCAAAGATTTATCATTATTAAAAACCGGATTTTCTTAATAAAAAAATTTTAAAATCCGAGGCGTTTTTATAAGTTTTTAAATTGACACACATATCTATAAAAAGTTCTTTGCCACCACAAGAAGAATTACTTATAAATTGCTGCCCTTCATACTTACACAACGGTAAATGTTGGCTTCAATTTTCTTTTATTTATAACACTTTTTTTGGACATCGTATTTTATAGTCGAAGCAAATTAGGCGTAAAAATGACGACTAGATGAACAAATTTATAAGGATTTGACATTTTGGTTGTGAACTCCTAGTAGGAAACCTAAGGTGCAAAACCGAGAAAAAAATGTTAAAAATAATAACCAAAAAATAGAAAATCAATGTCAGGCCTTGCTTCCTATAAAGCTTGCATTTACGATAGGTGTCCTTAAGGAAACCCCCTCTACCCTAGGATTAACCTCCTCACCAAACTGAACCTCACGACGATTTTCTGCGTTTATCTCACAAACCGTAACTTTTTATATTCTTCATCAAATTTCTTATATATGATTCAAGTTTTAAGATTTATTCCACACATTTTAAATGTAAATACAGAAATTCTAACATTTTTATAATAAATTTTTTAATTCTCTTATTAGTGCTGAAAGCGAAAAATTTAATCTATGTGCTTTTACCTACAAACAAAAGATAGAATACAAGAAAAAAATTAAGTAACTAAAAATAGCTTATTAAAATTTTAAAAACTTTAAGAACATTGACTAAGTAACTACTGTTTATTACTTAATTTTTAAACTAATAATTTTAATTATAATACTAAACTTTTCCTGTCAAAAAAAGAATCTTTACATATACTATAAATAAAGAAATAAATTTTTATTATTTTTTACAGACACATACACACACACACACACACACATGCATTCACATAAACCCATATGCTATAGGTATAGGTACAGGTCAAATTACTTTAATAACTAGTGTCTGGAATAACGTAAAGTCTGGAATCACCCATTATTGCTGATTTAGAGAGCGTTGATTGGATGACATGTTTGTTATTAAATAAATGACGTACTTCATGATTACTTTTAACTCTATTTGACCAATCAGGGTGCTAAAAAAACTTATTTCATACAAATGTCTTTTATTAAGTGTTTAGGTATGGAGATACCTTAACAAAAATGTACCACATTTGTAATGACCTATCAAAGTCAAATGTGAAAAAATATACCGGGTGTCCTATTTAAAGAAACATAAGTTTATTTCATAGCTTTTTCTGGAACATCCTGTATAATTAACCATAGCCTTTTCTAACTCGTATTTTAAATCTTTATTTGATATCCAAGCTTTTTTTCTAAAAAGCTTGCAACTTTTTTAAAAAATTTGTGATTCTACATTTTACGGACACTGATAAGTAGGCATAATAAAGGGTTTTGAAAAAATAGAAATATTAAAATCGGAAAATACAAACTCTTTTGATATTTTGACAAACGATTTAAAACATAACATCTTTATTGCTTTAGGAAATTCAATATAAATCTTTGCCCCAAGCAAAATAAACATCCTTTGTGTATGGGATAAGTTTGAATAAAACATAAAATAATACGGATTTTTTTTTGTGATCTTTAAAAATAGCCCCATAATTGGGACGTCAATGGAGTTTTCTACAATAAACTTTATGATACATTTTCTCTAAAGTACTTAGTATTTAGAAAATTGGTAAAACCTAATAATTTCAGTTTATTTTGCTTATAATATAGAAAGAAATATATAGAGGGGATATCTTTAACACTTTGTGGTTTGTATCCTAGCAAGAATATTACACATGCAACTAATTGATACTTTTTGTAGAATATCTATCAATCTTTGTTTAATGTCATTAAAATCATTCTTAAAAATGAGTCGTTTTTAAGTTAAAGGCCACCAAAAAAAGGAAATTGTGCAAATTCAAAAATGACGACAAAATGGTTGATATCATACCTCGAAAACTATTACTCTAACAAAAACACTTTTTAGCATTTTCGCATAAAATTTTGTTTCAAACTCTTTTACAAACAACAAGGGATTTTAGAAAAACAGAATTTGTGCGCCAATTTTTTAAAAAAACTTCTTTGAATATTATGGACAGTCAACCCTATAATTATGCCAAGTTTCGGACCTTTTGCACCAAAACCGCATTTTATGTCTCTAATGATTAAACTACTTAACTAATTTTAAGTCTAAAGCCCATAGCACAGGGTTGAATAGCTGTCGCAAATACTTAATGTATTACAAAAGCAATCAATCAACCGTCCAAAACTACCAGAATAATCAAAGAAATGTAGGAAGACTAACAAAATTAGTTCAATTATTTCAATAAGATAAAAAATACAATAATAATCGTCTACAAAGCCCCTTCTAAAATATCAGACCCGAGACGTTTCCAAGAATTCGATTAAACATTCCAAGGGTAAAAAGCAGGTAATATTTGAAATTACATACAACAAAGAAACCCGTCTCTAAAATCTAAACCACAAGGTTGCCAAATTTCTGAGGTCGGTGCGACGCGGTCTTAACACGCAAAATACCTTTTATACCACCGAGGTGACTTAGTAGACCGTTTAGTTTCAGTAAAAGCGCCGCTAGCGCCACCGGTAGATACGTGAACTACACGGCCAAAAAGTAGCTATATATACCATTTTGTGACCTCAGAACAAAATTTTGCACACAGCTTGCTGAGTGTGTCAGGAGTCATTCCTAAAATTTTTATTGAAAAATGTTGACACCTCAAAAAAGTGAGGTGACAACGTTATATATGAGGTGACAGCGTAGTTTATATACTCTATTTTGAGGTGGCTACGTACCCTTATCAATATAAATATATATATATATACATACATATCCCATGCGAATAACATTACCCTTCCTTTTGCCGTGGTACAGTTGAGTAAAAACTTGTTTCTGAAAGAAGTTTCTATGTTTTTTTACTAGCAGATGTTTATCTGAATTTCCCATATTTTTCAGAATAAAAAACAAATTAATTTCTGCAAGAAGAATATTTATTATTCAGAATTTTAGCTCTCTAAAGAATCGTCCAAAAACATTTTTTTTTAAATCAACAGATTTCTAAATAACAAAACATCATGCCAAAAGCAAGGAAAGAAAATTAAAATTTCCTGCGTATGAATAATTTCCGAAAAAAAAATGTTCAGTACGTTAATAAGCATCAACAGTGCAGTAAAATTTAATTACACTTTTGGATTTTTTCCATCTGATTTCAAGTAAACGAAAGGTAGGTCACAGTACATGATGTCAAGGAAGCAATATATGACAATTTTTGCAATACGAACAGAAGGTAAATCATAAAAATTTATAAAACCAACCTTTTTTGCTCGAGAGAATGAGAGAAACGAGAATCTCTCGACGAGAGAGGGTCTTTCTCTCGAGGAGAGAGGGTCTTTCTCTCGTCTCGTCGCGAGCCTTCATTCGAGAGAAGATATTGTCAGGAATGCAAATTACCCTTGACTGTGGCACTGTACGAAAAGCGCAAAACATGGTTTTGCAGAGATAAGAAAGTGGTTCCGCCTCCATCCAAAATGGTAAACATTTGCCGCCGACCATACAGCAGGTGGTTGAGGCGAGAAAAACTACTGAAAAGTGGAGAGTGGGAGATGCAATCGCTAAGCGTGGGGATACATCAAGTAGAGAGAGGGTTTTCCCATTTCATCTCTGTTTTCGTTTAGGTTTACTTGTTTAGCTCATTAGCTAGAATGCGCAGCCCACGAGAAAGAACGGCCCGGGCGCGGAAATATCACATGACCGTAGGAGGGTCTCAAAAGAACGCCTCCCGGCCAGCTGTCATTATAAAACATGTGTGTTTTTAGTTTTGGTATGTTTGTTTACGTCGATTTTTTTTTCTTGCACGGATTTTATGTGAATTTTATCAAAGTTATTAAAATAACGCAGCCCACGAAAAAGCCTGGCATGATCTGCGTTAAAATAATTAATGGCTAATCAGTAAATTAAAAAGAAAATACCTATAAGATAAACAATGCCGCGAACGTGTACTGTTGTTGGTTGTCGGTCCAACTATAAAACTGAAAGCAAATATGTGTCAACTTTTAATTTGCCAGTGGATAAACAAATGTATGAAATTTGGTTGCGAAAAACTCCTAATGATTTAAGTATCTTAAAACGTCCACAATTTGAAAGCTAATGCAGTTTATTGAAATGACAGTTGCAAACGGGAAAGAAGTGGTAAAAGATAAGATTGATCAAGTAATAGACATTCTTAGTGACATTTTCGATAGTGAGAGTGAAAAATGTGTTCAATTGTCATTTCTTATTGAACAATTAGGTCTCTTGAAAAGGTCACCTGAGAATCGAAGATATTGTGGATACACTTTAATGTTGGCTACATCTTTATTTATCCAGTCATCCTGTGCATTTTACAAAACTAAGATAATATGTCTTCTGCACCCTCGCAATTATAAAACACTGATTTGTAAAATATCGTTAACAGATAGTAATCTCTCCGGTTGTGTGCAATATTTAAAAAGTAAGATACAGCTTTTAAAAGAACATGAGTTGGTAGTTAACTTACACATTGATCAAATATATATTAAACTTTGTGACAAGACAAAGAAAAATTTAAAAAGTTAAAGCTTAGGTTTGTTATGTCCAATTTTAAAAGACTTGTATAGATTTGAAGTAACTAACGATAATATGTACCTAATATATGTACCTGAAGATATTAGAGTGCAAATTTTATATAATTTTTTATTTTATAGATTCAGTTCTTTTATCCATAATAAACACATACATCAGCAAAATATTTTTTTTAATTTTTGCCTATATGAGATGAAAAAAATTTGGTCAATTTATTTAAATTGTGTAAAAACAGATAATATATTAAGCAATACAATACAAATCCTGGAACTCCTAAGATCACGTGACCGCCGACTTGCATATAACGCGCCATGGCTGGTCTTTATCGTTGGCTGCGGCTAGAATGTAAAGACAACTTTATGATGATTAGAAACGCCACTGACTTGGTTCCTCCAAACTCTTCAAAGAGGGGATAATGAATTACTTAGGTCCAACCTACCGTTAATAAAAACCCAAACTTTGAGGAGACAAGTCGGTAGTCACATTCTAAGTTTTGTTGGACTTAAACTTAAACCTCTAAAATAAATAGTCAGTAAAGAAATATAAGATTTGTCTATTTGAAGAACATTTTGCAGTTTGTTATTTTAATATTATGGGTCGTGTTTGTTTTATAGGTCATAAAAAAAGTCTTGTAACAATTTGCAAATTGCAACAAAGTTTTATTTTGTATTCATTAAAGTTTGTAACATTTTTAAAACTGTTTTATGTTTATTTTATACACAAGAGATCTATTACTGGACCCTCGTTTAAGGGTTCGATTTAAAACAAAATCGTACCCGACAATATCTCTCTCGTCTCGTCGAGGAAGGGCGAGATCTGTCGTTTCGGCGGCAACACTACGCATAAGACATTTTAAAAGGCAATTTCTGTACAATTCCTTTTGTTTTTAAGTAAAAATTAGATCTGAATTTTCCAATTGACGCTCGTTGTTCAATAAAACAGTAAATGTGAACATACATTTTTTTAATCATAACAAAAACATTTCATGTAAAAAAAAGCCAAGTACGCGAAAGTGGTATTCCGTGAAAAGAATTGAGATAAAAGTAAAGCCAAGTTCTCCAATACAAATTTCAAAATGAATGGTTCTTACTAGTTTGGAAATGTTTTTTAAACCTTGCTATTCCAGCCAACCTACTTTACGTTCAATTTTGTGTCTAAGAGTCATTTGCAGCCGTAATAGCCAAGTTTAGAAAAACATTTCCAAACTAGTAAGAACCATTCATTTTGAAATTTGTATTGGAGAACTTGGCTTTACTTTTATCTCAATTTTTTTTACGGAAAACCACTTTCGCGTACTTTGCTTTTTTTACATGCAATGTTTTTGTTATGATTTTACTGCTTTTTTAAAGGATTTGGAAAATATTTAAGTTTTAAAGTAGTAAAATATAATGTTCAAAACTTTTGCAATGCCTTATTAAAAATGTTGAGGTTTTATCATAGTTCCTATAAGCCGTCTAAAGCTCAGCTCTCTAGTGTTCCTGGAAGTAGGCAATGTTAATTTTACATAAATTTACATTTATAGGGGAGGAAAGTTAATTAAAATTTTGGTGTTTTTAAATTTTTTCCTATAGTTTTATCATACTTCCTATCAGTCTTCCAAAGCTCAGCTCTCTAGCGTTTCTGGAAGTGGACAATGCTAATTTACATAACTTTACATTTATAGGGGAGGGAAGTTAATTAAACTTTGGGGTTTTTTAATTTTCTTTTATAGTTTTATCGTAGTTCCTATCGGCCTTCCAAAGCTCAGCTCTCGAGCGTTTCTGGAAGTGGGCAATGTTACTTTTACATTACTTTACATTTATAGAGGAGGAAAGTTAATTATAATTTTGGGGTTTTTAAATTTTTTTCTATAGTTTTATCATATCTCGTATCAGTCTTCCATTTCTGGAAGTGGGCAATGTTACTTTTACATAATTTTACATGTATAGGGGAGGGGAGTAAATTAAAATTTTGGGATTTTTTCCAGGGGTTTGGTTATAATTTCTATCAGTCTGCCAAATTTCAGCTTTGTAGCATGTCTGGTACAGTAGAATATTGATGATCTATACATGAGTGAGTGAGTGAGTGAGTGGCAATTTCGACGGTATATGAAATTTCGTAACTACTTTACTACTTTATGGAATTCCATGAAACTTGGAGGAGTTGTTAACTCCATGAAGATCTACGACTGTGCAAAGTTTGAGATTCGTAGCTCATTCCCAAGTAGAGTTTTAGATAGGTCAAATATCGGCTGAAATGTTTCAAAAAAAGATACGGCGCGCGAACTTGGAGAGGCACTGCCGTGCCCTCAGATTAGACTAACGAACAGATAAAACTTTTTTTTGAAATAAATATAAAATTTATTTCGCTTATAGCGCATTAAGACTAAATTGCCATAACTTTAAAATTTGGAATTATTTGAATTAATTTAAATTTTTTATACGTCCACTTTTAAACTTTTAATTGAAATTATAAATGAAATTTAATTTGCTAGTTGGATTCTTTATTTAAAAAAAAACCAAAATAAAATATTATTAAATATAAAGGTTATAGACAAAAATACGGTTTTTACCTTTAAGCCTCTCTTGAACTTGGATCCTCACAAGAGAGGGTTAGTTTTTTTTCTGTCTGATATAAAAACTCATTTATACTAGAGACCATGTATGTATGACATATTTTAAAGACATAAAGATGCGACCCCAGGTAGCAAGGGGTCATCAAATGACGTCTTTTTATCGTCGAAAAGTGGTCATTTGGATGACCAGCAGGTCATCTACCAAAAATGTGTCTTTAAGGCGACAAAAGAAAACAAGACAAAATATTTAAATATCAGTAAAAAGGTAGCAATCGTAGGGATACCCATTAGGCTCTAAAATTGTGGACCTTACTAAAATTTTAAGGAAGAGTATAAATTAGGTGAGATTACATGTCTTTAATTAATCAAATAACACACTTTGAGTTTGGCATTGACGTTAATTTTTTGTGGTGTTACCACATATATATATATGAGATGAGGGGAACTTCCTTTACCAGAATTTCAAAAGAGGGGTAAAGATTTTTTTTAAAAATATATGATAAATACGTGGAATACGTTCGGACCTCAGGCCAATATACAACCTTTGGATATGTGCTATGTCCTGCCACCTCAGGCACTGTTGCCGGTTTTATTGAGGTGATAACGTATGGCGTATATCTACCCTAACCTATAAGCAACGTATTAGCTTTATCTGACTAAATTTATATATTACATACAAGGTAACAACGTTTCACTTTTATTTAGGGACACTTTAGGAAATATTACAACTTTAAAACGTTGCAAAAGTTTGTAAGACAAGATTAATGGTGGCAACGTACTGTCTTTATATAAAAACCGTACCTTTATACTTTCATTATAGAAAAACGGGCTGTTATTTTTTTTGAAATACTCATTTTGAGGCTTGTGATCTCAGAAATGTTGCATAGCTTGAAAGTCCTAAATACAATTTTTGTTGGGAAATGGTTTACTTTTTTTTTTTATTATTTTTTTTTTATTTATACTGGGACTTTCCATCCAATCAGGATCAATCGCCCAGTTTCGCAGAGTTTTAGCAAAGTTAAAGCATTTTTAAACAAACACAAATAACCAAGTACCTAGCCAGGAATCGAACCCGGGCCGCTGGTGTGGGAAACAAACACTGCTACCACTACACCACGACGGCGACTTGGTTTACTTACTGTCAAAAATTCTACACATAGATCCGATAAACAAATAAAAGGGAAGTGTCAAAAATACAGTTTTTGGAATGCTAATAAATTTTATAGTTTATGTTAATTTGTATACTTTTTGGTTTGCAGTGATTATGACATGATGTATATGACAGAATTTTGAATATTTTTTAATTTATCCGTGAAAGTAAATTGAATAAAAAAGGAGTTGTAATAGTTAGTTAAGCCGTTTAAAACAGAAAAAAACATATGCAGGATATTGTGTTTGCCCACGCCACAGCCCAACGCGCATATTATAAATCTAGTAATAACCACCAGCACCCAAAAGGCTCAAATGTCACGTGATGTCAGAATTTTCTTTATCATTTAATTTCCAAGAAAGTCATAATAAAATTATAATTTTTATTCGCTATATTGCAAATTCATCACCCTGTATATACAGCTTATTAATAATATTTTCCTGCACCTTGTGAGAGGTTAATGTAATGAAAAATTTGCATAGTTTCCTATTATCCTACTTTGCAAAATTGCCAAATCTTGACAGCAACTTTCTTCAGTTTATAGTATTTGTAGTTACATATTTTTTCAAAACGAATTTCTCTGAGTTCGTTTTACGTTATTTAAATTTGTACCAAAGTATTAAATTCCTATTTAAGTATACTAATAATTTCCGAGTTGGTCCAGGATTACTTATACGTAATCCTGGTTCAACTCGTATTATTAGTGCACTCCAACAGGAATTTAAAACCAATATAACTCAAAAACGACCTATAGTTCAAAAGATAATATGAAAAATATTATGCAACTTTACATTATCCCCTGAAAAATGCCACGGAAACATAAAAATTGACTGTATTTAAATGCAATTTTCTGAAATAAAATAAACAGATTCATGACGGATCTGATACCTTTCTAGCTAGCCTATTAGGACACTTCCCTTTTTCAGTTTTTTTGTACATATCTCAGAAACGAAGGCTTTTATGAAGTTTCAAGGTATTACACAAATTATTAAGATAAAAGTGCTCCATTATATTACCAAAGCCGCATATTGTCAAGATGCTCCGTTAAAAAGTTCGCATTTAAAAAAAAAAAAATTAATTGTCAAAAACTATCAAGCATTCGTGGATTTGGACCAAAATCTATTCAGCTCGTTAGAATGTCAAACACTATTTCACCTTAAAATGGGTTCAGCGGTTTAGGAGCTATCGTGTTACGGACAGAGATACAAGCAGACAGACGTCACAACGATATTGCTCAGATAGCTTCAAACACACCCAAATAACGCGGTTTCGGCGTTATCTCAATTTTAAAAAAAAATCTATTTTCAAAACAACTTGCTTTGCTGCGATTTTCACTATTGTTTTGTCGCTTAAAAAGCAAAGCTTAGTAGGAGTAAGTTTTTTTCTTCTCTTGAAATAGCTGAATTCCTCCAAAGAAATTGAATATAAGTTACGGCCAGGGACGTAGCTGCTATAGTGGTTCTTCTTATTAAAGGAAAAAGCTAAATAGCGCGTGACAAAACATAGCAAATTAAATCAAAGTGATTTTTTTGTTTATGCTAGCCTGACCATGTTAAAAACACTAAAAACGCGCATTTTTGTCCGATTAATTTAACGTTAATTCTTTTTCCTGGCATTATAAATATTTTAAATTAGTCAAGTGTT
The DNA here is from genome assembly GCA_963576565.1 of Aspidapion aeneum. NCBI lineage: Eukaryota > Metazoa > Arthropoda > Insecta > Coleoptera > Brentidae > Aspidapion > Aspidapion aeneum. The sequence continues at coordinate 21,157,355 of OY755042.1, forward strand.
TAAGAATTGGCTATGTTGGTGCAAATTAAGTAAAAAAATCGCATCCTTATTCTTTCAAATTCGAATAAAACCCTAGTAATATGACATTTGTTTTTTTTGCTAAATCCGTTTTGGTTCAAACGTACAGAGGTATTTTTAAGTAAAAAACTGGAAATAGTAAAGTATCTTTTTAACATGTTTGTTGACTCATTTTTTTAATTTAAAATTGGCTAAGTAAGTTAGTCAAAGATTTATCATTATTAAAAACCGGATTTTCTTAATAAAAAAATTTTAAAATCCGAGGCGTTTTTATAAGTTTTTAAATTGACACACATATCTATAAAAAGTTCTTTGCCACCACAAGAAGAATTACTTATAAATTGCTGCCCTTCATACTTACACAACGGTAAATGTTGGCTTCAATTTTCTTTTATTTATAACACTTTTTTTGGACATTGTATTTTATAGTCGAAGCAAATTAGGCGTAAAAATGACGACTAGATGAACAAATTTATAAGGATTTGACATTTTGGTTGTGAACTCCTAGTAGGAAACCTAAGGTGCAAAACCGAGAAAAAAATGTCAAAAATAATAACCAAAAAATAGAAAATCAATGTCAGGCCTTGCTTCCTATAAAGCTTGCATTTACGATAGGTGTCCTTAAGGAAACCCCCTCTACCCTAGGATTAACCTCCTCACCAAACTGAACCTCACGACGATTTTCTGCGTTTATCTCACAAACCGTAACTTTTTATATTCTTCATCAAATTTCTTATATATGATTCAAGTTTTAAGATTTATTCCACACATTTTAAATGTAAATACAGAAATTCTAACATTTTTATAATAAATTTTTTAATTCTCTTATTAGTGCTGAAAGCGAAAAATTTAATCTATGTGCTTTTACCTACAAACAAAAGATAGAATACAAGAAAAAAATTAAGTAACTAAAAATAGCTTATTAAAATTTTAAAAACTTTAAGAACATTGACTAAGTAACTACTGTTTATTACTTAATTTTTAAACTAATAATTTTAATTATAATACTAAACTTTTCCTGTCAAAAAAAGAATCTTTACATATACTATAAATAAAGAAATAAATTTTTATTATTTTTTACAGACACATACACACACACACACACACACATGCATTCACATAAACCCATATGCTATAGGTATAGGTACAGGTCAAATTACTTTAATAACTAGTGTCTGGAATAACGTAAAGTCTGGAATCACCCATTATTGCTGATTTAGAGAGCGTTGATTGGATGACATGTTTGTTATTAAATAAATGACGTACTTCATGATTACTTTTAACTCTATTTGACCAATCAGGGTGCTAAAAAAACTTATTTCATACAAATGTCTTTTATTAAGTGTTTAGGTATGGAGATACCTTAACAAAAATGTACCACATTTGTAATGACCTATCAAAGTCAAATGTGAAAAAATATACCGGGTGTCCTATTTAAAGAAACATAAGTTTATTTCATAGCTTTTTCTGGAACATCCTGTATAATTAACCATAGCCTTTTCTAACTCGTATTTTAAATCTTTATTTGATATCCAAGCTTTTTTTCTAAAAAGCTTGCAACCTTTTTAAAAAATTTGTGATTCTACATTTTACGGACACTGATAAGTAGGCATAATAAAGGGTTTTGAAAAAATAGAAATATAAATCGGAAAATACAAACTCTTTTGATATTTTGACAAACGATTTAAAACATAACATCTTTATTGCTTTAGGAAATTCATTATAAATCTTTGCCCCAAGCAAAATAAACATCCTTTGTGTATGGGATAAGTTTGAATAAAACATAAAATAATACGGATTTTTTTTTGTGATCTTTAAAAATAGCCCCATAATTGGGACGTCAATGGAGTTTTCTACAATAAACTTTATGATACATTTTCTCTAAAGTACTTAGTATTTAGAAAATTGGTAAAACCTAATAATTTCAGTTTATTTTGCTTATAATATAGAAAGAAATATATAGAGGGGATATCTTTAACACTTTGTGGTTTGTATCCTAGCAAGAATATTACACATGCAACTAATTGATACTTTTTGTAGAATATCTATCAATCTTTGTTTAATGTCATTAAAATCATTCTTAAAAATGAGTCGTTTTTAAGTTAAAGGCCACCAAAAAAAGGAAATTGTGCAAATTCAAAAATGACGACAAAATGGTTGATATCATACCTCGAAAACTATTACTCTAACAAAAACACTTTTTAGCATTTTCGCATAAAATTTTGTTTCAAACTCTTTTACAAACAACAAGGGATTTTAGAAAAACAGAATTTGTGCGCCAATTTTTTAAAAAAACTTCTTTGAATATTATGGACAGTCAACCCTATAATTATGCCAAGTTTCGGACCTTTTGCACCAAAACCGCATTTTATGTCTCTAATGATTAAACTACTTAACTAATTTTAAGTCTAAAGCCCATAGCACAGGGTTGAATAGCTGTCGCAAATACTTAATGTATTACAAAAGCAATCAATCAACCGTCCAAAACTACCAGAATAATCAAAGAAATGTAGGAAGACTAACAAAATTAGTTCAATTATTTCAATAAGATAAAAAATACAATAATAATCGTCTACAAAGCCCCTTCTAAAATATCAGACCCGAGACGTTTCCAAGAATTCGATTAAACATTCCAAGGGTAAAAAGCAGGTAATATTTGAAATTACATACAACAAAGAAACCCGTCTCTAAAATCTAAACCACAAGGTTGCCAAATTTCTGAGGTCGGTGCGACGCGGTCTTAACACGCAAAATACCTTTTATACCACCGAGGTGACTTAGTAGACCGTTTAGTTTCAGTAAAAGCGCCGCTAGCGCCACCGGTAGATACGTGAACTACACGGCCAAAAAGTAGCTATATATACCATTTTGTGACCTCAGAACAAAATTTTGCACACAGCTTGCTGAGTGTGTCAGGAGTCATTCCTAAAATTTTTATTGAAAAATGTTGACACCTCAAAAAAGTGAGGTGACAACGTTATATATGAGGTGACAGCGTAGTTTATATACTCTATTTTGAGGTGGCTACGTACCCTTATCAATATAAATATATATATATATACATACATATCCCATGCGAATAACATTACCCTTCCTTTTGCCGTGGTACAGTTGAGTAAAAACTTGTTTCTGAAAGAAGTTTCTATGTTTTTTTACTAGCAGATGTTTATCTGAATTTCCCATATTTTTCAGAATAAAAAACAAATTAATTTCTGCAAGAAGAATATTTATTATTCAGAATTTTAGCTCTCTAAAGAATCGTCCAAAAACATTTTTTTTTAAATCAACAGATTTCTAAATAACAAAACATCATGCCAAAAGCAAGGAAAGAAAATTAAAATTTCCTGCGTATGAATAATTTCCGAAAAAAAAATGTTCAGTACGTTAATAAGCATCAACAGTGCAGTAAAATTTAATTACACTTTTGGATTTTTTCCATCTGATTTCAAGTAAACGAAAGGTAGGTCACAGTACATGATGTCAAGGAAGCAATATATGACAATTTTTGCAATACGAACAGAAGGTAAATCATAAAAATTTATAAAACCAACCTTTTTTGCTCGAGAGAATGAGAGAAACGAGAATCTCTCGACGAGAGAGGGTCTTTCTCTCGAGGAGAGAGGGTCTTTCTCTCGTCTCGTCGCGAGCCTTCATTCGAGAGAAGATATTGTCAGGAATGCAAATTACCCTTGACTGTGGCACTGTACGAAAAGCGCAAAACATGGTTTTGCAGAGATAAGAAAGTGGTTCCGCCTCCATCCAAAATGGTAAACATTTGCCGCCGACCATACAGCAGGTGGTTGAGGCGAGAAAAACTACTGAAAAGTGGAGAGTGGGAGATGCAATCGCTAAGCGTGGGGATACATCAAGTAGAGAGAGGGTTTTCCCATTTCATCTCTGTTTTCGTTTAGGTTTACTTGTTTAGCTCATTAGCTAGAATGCGCAGCCCACGAGAAAGAACGGCCCGGGCGCGGAAATATCACATGACCGTAGGAGGGTCTCAAAAGAACGCCTCCCGGCCAGCTGTCATTATAAAACATGTGTGTTTTTAGTTTTGGTATGTTTGTTTACGTCGATTTTTTTTTCTTGCACGGATTTTATGTGAATTTTATCAAAGTTATTAAAATAACGCAGCCCACGAAAAAGCCTGGCATGATCTGCGTTAAAATAATTAATGGCTAATCAGTAAATTAAAAAGAAAATACCTATAAGATAAACAATGCCGCGAACGTGTACTGTTGTTGGTTGTCGGTCCAACTATAAAACTGAAAGCAAATATGTGTCAACTTTTAATTTGCCAGTGGATAAACAAATGTATGAAATTTGGTTGCGAAAAACTCCTAATGATTTAAGTATCTTAAAACGTCCACAATTTGAAAGCTAATGCAGTTTATTGAAATGACAGTTGCAAACGGGAAAGAAGTGGTAAAAGATAAGATTGATCAAGTAATAGACATTCTTAGTGACATTTTCGATAGTGAGAGTGAAAAATGTGTTCAATTGTCATTTCTTATTGAACAATTAGGTCTCTTGAAAAGGTCACCTGAGAATCGAAGATATTGTGGATACACTTTAATGTTGGCTACATCTTTATTTATCCAGTCATCCTGTGCATTTTACAAAACTAAGATAATATGTCTTCTGCACCCTCGCAATTATAAAACACTGATTTGTAAAATATCGTTAACAGATAGTAATCTCTCCGGTTGTGTGCAATATTTAAAAAGTAAGATACAGCTTTTAAAAGAACATGAGTTGGTAGTTAACTTACACATTGATCAAATATATATTAAACTTTGTGACAAGACAAAGAAAAATTTAAAAAGTTAAAGCTTAGGTTTGTTATGTCCAATTTTAAAAGACTTGTATAGATTTGAAGTAACTAACGATAATATGTACCTAATATATGTACCTGAAGATATTAGAGTGCAAATTTTATATAATTTTTTATTTTATAGATTCAGTTCTTTTATCCATAATAAACACATACATCAGCAAAATATTTTTTTTAATTTTTGCCTATATGAGATGAAAAAAATTTGGTCAATTTATTTAAATTGTGTAAAAACAGATAATATATTAAGCAATACAATACAAATCCTGGAACTCCTAAGATCACGTGACCGCCGACTTGCATATAACGCGCCATGGCTGGTCTTTATCGTTGGCTGCGGCTAGAATGTAAAGACAACTTTATGATGATTAGAAACGCCACTGACTTGGTTCCTCCAAACTCTTCAAAGAGGGGATAATGAATTACTTAGGTCCAACCTACCGTTAATAAAAACCCAAACTTTGAGGAGACAAGTCGGTAGTCACATTCTAAGTTTTGTTGGACTTAAACTTAAACCTCTAAAATAAATAGTCAGTAAAGAAATATAAGATTTGTCTATTTGAAGAACATTTTGCAGTTTGTTATTTTAATATTATGGGTCGTGTTTGTTTTATAGGTCATAAAAAAAGTCTTGTAACAATTTGCAAATTGCAACAAAGTTTTATTTTGTATTCATTAAAGTTTGTAACATTTTTAAAACTGTTTTATGTTTATTTTATACACAAGAGATCTATTACTGGACCCTCGTTTAAGGGTTCGATTTAAAACAAAATCGTACCCGACAATATCTCTCTCGTCTCGTCGAGGAAGGGCGAGATCTGTCGTTTCGGCGGCAACACTACGCATAAGACATTTTAAAAGGCAATTTCTGTACAATTCCTTTTGTTTTTAAGTAAAAATTAGATCTGAATTTTCCAATTGACGCTCGTTGTTCGATAAAACAGTAAATGTGAACATACATTTTTTTAATCATAACAAAAACATTTCATGTAAAAAAAAGCCAAGTACGCGAAAGTGGTATTCCGTGAAAAGAATTGAGATAAAAGTAAAGCCAAGTTCTCCAATACAAATTTCAAAATGAATGGTTCTTACTAGTTTGGAAATGTTTTTTAAACCTTGCTATTCCAGCCAACCTACTTTACGTTCAATTTTGTGTCTAAGAGTCATTTGCAGCCGTAATAGCCAAGTTTAGAAAAACATTTCCAAACTAGTAAGAACCATTCATTTTGAAATTTGTATTGGAGAACTTGGCTTTACTTTTATCTCAATTTTTTTTACGGAAAACCACTTTCGCGTACTTTGCTTTTTTTACATGCAATGTTTTTGTTATGATTTTACTGCTTTTTTAAAGGATTTGGAAAATATTTAAGTTTTAAAGTAGTAAAATATAATGTTCAAAACTTTTGCAATGCCTTATTAAAAATGTTGAGGTTTTATCATAGTTCCTATAAGCCGTCTAAAGCTCAGCTCTCTAGTGTTCCTGGAAGTAGGCAATGTTAATTTTACATAAATTTACATTTATAGGGGAGGAAAGTTAATTAAAATTTTGGTGTTTTTAAATTTTTTCCTATAGTTTTATCATACTTCCTATCAGTCTTCCAAAGCTCAGCTCTCTAGCGTTTCTGGAAGTGGACAATGCTAATTTACATAACTTTACATTTATAGGGGAGGGAAGTTAATTAAACTTTGGGGTTTTTTAATTTTCTTTTATAGTTTTATCGTAGTTCCTATCGGCCTTCCAAAGCTCAGCTCTCGAGCGTTTCTGGAAGTGGGCAATGTTACTTTTACATTACTTTACATTTATAGAGGAGGAAAGTTAATTATAATTTTGGGGTTTTTAAATTTTTTTCTATAGTTTTATCATATCTCGTATCAGTCTTCCATTTCTGGAAGTGGGCAATGTTACTTTTACATAATTTTACATGTATAGGGAGGGGAGTAAATTAAAATTTTGGGATTTTTTCCAGGGGTTTGGTTATAATTTCTATCAGTCTGCCAAATTTCAGCTTTGTAGCATGTCTGGTACAGTAGAATATTGATGATCTATACATGAGTGAGTGAGTGAGTGAGTGGCAATTTCGACGGTATATGAAATTTCGTAACTACTTTACTACTTTATGGAATTCCATGAAACTTGGAGGAGTTGTTAACTCCATGAAGATCTACGACTGTGCAAAGTTTGAGATTCGTAGCTCATTCCCAAGTAGAGTTTTAGATAGGTCAAATATCGGCTGAAATGTTTCAAAAAAAGATACGGCGCGCGAACTTGGAGAGGCACTGCCGTGCCCTCAGATTAGACTAACGAACAGATAAAACTTTTTTTTGAAATAAATATAAAATTTATTTCGCTTATAGCGCATTAAGACTAAATTGCCATAACTTTAAAATTTGGAATTATTTGAATTAATTTAAATTTTTTATACGTCCACTTTTAAACTTTTAATTGAAATTATAAATGAAATTTAATTTGCTAGTTGGATTCTTTATTTAAAAAAAAACCAAAATAAAATATTATTAAATATAAAGGTTATAGACAAAAATACGGTTTTTACCTTTAAGCCTCTCTTGAACTTGGATCCTCACAAGAGAGGGTTAGTTTTTTTTCTGTCTGATATAAAAACTCATTTATACTAGAGACCATGTATGTATGACATATTTTAAAGACATAAAGATGCGACCCCAGGTAGCAAGGGGTCATCAAATGACGTCTTTTTATCGTCGAAAAGTGGTCATTTGGATGACCAGCAGGTCATCTACCAAAAATGTGTCTTTAAGGCGACAAAAGAAAACAAGACAAAATATTTAAATATCAGTAAAAAGGTAGCAATCGTAGGGATACCCATTAGGCTCTAAAATTGTGGACCTTACTAAAATTTTAAGGAAGAGTATAAATTAGGTGAGATTACATGTCTTTAATTAATCAAATAACACACTTTGAGTTTGGCATTGACGTTAATTTTTTCCACAAAACACAAGTGGGCTAGTTTTCCAATAGCAACCAGAAAAGTAAAAGACAAGAGTAAATAACAAAGCCTATTTTTTCGTCAAAAAGCAGGGGGTGACGTTTCGTCTTATTATAAATAAAAATAGAAAAGAAAAATTGTTTACTGTAGCTGCGTTCGGTATTTACGTCGGATTAATCTTTTTGATCGAAATCGTTCATTAATTTCATCTAGATCTAGGGGAGGTAGATCTGAATCGTTCGGTAATTCTGCTCAGACTAGTCGGACGTAAATCTGGTTGCCCCGTACATTTTGATCGACGAAACAGATTAATCTGAGATTGTGACGTATGTTGTGTATTTGTTTTGTTTACAAAAATAATTTTTTTATGTAAAAAGATTGAAATCGAATTATTTAATGTTAAAGACAACAAATTATATAAATTTCTGACATCACAGGAAAATTTTGTCAAAATTATAGCTGCGCGTAAGTTGCAATATGTACATAATATTTTTGGTTATATTTAAGGTTATAACGATTTATAAAAATTTGATCGATTTGATCTGGATCGTTCGTTAATTCCAATTTGCTCAGACTAATCTGTAATCACGTGACCAAAAATCCGTCACGTCTGAGATGCAAATACCGAAAGCAGCTAGTGATAGAAAATACGAATAATCCCGAAGAAGATTTACCCAAAATAAAGGATGGACATCTAGAACAAAGATACTAAAGACCTTCCGATATCTTTGATATCTGATATCCAAAGAAGCTGTTAGGATAAGAAATAAAGTTTTCGGCAATCATTGTAAATTAAATATAATAAATGAGTTATTTGTATTGTGCTTTATTTTTGTTTCCACAACCTCGTAGAAAAAATATTGTACCTACATACCTAACGCGTGTGTTTAGTGCATCTTCCGTACTGGTTAGGTAAATTACTATTATCACAAACTATCTTATGAATCGGTTCGTAATCCCGTGATTTTTTTGGGAAGGTCATGGCCAGTGGTCCTCAAAAAAACTTTTTGTAAAAAGATAAATTGTATGTCTTTAAATACCTACTTATAAGCCTTAAACTTATATTAAACAATATTTTATTTGTTCATAACAGAAGATTATCTGAAAATTCGGGTCACGTGATCTTAATTATATTTTGTCAATCGAATTGATTCGCCTCCGGTATATGGAGGTGAAGCTTCAGTCAGGAGGTTGATTTGGTTAAGGTCACTATATCACGAAGTTCAAGGAACTTCGTGATATAGTGACCTTAGATTTGGTGTCCTGCAGTCAATATAAAATGGAATACTTTTTTATAAATCCTAATATATCTCGTCTAATAAAAAACTAATTGAAACATTTTTTCTGTCTATATAAATGTTTTTTTTAAATTCTCAAACGTATCTTTTTTTCGTTTTCGCCGTGTAGTTTTTGTGTGTACCTACGTAGATGGTGCCCCCGTCAGTACTTGACCGGAGTTATACGAGATGTGGGGGCATGTATGTAAAAAAAATTAAATATTAAATTAAGACAATCTTCAAAGCTTCCTTCTAGACATGAGTAACACAGCAAATTTTCGCGTGTCGATACAATGACGCTGACACTGCTTGCTGTATCAACGCAATGTGTCAGCACAATAGTGTCATGACACAGTGAAAGCGGTGAGCTATATGCGACTCAAAATTGTGTCACCCTTGGCAACACTGATTTATATTTTATTTTGCGGTTAGTTCGCGAACGAACTGGAAGAATGAATAACTAGTTGATTTAACAAGGAAAACGAACTAGTTCACTTTTCTAGAAAGAACTAGTTCAAAATGAACTATAAAGAAGCAACACACACTCTTGTGGGGCTTAACCCAGTTATTTCTGTACATTATATTGTGCATTAGGAACGCGGCTATCTGTGTTCCTGTTCGTGAAATAATAAACGATACCGCGGTGCTTTCTACGAGGAACGAACGGACTAATAGAAATGAACTGTTAAGTTGAACTAATAAGTGAAATCCGGCGCTCGTTCAGTCGATTAGTCGAATTGTACAATAAGTAATAAGTAAGCTACAATAAACTGAACTATTTAAAATTTTGATTTGATTACGGAAAATTAAGGAACTGCTAGCCTAATACGACGTCGGCAACACTGACAGGATAGCCATTTCAAACGAACTAGTTCATTTTGGTGAACTAGTTCATTAAAATGATCTGCTAAGCACATCTCTATTTTGCGGTGCATCATCACTGCTTTGTTTTATCGCTGTTTGTTTTATTCTATGTTTCGGTATTTTCGACTTAACTATAACCGGAAGAGAGAGCTGTTTCGCAGTATGCATAACTAGTAGTACGTATCATATGACACTCTGTGTTATGGTGTCATGCAGTCGTGGTTTAATACGTATATCCTATCCACGGGCTTTTTACCAATCGTGACGTTACTTTTAATTATTTCAACAATACTATGACACAGTGGCGCACCCAGGAATACGTCTTAGGGGGGGGGGCGAGACCTCTTGGAGGGGGGCCCGAGATCTCTTGGGGGGGGGGGCGAGACCTCATTATGTCGTATTTTATACTATTTTATCTTTTTATTCATGAAATATGTAAAAAAATCTTGGGCTTGGGGGGGCCCGGACCTCGCCCCCCCCCCCTCGGTGCGCCCATGATATTACGACAATTAAAACAATTGTCAGTTATGGTAAACAGATTTGGACAAGATATAACGCGTCAAATACTCAGATAGCGCATAGTATGTCAGTGACGCCCTCCAGCTCATCAACCTTCAACTTCCGCCATCTTGTAAAGTGTCATACAATTTGTTGTGACTGTATCAACACTCGTGACACCGGGAACGGTATTGATACATAAGTGTCATTCAACACAGTGTTAACCATGCCTACTTCTTTCGCTTCCAGGTGGAGATGTCTAAGTCTAGGTTTATGTCTATTTTGATCTGTACCTCTTCCAGGACTTACAGGTCTAAGTTTCCTTCAGTGTTTTCAACTGCAGGGAATATTTCATATATTCAGACGAGTCTAAAAAAAGTCATAAATAGGTCACTGATGTTCTGTTTTGATCCCAAATACGTCATATTGCTCACGACTAAAGACGTCTAAAAATGACGTCATTTTGGGTGTGTCTTTTGAGCGTCATAAAAAGGTCATTTACACGTCAGGTTTGAGCCGTCAAGGCTCATTAAAAATGACCATTTTTTGACGTTAAGAAAAACGTCACCTTGCTAAACTGGGAAACCAAAGATTATAGACTATATGGGAAACTTATCACAGTCAAACGTCGAAATCAAAAAAAGCAAATATCAGTCCTCTATCAACCTCTATACTCTACCATTGTTTAGAGAGAGTTACACCTTCCATCTTCGTTAATTCATATGCGTCGAAAAATAAAATGAAACCATTTTTGAAAAAACAAACACAGTGAATATCGGTTTTAATGACCGCTTAATTTCGGGCGTTATAACCGAGCGTCGTTATAGAGAAAAAGGTAACAAAATGGGTTATATTATAGAACTCGCTCGGGACCTTAATATGTCGCTATAACCGATATCTCGTAATATCCAATATCGTTATAAGCAATATTCACTGTACCGACGATGGCGTACTAATGTATTTGTTTATATATTGCATGATGATTTATGTCTCTCACCGCTTACAACTTAAATTATTTTAGTGAAACGCTAATGAACAACAAAATAACACAACCAAAAAATGTGAGTTTTAGTGGCTTTAATGGGTTTGTCGCGTCTCTATTTCTTTAAAATATATAGGGTGTCTAATTTATACTAGACTAACGAATGTTTTTCTAACCAAAGCAAGCAATTCGCTGAAGTTTGCTGCTCGGGAATGTAAAAAAGTTATCTGAAAAATTATGAAATATTCTCCGTCCGCTAGTTGAAATATCTCATTTAAAGTTTCTACTTATTTTTATTGCATTAATGTTGCGGTATATTTTCAGAGCCAACTTATACTTTTTAACAACTGCATTTAGAGGGAAAGTATTAAAATCAGCCATTTTAAAAATTTTATTTCGAACCAATTTAACATATTCTTACACAGTCTAAGTAACTAAATGAGAATTATTCAAATACTTACAATTAATTTTTACTCAATCAAACATTGCTCGAAATTGTGATTAAATAATTGACTGTTTTTCTTTAAAAGAAAATTAAATAATCAATGCCGATCGATTAAGCTAACGAGACTAATAAACTATAAGAACCGATCGGCAAACTGCATTAATTAACCATTATACGGTATAACTTTTGGTTTTCACTCTGAACAAGAAGCTCACCACTATACCTAAGGCCTGACCCTGTACAATGGCTTGTCTAGGAGTTGAGCTCGAAAGAGAGGAATATTCCCATTAGGTATAAACAAAGTTGACTGTGTGGTCTTTCACTGCTCATGTTCATTTGTATTTAAAAGGCTCTGTCGACGATAATCTCAGGCGTCGTTTTTTGAGCTAATTTCATTTCATTTCAGTAGCGTGCGTTGCACCTTTTCTCTTTAGAGATAATGGGCCTTTGCCCACTGTTTTTTTGGTAGGTACCAAAGGGTGTATTAATAATAATTAATTTATTTGGGGACCGTTAGCCATTTTGTAATTTTTAATCACATGTTAATTTCGGCACTTTAATTTTTACAGTTGAGTTGTTTTATATAGAAAATACATGTATTAAACTTTGTTCTTAAATTTTTTCCTTTTTAAAGCAAGGGTTTTGCCAAAGGCTTCAACCCGTACAAAATAACGTCCCTAAAAAGGGCATTTATTGACTTGGGTCAAGGTTTGTAGTGGATAGGTTGCCAGGTAACTCAATGGTCGAAGCGGCGTGAGAGGTGACAGCGCGTCATTTGGACTGCTACGATTTAATAGACCGCCTTGTTTACATAGGTTTTTAAGTATTTTTAATCTTCAATGGTTTTTTTTTTATATTTGTGGTGTTTTTTCGGACTATATTTATTTAAAAACTGTAAATACTTATTCTAGTTTACTTATACTTTCTGCTTGTAGTTATTTTAATGGACTTACGAAGCTAAAAGGTTCCCAAGACATTGTAGCTTTAGGATATTTGGTATAATGAAAGTTTTATATTTAAGTTAGTTGTTGTATTTTATGTATATTGTTATTAGAGGCACTTTAAGAAACATAACAAAACATATTTAGATTTAAATCAATAAAGGAACGCAAGGAACTTGAAGCTTTCCGACTACATTAAATGCTTTTTATTGAAATGAGCACTCCGGGTGACGTCATTTCGAGTATAAATAACTTGGTTTGATTAGCCAGAAAGTTACCAGGTAACCTATCCTCTACAAACCTTGGACTTGGGTGACGTCACATATCGACGTTGCCTTTTTCAACCTTGCCTTTCATGCATATTTTATGATATTTAAACTCGCATTTGTACTGCAAGAAGGTCTTAATTAAACCAAATATCAACATCCTGGTTCCGCTTTAGTTTTTAAAATTTTGAAAAAATTTTAATTATTTGAAAAAGTTTCTTTTAGTTAGTAGAATGGATATTAGATTCTGGCTTTGTTTCTTAGGTATTTTCGCCATTTATTGAAACCATTGGTTTTTGTAATTGCTTTATACTATTATATTATAATTCTTTTTAGATTAGTAAAGATATTCTATTTTATTCTATTGTATTGGCATGTAAAAAAGCGAAAAAATTATTTTTTCTACAAGCTTGCGGAAAATAACTTTTGTTGTTCTTAAAAGTCAGCAAGTAATAATTGCACATTATGTATGACTATTGACTTTCTTCAATGGTTGCTATGACAAGAGAGTAAACGACGCTATAAGTTATAAAGTGAACAGAATAAAAAATGTGCATGTTACTAATAAAAATGTTTTTAAACTTACCTACTTCTTTTGTTAAATAAAACACATGAATTTCGTAGTTTATTCAAAAAACTCGTAGTGAAATATCTTTTTCTATAAGCGTGCGGAAAAGTCCACTTTTCCGCACGCATTTTAGTGTGGAAAGTACCACTTTTCCGCACTAGTGCGGAAAAATATTTTTTCCGCACTAGTGCGGAAAAGTAAATTTGTTACGATTTTGAGGGGTTCTATAACATTTAGACCGTTCAAAATACATTTGTATTTTTCCTAGCACACGAAATATCCTAAAAATATTCAAATTGACTAAAATTCTGCTATATTTTCAATATTTTCGATAAAATAAAGTTTTCAGTAAAATTAGTTTTAAACCTCCCCGGTATAAATATCGTCATTGTCAATGTCAAACAACAATGAACACTAGTGGTTTTAGATTTGGCATCTTAAATCACCATAGCAACAAAGTACAAACAAACTGTCAAAACAAAGCCAATTTTGCAGATACAAGCGTCTTTTGAATTTTTCAAACAAAAAAATCAGATTTTCAATGGATTCTTCGGACGAAGATCTACCCCAGTCAGTTCTAGAAGCCGCTAGAATGTGAATAATAATAATTGATTTGATTAAAACGTTTTAAATATAAATAATTTTCTGATTAATTTTTAGTTTTTTCCTCACGCTTATAGAAAAAATAGTGTACCTAACTCGCGCGTAAAGTGTCTTTTCCGCACTTGATTGCTGGCCAAACTCCGCTATCGCGTCGTTTGGCCATCTGCAATCGCGTGCGGAAAAGAGGCACTTTCCGTACTAGTTAGGTAAACTACTATTACCGCACTTACGGCTTGCCCAAACTTCGCTGGCGCGTAGTTCTGGAAAAATAACTAATTTCTTTGAAATGCGGAAAACATCAAAAACAAAAGTATATGAAAAGTTTTATTAAATTCAGAGGTTTTAAATGCATAAACATCCACATCATATCGAACATCTTATTCCGAGATAAGTTATTTGTGAGATCGTTGTTATGCGGATAAAGTACTCAAAGCTTAACCTTATTGGTTTTTAACATACCTCATGGGTGGTCTCGGGCAGTGGTGAATCCAGGATGTCCAGGTGAATCCGGAGGAAGGGGCCAAGGAGGAAGCAAGAAAAAAAAATTGCAAATTAAAAGCGCAGCAGGCGAAAATTATTTAAAATTATAGTGAAGATTCAACACCAGTATTTTTTACCCAGTCAAAATGTGTTTTTTGGACATATCACCATAGCAACGCACGAATTTTAGTGGACATTTTTTCCTTCCGGGTACCCAACAGCGAATTAAATCGGAAGTTTTTTGACGTCCTTATGACTGGATAATGTTTTTGACACTAGGTTTTAATTAATTTATTTAATTTTATATAGTTAAGATTTTTTCTGTATTCTTCGCATACCTCCTTTCTTGTTAAAGGCGAAAAAGCTGGAATGGAATGAATTAAATATCTAGGTATGTCTAATAAAATATTTAGGTATTGGACACGATTCTGTTTACCATTTTGGCATTTAGAACTTTCTGACGCTTAAGCGCTGCATGCTTATAAATAATATATACTAATAAAGCCCGTATAGGAACGTGATAAAAACGTAAAAAAGCAATTTTCTACCATTTGTAGTAACACAAAACTTATGTAGAATTGAATAATGTATTGTGATAAGTCTTAAAATGTTATTTCTGTGCAACTACAACAAGTAGAAATCAACAATTTATATGGCTAAAACTGCTGGCGAAAGTGTGCCACAAACTAAATTTGTTCATGTACCTTTATGAAAAATCGTAAAAATGATAGTTTTTACCACATGTAGTAGCCACAAGTGCTATAAAATGGAAGATATAATATTGTATATTGTAAAATGGTATTTTTGTATTACTACAATGAGTAGATTTGATAAAATTATAATTTTCTATCACTTGTAACTCAAAATTAATATAAAATAGGAGAATAAAATATTTTACATTCTAAACTGCTATTTTTATGCAGCTACAATAAGTAGAAATTAATTTAATTATTGGTGCTGAAACTGCGACGAAACTAAATTTGTTCATGAACATAAGTATATTAAAATTAAATAAAGAAAACTATTCTTATTGTATTCATAAAAATAATAAATCAGCTTTTAGTTTTTAATTTAGGTAGGCAGAAAGACAAAATATTAGTTGCCATAGTAACTAAATAATTAAGTCAATCAAAACATTCTTTTTTTCGCTGTTGTCTTGTCGAAAAAAAAATTGACATTTAGAAAGAGTTAAAAAATAAATTTTAAATTTATTCAATTTTTAAACATAATTTGGTGTGGAATTTTCGTACCGAATACCACGCGAGGTTAAATTAAAGCTGTAAATTTTTTCTCGCTAATTAATATTTTTAGAAAATCGTCTTCGAATCGGGATAATTTTCAAAATAATCATTAGTTCGAAAAAATTTCCGAAAATAATTTAATTTCTAGTGGTATTACTAGTAAAAATATTTGAAACAATTCTAAAAAAATTATATTTTGTATAAAATGGCTGTTTATATATTTTCAACTTTTCTACTGGAAGTAACAAAGATAAGCCCTGTCTGGGAAAGAGGAGGATTCGCTTTGGTTCGCTGCTAAATATAAACACACAGGCAGTAGGAAAAAAAGATTTGCATTTTATAAGTATGTATAAAGATCAGGGGCGCAGCACAACTAGAAGTGGCATTTTGGGGGGCTTGAGCCGCAGGGGTACGTTCAGATAGCACGTCGGATGTAGTCGGGCGCGCTCAAATCCGTTCAGATTACATACTGGGTGAAAGTTACTCTCGTTCAAATAACGTCGGGCGAATCGCCTTTTACACCCTTCTCTATGAGGTGGGTGACAAACGCTCGACTTGTGCAGTAGGTATATAAACCAACCCCAGGCTTTATACCTATGTAATGCAAAAAAACGACTACCGTAAGGAGAGGGGGAAAGGATAGTTAAACACACCTCAAGATGAAGAAGAATATTGCAAACGACTGGAGTTTAGAAGTTTTTGAAAACTAAGTACCTTTCAGAAAAATTATAGAACTATCAGAGAATGGCAGAGCAGGCAAAGATTTTAGAAAATTTTTATCTTGTAAAAGAAACTACGGGAAATTGGAAAAACATTGCGCTGCAGACAAAGATTTGAGAAAAATTAAGTACTTTTCTGAAAAAACTAGTTGCGGAATAGTTTTTGTAGAATATAATAAAAAAATTAGAAAAATGGGCTATTTTTCGGAAAACATGGCGCGGCATAAGAAAATTTATGCAATATAAAAAACTAATGGAGGATTGAAAAAAATTGAGCCGCAATATTTGTTGACAGAGCGAAAATAAATTGATCCATGTCTGATCTGATACCTTCCTAGCTAGCCTCCCAAGTAACATTTCTTTATTTATAGCAGAAGCTAAAAGTTTGCCAGCGCCTTTCCTTAAAACCATTAGTTTCAATGTTTGGTCGCTAGCACGTTCCCATTACCCTTATATACCCCTTAGACCTCCTAAATGGGACTCCCCAATTGGTGGTGGCAACCTATGTATTAAACTCACTACAAAACTATAAGAAATAAACTCCAGCTTCGCCCTCTAGTGGTTCCACCAGTATAGAACCTTTTAGAGCCTAAAGCTATTATGCCAGGTTCTAAAAGCAACTCAGAAACGTCCTCTATCCTATTATAAAACTAGATTTGGTAATTTGGTATCCTGGCGATTCTGTTGAATACCATAATACCTTTAGAGTAAAGAAGTTTTCCTATAAAAGCTATGGCGATATTTTAGATTCACAATGGCTATATACAATAATTTAGGTCACAAAATTGCCAAAAATGTCAAAGTCCCAAAATTATTTTATCACATATAAATATACCGAGTTTGTCGTTTTGTTGATGATCAAATTGCCTGCCAGATTTATTTTTCTGATAAAATCGTATCTGAAAAGCTCTCAAAACAGGCGCGCCACCTCAAGAATGCTTTTTAATAGTTTTTTGATAACAAAATAACAAATATTTAAAATTAAAAAAAATCATTTACACTATTCACCGTTAAAAAAGTCTGTTTGGTTTACATAAATCAAAATTAAAGTAAAATTAAAGTTAAGTTAAGTTAAAAAACACTGCTAAAACGACTAGATAAATATTTTCTCTTTACAATATTTTTTAAATAAATTTATATACGCCATTATGGTTTTATAGTGGTCACTTGGTTTTATTTGTTACTGTATCGCAACTAGGATTTTTGAGTGCCCTTATGAAACCAACAAAAAAGAACATGTAAACATAGTCAACATAACCTCACTTAAATTTTTTGTATTTGTTTTTAAAGTGTTTTAAAGCGTATAATTGAACACTTTTAAATGTTTTTTTCGTGCAATTTCGACACAATCGAGAGGGCCAGTGCAATGATATTCATTGTGCCTGCAGGTTGGAGGGCAACCTCTTATATTGGTCGTCTAAATAGGCCTTATCTAGGCCTGGGTGTCCTAGCCAGGAGGACGGAAACTCAACAATTATTAATTATTGGGCTTTAAATAATCAATCTTGCAATAGGTAGATACCAATCTGTACCTAGGTATATCTATTATTTTTACAAGAAATACCTAAAAAAATAAAACACGAAAGTATTTACTTACTTCTATTAAAACCCTTAAGGAAACAAGGTTTTATATGGCCGCCTATTTAAATAATATTTAATATACAGCTATGGGTAAGAAAAAGAATTAAGTTTACCTTTAAGCCTTCCTATAAAACCTTTTTAAAATGCCTAAAAATAATGGCAAAAACGAAAAACGAAAAGTCTAAAGTTTATATTTACCACTCTTAAAAACCTTAAGGAAACTAGGTTCTATATGGCCGCCTATCTAATCATATTTACTTTTAAACTACTGGTAACTATAAAAACAAAAGGATATAAGATAACCATTTAGCTCTATTATAAAACACTTTTATGATGACCTAAAGTAATGAAAAAAACTAAATGACCAAAGTTTATATTTATTTCTTTTTAAAAACTTTAGGTAAAATGGTTTTATAAGACCATCTTTATAAATCAGAAATCAATAAAACAAAAAGTATCTAAAAGGAACAGAAGGAATATCAGTTTTATTATACTCCCTTTATAAATCACTTTTTGGTTGTATAACACTCCTTTAGGTAATTGGTAATACAAATTACCTTTATGTAGCCAAATTGATCCTAAAACCCATAACAGCACCCTCTAAATAACCTAGGAACCAAATTAATAAAACCTTGAGTGGTAATAATGTTACTTGGGCTATTAGCAGACTTTAAGTGAAGCCGTGATATCAGTCTTGAAAACAGTTTTTTGTAAATATCGCAGAAACTAAAGCTCCTACGAAGTTTTTGGTTATAACACAAATTATTGAACAAACTGCATTGTACTATATTTTGAAAATCGTGTATTGATGCGATGCTTCGTTAAAAAGTTAGTATTTAAAAAAAAAATTATTGGTTAAGAACTGTCATCAGCATGAATAGATTTTAACCAAGAGTATAAGCCCGCAATTGGTCAATTCGCTCTAAAAAATTATGCTCATTTCTTTGGGGGTCTGGCGGCACTGGCGACTGCTACAGGCAGGGCAACGGGGCAGTACCCTCCCAAAACTAGACAACAAACAGTATTTTTAATTGATTTATTTAAAAAAAGTTAAATCTTCCCTTACGACATGATCGTCTAGTTCTTTTTATTATCCGTGGTTAACAACAAGCGATTAATTGGGTGAACTTTTTTAGCGTAAATAATTACAAGCCGGCAGCGACACGCGGGGCAAGGTTTCAAATTCACCCGTTGTTTAGCGGTGTATGGGTGGCTGTTCTCGCGCGGAAGCGGGGGGAATGTTTGTTTTAGTTAATGTCGGCCATATTCATCGTGCGGAAACGTTCGCTGCCCTTTCTAGTGTTCTATCCTTAGTAAAGACATATGAATTTGTTTTGATTTGGGGTTTGTCAGTAGTAAAAAGCCTTCCCGGTCGCATGTCATTGTTTGTTTTCATTATCATTTGTTTATAAAATGAAAATAAATACCGTCGATTGCAAATAAAATCTTTAGGGCCACATAGACTCGACCTAAAAATTAACCAAAATTTAATAAAAAATTATACGATGCTAAAAACTGGTTTTGCGGTTGTGAAAAAACAAATGCTTTTTTTGGTTTTATTTTGTCATGAGCAATCCACGAAGTGATCCTGCGTGCAAAGGGAATGTGTGATATCAAGCACTTTAGTGAAAAGTTAAAAAGAAACAAAGTAAGTGGTATTCATTTAAATAACCACATAGAATTTTCTATGCTAGGCAAGACTGATATTAGGTGTCAATTAAATAGTGCCTATAGGCAAAACATTACCGAACATAATGAAAATGTGACAAAAATTAGACATATACCTAGTAGGTTAATAGATTGTTTAAAATTCTGTAAGATTTTTGAGGTTGCTCTACGGAGCCATAAAAAAGAAAGGCGAATGGACTTTATCTATAAACAAATAAACTAAAAACTACACCAAGTAGCTGCTTGTTTGGAAAATACTAAAATATTTTTTTTAATCTCATTTTTCATGCAATATAAATTTCTGCCCCCCCAATTTATAACGTCACCAGCAGCCACTGCGCCAAGCTACGGCATTGATCACCTTGGCAGCCAACTAGGATCCAAGAAGAAGAAATCGAGCCGATAACTTTTAAAAGTAGTCCCAAAACCAACTGAATTGAGCCTAATTAAATTTCATATCATAAAATTTCCTCGCTTAAAATAAAAGTTAGGTAGGTAAAAAATTACGCTTCTCTTGAGACCTATACATTGTGCCAGTTAATAAAAACCAGTACAGGGCAGCAGAAGTCATACAGAACAAGCTGAAAAAAAGTTTTTAAACTACGTGTTTATTTAAAACAGCCTTTTGTTCGTCAACGCATTATGTTTAAGCAGAGTACAGTTCATAAAAAAAAAATATAAAAACATTTCGAGTTTTATACTTGTAGGGGAAAGGGGGGAATATAAGGTACTTAAATTTACAGGCTTATTTTTCCTATTAATTGATTAGCATTGCTTTCGTCATTTGGAATTAAGTTGGCTAGATATGTTATCTTTATGTTTTAATTTTTAGTTTAAGCAATTGAGAACTCCATCATCCTTTTAGTTTTATTTTTGTAAAAAGTTGGCTTTGCCCCATTTTTCCCCGCATACGGGGTAATTTAGAATCAATATTTCTGTAAGACCAGTTTTATTTATTAGCATACTAACCAAGATTAAAATACTTATTTAAAAAATAAAAAGTTGCAATAAAAAATACATTTATAATAATTAAATTTAGTATTTACAAAATTTATAAAGAAACACAGCGACGTAGTAATCGCTGTCGAGTCTCCCACACGAATTTTGCGCCCATTTTTTGCAAAGACAACATATAATAAAACTTTCAGTGTTAATTTCAAAAAAAAAAAAATTAAGGAGAAGTGCGATGTAGGTTACTAGGTATAACAAGGCCCCCATGACAAAATCCTGTTTTACCCTAAACCAAAAGTTAAATTCAAAAAAAAATCATACACAGTAAAATAATGCACAAGCAATTTTTACAATAAACAGCGTACAACATCACATGTTGAGCAAAATCCAACTTAAGCTCAGCCGATCGGCACCAATCATATTGCAAAGGGTTGAACCAGTCATGGGGATAAAACACCTTATATTAAGAGGTTTTATTCTTGTGCAGTTTACTTAAAACTGCGGTGTCCCGTTTTACCTCCGAACCAAACCAAACCGAATCATCCATAAGCTAAAATAATTTATGTACTTTAGGGACCAAAAAGGTGACTTTAATGCCCAGTTTTAGAAAATTCGTATGGTTTAAAAAATTTAATTATCACGGCGCACTCACATATGATTTTTGGGGTTTAAATGAGAACAAAATTTAAGATATTGGAATAACCTAGAAATTAAATTAGTATATTAAAAACATATATTTTCCTAGTTTTTAATTTAACTCCAATAAAAGGAAAAAATGTTCAGACGCCCCCCCAAAAATGGGGGGGGGGGCGTCTGATTACTCTTTAAACAGGTGCTCTTAAAAAACAATAATTATTTCCTTTATATAAGGGCTCGAAAACGACGATGGGCCAACTGTCTGCGGTCTACCCTATAACAATAGATTTTTTGATTTGTAGTTAGATGTTTTGATTAGTCATATTAGCGCTAAGCTAAAGATTTTTGCGCCCCAAATTCCGTTGTTTCAAATATTTTAGCGCACATGTACCATGGGCCCACTCAGGGGGGAGGAGCCTCGGGGAAGCCTAATTTTTTTTTAGATATTTTCCACATAATTTCATAAATAAACACATGGCAAAATGGCATGAAATACGACATCATGATGCCCCCCCAAGACCAATTTCTGGTTGCACCACTGTATGTATAGTTGGGATAAATGCCTCTCAGTTAACATAAAAAATAAATTGCTTTTGTCGAAAAAAATAATATTCAATAATGTTAATTTTGGAATATTGATTATATAAAAACAAAGGGGATGAGCGGACGTCCCTTGATTTATTGATCTCATATTGCAGTAGACCTCAGTTTTTGCTTTCTAAAAAATGACATATCTTGTGGTTTCTAGCACCCAATGCGCAAATCTAAAAAGTACAATAAAGTTTAAGGTTTTAACCCTCCAGTTGTGATGCATAAGGAGGGAAAAAACCTCAAGCTAGGTGACGTAGGTCCAGCAGACCGATATGCCCATATGGGATGCACCGAAACTTCCAACAACGTACTAAGTAGGGGTGAGGGGGGATAAAAATCCTAAATTTCTGCGCCACGTAATTTAAAAATGTTTCCTTAGTTGACTCCTTTGATGTTGATTTAAAACCAAATTATCTAAATTTCAGGTGAATTTAATAAAATTCCTTTGATAACCCATTGAAAATGTCCTCTAATTTGCTGTAGTTACTTTGTAGTCCTCCCTGTTCCCACCCATCTCCCCTCCTGTCATTCCCTCCACCGACCACCCATATATAGGGCGATTTCAAAAATTCTTTCTGCATACGCTTTGAATTTTTTTTCCAACACTATTTTACTAGTCCCCTCCCTGTCTCTTCCTCTCTCCTCCCCGCCCTCCTTATTAGTAATAGTTGTAGCTATAACTTTTACAAATATAAAGCAATTTTAAAAGTTCTTTCTGCACACGCTCTAAGACTTTTTTCCAACATCATTTTACTAGTTTCCCCCTCCCACCCCCTCCCTTCTCTCAACTTTCATTGGTAATAGACTAATAGTTGTAGCTATAATTTCATAAATACAGAGCCATTTCAAAAAATCTTAAAGCGTGTGCTTTAAGAATTTTTTCGACACCAATTTACTAGTTCCCTCCTCCCTCTCTCCTCTTCCACCATCACTCAATTGAAGGTAACACTGTTCGCATCCGTAAAAAATCTACAAGTACTTTTTGGGTAAAGCTAAATTAATGGTAAATAATTAGTGCTTTTTATAAGGCTGAATAAGAATTAGACCTTAAAGTTGGAAATAAATAAAAAATTTCAATAAAAAAAAAATTCAATAAAAAAAAACCCAATGAACTTATTCATGAAAATACAAAATTGTATAATTTCGTAAGTGCCCTTTGGGTATCAAAACTAAAAGTTGAAGCATGTCGAACATTAATATAGGTATACCTATCAATTTTGTACCAACTGCGACTATAGTGACAAGTAAATTGAGCAGTTGGGTGCTTTTTTATAAAATTTTGTTTAATTTATTTATTTAATAGTCATAGAGGAGGTGATGTGCCATCATCACTTGTTAACTTTAAAGGACACCAAAATAAAAGGCGTGCGGTGATTCGTCACTTTTCATCTCTGTGTTTTACTTTCTCTCACTCAGTTCTTACTTTTTCTCTCTAATTTTTATTTTTGTCCGTCACCGTCACCTGTTCCCAAAATAATGGTGAAATATGCACTTATCCCTAAAAGAACATTCATAAATTGCGTAACTCTATCCCACTTCGTAAAACATTTTTAAGAAAAACACTTTAAATAAATATTAAGTGTAACCACCTCTTCTCCCTCTTGAGCGTTATGTAATTTAAGAGTAATTCCTAAAGTGCAAAAAAATATAAAGCAGGTATAGAAACATTTTTGTCTTTTTGTATTTATTTCTAAAAAAATAATACTTTACAGAGGATTTGTGATAGGTATTCATTCAAGTAAATAGAAAAAAAAACAACAATCGATGTTATTTATTTAAAAAAAAAAACAACTTTTTAATATCCTGTTATTTTTCCAATTCTTAGGAACAAAACAAATAATTTTCAAACGATTTTTTTTAGCCTTAAAAACTGAAGACCTGCCAAAATTTCGTGATTTTCCTGTAGACGATTTTATAGGCAATTTCGGAAGGACATTATAAAAGTGGGCTACCGTACAAACCAATTTATTTGGAATGTTATTTCTGAGTGTTGTGAATTTTTATCAGAATGTAATAATTTTTTAAATTTTAGTTTAAAACTACATACTTAAGTGCTTTTTGCATCGAAACTAATAATTATTAGTGTAGGGTTTTTTCAGATTTTGTTTACATTCATCAATACTAAATGTTTAATAGCAGCTGATTTTAGATTGTAAATCTCCAAAAAAGCAGGATTGATTTGTAATAAACGGGACATTGACAGTACGCTTTATAAATTGGGATGTCTTTTTAGAAATCGGGACAGTACCGTTAAAATCGGGACGAATGGTTACCTTATAATAGTCGATTTCAAAGCCTCCAAAGCTAGATATTTTCTATAGGCTGTTTCCCGGATTCTACAGGCCTGGATGATTCCTAAAGCTCTCCAATAATTTAAATGTAATATTTTTGTCAATTTTTATGAGCTAAATAGTGTTACATACCTAAACTAAAGAGTCATTCATTCTATACTATAAAATTAAGAAGCAAACCAAACCTAACACTTCAAAAAATATATATTTTCATTCATTTACTGAAATTTAGTTTTTGTTTTCTTAAAGTTAAACAACTGTAAAGTAAACGTTAGGAAAATGAGTATTACAAGTGACAAGACCACACTATCAATGGGATTTTGAAAATTTTATTTTTATACAATTAGGAACTGGACGAGAAAAAAAAACATAATATTAAAAATATTCAACTTTTGGTTAGAAACAGTGTTAAAATACGCGCGAATGTGCACCCTTTTATTTATATCCACCTTAACAAATATTAAATTAATTTTTATAAAATGTTAGAAAAAATAGTGTTTGACTAAAATTAGATATCAAAGGGGTTTAAACAAAATAAATGGAACACAACACAACCACCCTTGTTTATTACGGGTTGAAAATTATAAACATTATCACTATGCAATTTTCAGATTTTTATGTCATGATTTTCGCCAACCAGGATATACCTATGTTGTATATGGATAATTATTTTCTATGGATATCTTTGAAACTAATGATTTTAGTATATATTTGGGGAAAAACCATAATAAAGTAAAACTTTATTTACCTATGTTTATAATTTCAAAGTTATTTTTTTAGTATTTTATTATTTTAGTATTTGCCAGGAAAAACAACGTAAATGAATGTGTGTGTATGGGGCGCTATTAAACAGGGGCGGAGCTAGGAATAACATTTGAGGGGGGATTTTGTCGCGTTGTGCATAGTAACAAGGGGGATGGGACAATTGGCCGATGACAAATGTGTCCCCGAGCCAACTCATGCCGGCGCCGGCGCAGACACAATTCGTCGCCGGTCCAATTCGCTGTCGACAAGATTTTTTGCCGGGACAACTCGCCGCCGGCCACCATAATTTCAGTTTGCAATTTTGACTGGTGCTTAGAGTTCCGGTAACAATGCAAATCAAATGCAGTCGAACCTCTATAACTCGAACTTAAAGGGACAACCATAACAATTCTAGTTATGGAGAGTTCGAGTTAAAGAGGTTAAAATACATATAAAAAGTGCAGGGACCACTTTGAGGTTCGAGTTATAGAGGTTCGATTTAGAGAGGTTCGACTGTATGCACAATCACAATATGCATGTATTAAATTTAAAAGTTTGAGGTGTTTATGGTCGCTGATTTTGATTTTAGAATTATACCTGGAAATAATTAAAATGGAGTTGCTTAAAAGTCACATAGGCCATCCAAAATGGCGGATTTTTCCATTTGTGAACCGATATCCAACAATTTGATATTCCTAAACTTTAATTCAAAAATCAAAATTTTCGACTTTTAAAGTTCCAATTTTAATATACTGGATTCAATAAAAAGTAGCTTTTTTGCGGGGTTGCCGGCTAGTTTTAGGATATGGCAGATGTCAGTTAGGGTAAAGCAAATTTCCCTAGCAATTCTTAAAAAATATATAGAAAATTAACTGATCTATTTGTATTATTTAAAGAAATAACAAATTATTCTAGTTTACACACATTTTTTGTTATTTCTAAGTCAAATTATGCAAAAAGAAATATAAAAATTGAAGTGTTGGCAAACGCGGAATATGTTTAAATGAGTTGTTAAGGTTAGTTCAGTTTAATGTGAACCAGGGCTATCAAAATGGACGGGCCACGATCCTCCACTTTGTTGACGTCACATCCGGGGCTGATTTTTTTTCGATGGTCACGTTACGACACAGCTGATTGTCTTTAAAATATTGAAGTTGGAATGAAGGTTCATGGATATTTGATTTTTTTTTAAATAAAGCCGTTTTTGAGATTGTTTTTACTTTATTCTGGCAGAACAATTTTTTTTAAATGTATAGTAAGCTCTAATTTTTCATAGCCGCTTCATTAGCTCACACAAAAATTAAGTTTAAAGGAGAAGCGAATGTGACAATCACATATGACAAAGTCAAATACATGTCAAATATAACAGTTGGCATGTGGTACATGGCGGGTAATTTGAATTAAAAATAAGAAATGCTAAATCTTGAAAATTTTAACCTTTTAATCATGTTGCTTCCTTACAAACCTTTGGTGGAATATCGGGATGGTGTCTGAGAATATTTCAGTGAAATTTTGCGGAAATCTGTAGTGCCATTTTGAAAATATCATAAAAAAACGTCTGACCTCCCATCAAGGCCAACACAAAAATAGAGGCCACGACCCTGAAAAAATCAGCTGTTCTCCCGGGGCTGAATTTTACATTGGGTCTTATGGGAGGTCAGACGTTTTTTTATGATATTTTCAAAATGGCACTACAGATTTCCGCAAAATTTCAGTGAAATATTCTCAGACACCATCCCGATATTCCACCAAAGGTTTGTAAGAAAGAAACATGATTAAAAGGTTAAAATCTTCAAGATTTAGCATTCCTTATTTTGAATTCAAATTACCCGCCATGTACCACATGCCAACTGTTATATTTGACATGTATTTGACTTTGTCATATGTGATTGTCACATTCGCTTCTGCTTTAGACTTAATTTTTGTGTGAGCTAATGAAGCGGCTATGAAAAATTAGGGCTTACTATACATTTAAAAAAAATTGTTCTGCCAGAATAAAGTAAAAACAATCTCAAAAACGGCTTTATGTAACAAGAAATCAAATACCCATGAACCGTCATTCCAACTTCGAAATTTTAAAGACAATCAGCTGTGTCGTAACGTGACCATCAAAAAAAAATCAGCCCCGGATATGACGTCAACAAAGTGGAGGATCGTGGCCCGTCCATTTTGATAGCCGTGCTCCCATAAGACCCAATGTAAAATTCAGCCCCGGGAGAACAGCTGATTTTTTCAGGGTCGTGGCCTCTATTTTTGTGTTGGCCTTGTGTGAACGTTACTAAAAACAGTGTCATATGTTTCAAACTCACCCCCAGACCTTGCTCACCCCAATCAAGGAACTTCAAAAAGTGTTTGACAATTATTTGACTGGTTTTGTATACCGGGAGTGATGCTTTTGTTTATCATACAGGTCCGTCTTTCAATAAAGAAGTTATCTGGCGATACCTATTTCAACTACTTCCTTATGAGCTAGAAACTTGAAATTTGGTACGGTTATGGCATTCTGGTGATAATTCAATTCAACATGTTTTTTATTACAAAAATACAAAATGACGGATCTTTTAATTATAGACAGATTTGCCTTAATTCTGAATGATAATGTGTATAAAATTCCAAAATGACGGTCTTTTATATAATTTTTACTTAGAAGTTATAATGGCAGTATATTCAAATCTTTCAAGTGTTTAAGATTGCTGCTAATGATTTTCAAAGATAAACATGGCGAATCCAAAATGACGAACTTGCTTATTTATAAACCGATTGGCCTTAAACCTAAACTTCGCTGTGCTTAAGTTCACTTGATAGGTACATGTAATACTCAATCCTAAAAAAAATCAAAATCGTGGTTTCAAAATTTGTAGACTTTCCCATTTATGAACCAATGTGTATGGGATTCGGAACTTTGGGGTGTTTAAAGTCACTGATTTATAATTTTGACTCAAACTAAAAATAATCAACATGACGATCCAAAATGGTGGACTGCCAAATTTATAATCCGATTTCTCTCAAATTTCATAATCAGTGATATTTAACACCACAATGTTCTAAATGTAGTACATATTCGTTAATAAATTTATTAAATATCAGCTTTTAAATGAAATAGTCCGCCATTCTGGATCTGCTATTTTAATTTTTATTTTCAGTTTAATTTAAAAAACCTCTTTATAAATAGAAAATTCCAGCATTTTGGAAGCGCCATTTTGATTAAAGTCAAAAATTGTTTGTTTGTTTTGAGACAAATGGGTTTATAAACAAAAAACTCCGCCAATTAGGATTCGCCATTTTAAATTTGTTTAAGTTTGTTTGTGTTAAAAAATATTAAATTTAATTGTTACTGGAACTCGAAACAAACACAAGATTTTAAACAAGAGCATAATTAAATCGTTTAAAAATTACAAACAAAAACAATGGCGGCGCGCATCGGCGAGTTGTTTTGGCAGCGAAACGGGCCAGCGGCGAGTTATCCCGGTTGCAAATCGGCCTCGGCGAGTCGGTAGGGGCGAATTGTCCTAGAGCGTGACCAGAAAGGTTATTCTGTATGTCAAAAATAAATATATTTTGGGATTTGTGCGGCGAAAATACCCCCCTCCCCCCACCGTAAAACCACGCCTGTATTGAAGAAACCGCCTTATGCCCGTACTGCCCCGACACATGTGCTCTTTGTGACATTTTAAAATCGAACAGTGTTAACGTTATTTTGCAGTGAGGCCGTGGATAAAAGAACATTGTTCGACCAGTTATTTTATCATAAAACAATTTTTTCCAAAGCGATCGAATAATTGAAAATGATTTATCTCTCTGTGCTTTTTTTCAAACCATTGTGAAGCATCAATTAAAAATTGAGGATTAAATTAAAACTTTTATAATGGCATTTATTCATTAACCTAATTTTTGATCCTTTTCTGTTGACAAAGCGACATCATGGACAAGGATTAATAAGCGGAACCTGACAAATCTAATAACTTTTCAACTAAAGGATATTCCTTAAAAATATGTTTTATTATTAGACAGAAAGACGATCGATAAACTATAATAAACCCCAAATGAGATGGGCGGACGATTTGAAGAAACACGCAGGAACTAGATGGATGAACACGGCGACAAACAATGAATAGTGGAAGATATTAGGGGAGGCCTATGTCCAAAGATGGATTGAAGAAGGCTGAATATATGGATAGATAGATCAATTTTTATAAATGTTTAATATTTGAAGAAATATTTATGTATTACTTATCTTATAAGAATGAGTATAGGTATTATATAGGGTTTCAGATTTCAAAGATGTTTAGCTTTTAGTTTTAGCTTCTTAAAAAACTAAAGCTTTAAACTATACGACTTGTTCTAAAATCGACATTCATTATATTTTAAGATAGTGGAGCGTTTTAAAAATGCCCGTTTCTGACCACCTGCAAAAAAACTGTCTTTTCTAATCTATTTTTATTTTGTAAAAAATAAGTTTTGTTCGGAACCTATCAAAATTAGTTCAATAATAACTTTAAAGTTAAACCTGACCGTTTTTATTTTCTTATATATTTCATATTTCATGACCAATTTTAACAAGTGGCATCTTCTTGGATACAGAATGGCAAGGCTTTTTAATTGACCTAATTAAGAAAGATAGTGGCTTTGAAGAAAAGTAACTCTCACTGTTTACTATTAAAATTTTTTTAAAACCAGACAAATAAGAAAGGCTTTTTTGGAACACGCCCATGTACGTCACACAATACCACGAGCTCCACGCAGGGTTAAAAAAGGGAATTTTGGAAGTCTCCTATGAATTAAAATTATTATAGTGTTGACACAAATAACCGCGCTGTCTTGCAAAATTGATCGGAACAAAGCAAATTAATACATTTCGGAAGGTAAGCGGTGATACAATTCCCTGTATTTCGCATAATAAAACCTGAAGATTTTTAGTTGACAGGGCTATGGTATTTCGTGTTTTTTTTACTACCCTAGATCGATTGGTAATAGATTACAAGATTTTAAGTCACCGGGAAATTGCCTTCAATTTGAGTAGGAACGCCGGCCGGTCGTAAAACCAAGATGGTGGCTTTTATAATGTTTTTTTCACAAACTTTGGCTTACAACTTTTGCTAAATTAGTTTTCCGGAAAAACCATTTTTTGTTTGCAATTAAGACAGTAAATATATTAGCTCTATATCTTAAAAATTAACAAAGATATTATTTTTTTTTTAATACTAAAATATAGTAATTTTATTTACCTAAAAAAAGGACGGGAATCTTAGATTGCCCCAAATCGATTGGTTATGGATCACTTAATTTTAAGTCGCCGGGTGTTTGCCTCAAATTTTAGTCATAAATTCATGATTGCGATATTTTTTTTTCTTATTTGTTTGCAATGTCCTTTAAACAAGTTTTATATCTCAAGAACTAAGAAAGATTTATTTTTTAAATATTAAAAAAATATATAAAAATTCAAGATTGAACAAGAAAGTTTAAGACTTCCCTTGATCGATTGGTCATCGATCACTCAATGTTAAGTCACCGGGTGTTTACCTCAAATTTGACTAGGAGGCCCTCTATGACATTAAAAAACGCATTTACAGTTTTGCTGTAAAACTAATTATGCGAATGTTATAAGGATAAAGTTTGCGAAAAGATATTAAAAAATCCGCCATCTTGGATTTATGATGTCCCTTCTACTCAAATTGGAGGCAAATAACCGGTGACTTAAAATTATATGATCTCAGACCAATTGATCTAGTGTAGTTTTTAAAAATCTTCCACAACTATCCCACAAAACTATTATATCATTTGAAAATTTTCTCTATCTAAGAGATTTGGAAAAATCGTTAGACCTTTAAAAAGCCATTGAAACCTTTATAAAGCCACTCACTTGGAAGGCCGTTAAAAAAGAGTTAAATTGGATTTTTCTTCCCACAGGGAACAGTACTTTGATTCTCTTTTAAATCAAAACTCTCTGAAAAAAATGTTGACATTTGCAGGTCATAAGACTGTTATTATTTATATTGAAATAAGCTTGGAAAACATTAAAACATGATATCGAAAGAAAAGTTCAACAATAATTGAACCCTAGGCTGGAACAACGTTGTAAACGTCAAATATTATTGTTGAAAAATAACTTAAAAAAAAAACGAAATATGATCTTCAGGTAAAGTTATTATATGACTAATATGACTACCCAAAATAAACTAATTATATAAAAGGTATTGAAGACTTGATCGCATACAAAATAACATTAATATAAAACGTTGTTCCATGGAAATACCGCATTTACATTTAATGGCGGTTACAACGTTATTCCAGCCTAGGGTTCAATTATTATTCTATTGATCTGACATTAATCAGTTCTCGTACAGTCGTTATCGAATTTTAACTGCAAAAGTTGGTGTAATCGCGATTTAGACATATGTTGTTAACATAGGAGTTCTTAAAACAAATTTGAGTTTTCGACTTTGGAAGGGGGGTGGCTCCCCCCGCCATCTTGGCTTTAGTGTGCACAAAAAGGTTTTTTTTATATTACTTGGTTACTATACGTTTCAGAAAAAAAAACAGTTATAAACAGTAGTTCAAGACAGAAAAAAATTTTGCAGCCGTTTTGATTTTTTTTAACGGGCCTTTATTTAGAAAATCTGTAACAACTTAAAATAAAGACCAAGTAATGGCCTATAAAATAGGATATTACTAAGTTCTCTGGGTGTACGCTTGGTGAGATACGAAGTGTTAGCAGTACACCCGTTTCCTATGTATTTCCATAGTATATACAAAATAAACCGAAATTATTCAGTTTTATGTCATTTTCTCAAAGCAAGCATCTTACAGAAAAAGTGTAAGCAACTTTATTGTAGAAAATTAAAATGTCTTTTAAATGCTGTATTATCTAAGTGGGCAAAGTCCACGGTTAGCACTTAATTGGCATTCATAGAGTGGGGTTACTTTTTGAATTCACGAAAACAAATCATGTTTTTTTAGGTTTTATTCAGTTTTCAAAAAAACTAAGCATTTTAGGGAAAAATATTAAAATACCTTTTTTAGACAAAATAAAATTTTACTTTAAACGGCGTAGCACAAAGTTGTGTTGAAGCTATTATTGACACTCCAGGGGCGTCCGAATATTGAGGTTAATTTTTCTAATTAACTTTTTTTTTAATTTTATTTGTTTTATTTAATTTTCCTAAAAACGAAACTTTCTGAAAAATCTCGTTTTACTCTATTTTATTAAAAATAAAATTATCTTTAAAACGATGGGTTTTTTGTTAGCGGGGAACATTCAAAGAATATACGCATGTTTAGTGATTTTTTTTTTAATTCAGTTTTTGTACGCCCCTGGTGTATTAATTAACGGTTCTCTAAATAATATAACTATACACATTGTTCGGAAGAAAATATAATTTTCTATAACACAGAGGAAAACGTTTTTCCGGTAACGCTTGGTTTTTTTTTTTAAATGGTAAAATACATGGTAACAATACATTTTTTTGTCAAATCACTAAACATGCGTATATTCTTTGACTGTTCCCTGTTAACAAAAACAAGATTTTTTAGAAAGCTTCGTTAATTTGTAAATAACCCCAATTTATGGATGCAAATTAAGTGCTAACCATGGAACATAATTTAATTTGCTATAAAGTAGATTACACACTTTTTGTAAAATGCTTACCTTTTGCGAAAAGGATATAAAACTGAATAATTTCGTTTTATTTTGCATATACTATGGAAATACATTGGATACGGGTGTACTGCTAACACTTTAGGGTTCGTATCTTAGCAAGAATACTACCCAGAGAACTACTAGCTATCAGTTGGTCTTTATATTATAAATTTCCTCAAAAATAAGCAGTTTCGAAGTTAAAGGCCACTAAATAAAAAATTGGTCAAAATCCAAAATGGAAACGAAATGTTTAGCGTCATAACTCGAAAACTATTCGTCTGACAAAAAACGTACAACAGCGCTTTCAAAGCAAATTTTATTGTCTTCAACCAATGTGTAAACTTTTTTTCTAAAATGTACAGGGACCAAGTAATGAAAAAAAAACCCTTTTTAAGCACACTAAATCCAAGATGGCGGAAGGAGCCGGACTCCCAAGGTCAAAAACTCAAATTTTTTAAAAACATACATAGAAAAGTACTTTTCCGCACATGTATGAAAAAGTGTACGAAGGCGTTTACTGTCATCATATTTTTCCGCACATGTGTTGCAATGTACATTTCCACATATGTGCGGAAAAGCAGTTTCATTTGATTTGTAAAGTCCATTTTTACAAAAATTAGTATAGTTCAACTATTCGTAGGAAAAATAGCGTACATAACTCAAGAGAAAGTAACTTTCTTAGACTCGCGTGTTGTTTTACTCGGCTTGCGCCTTGTTCACAACATTCACGCTTATGTGAAATTTGTCACTTTCTTTTCTTGTTATCTAATATACTATGTTTAATGAGCACGAAAATAGTGAAATTTGCGCTCTTTCCTGTTTTAGAAAGTTCCACATTTCACACGCATATTGATTTTTGTTGGATTTTGCTACCAAACTTTTAGAGCTATTGCGCGAAGAAGCAAAAAAAACTATAATTTTTATCCTTAGAAACTCGCAAAATGTTCGTGTGAAATATATTAAAATAGATTTTTTAACAATGAATTTGAATGTCAAAATAAAGCTGCTGAATCCAATAATAGCACGTGCCGGCTTAAATTTCTTATAGCTTTTCCTTTGTGTACATTAAAAGGTGCAAATAAAAACCTTAGGGAGTATATACTCAAGCATTCTCAAAAAATTTAAAATTTTGTTTATTCCAAAACTAGTAATTGTCTCTAATCGTTTTCAAGTGTCAACTAAACAATCCTACTACTTACACTACTTGGTGTGCAGTCAGGTGCGACGGCCCGCCCTCCTTTTTAATCCGAAGACGCTTGGTTTCCTTATGAAGTGGTTTCCATATGTTTGGTATGTCCCTGATTGGTTGACTGAAAACTTCTCTATTCTGCATTATAATCGCAGCTTTACTAAACTTTCTTGTTCACCAATGCGACTCCTTATGCAAAACCTTAGCTTCTGACCATTGACTCCTGCGATCATTTGACCATACATGATCCGCTAAACCGGATTTTTCAACATCCCCTAATTGGGTACATTTTAGATGTTCACTTATTCTAACCTGAAGAGGGTGTTTCGTTTCACCACATGATTTTCCACAATCACATGGGATTTGGGAAATACATTCCTTATTATTTGGGGATTTGCTGGTTTTGTTTTAGTAATAAAACTCCTTATTAGATTTCTTAGAACTTATATAATAATCTTTTCCTACGACCATATATGAAAATTATGAATTTCACATGATTTACATCCTCAGAAAACAAGTTCACCCGTGTGCAAAAAAATTTCCGCACATGTGTTGAAAAGTACTTTTTCGCACATGTATGAAAAAGTGTATGATGACGTTCACTGTCACCATATCTTTCCGCAAATGTGTTGCAATTTACTTTTCCAGACATGTGCGGAAAAGCGGTTTTATTTGATTTGTGCAAAATTAAAGACCAATTTTTACAAAAACTAGTATAGTTCAAGTGTTCATAGGAAAAATAGCGTACATAACTCGAGAGAAAGTAACTTTCTTACACTCGCGTGTTGTTTTACTCGGCTTTCGCCTTGTTCACAACATTCACGCTCATGTGAAATTGGCACTTTTTTCTCTTGTTATCTAATATACTATGTTTAACAAGCATATACGAAAATAGTGAAATTTACACTCTTTCCTGTTTTAGAAAGTTCCACATTTCACACGAATATTGATTTATGTTTGATTTTGCTACCAAATTTTTAGAGCTATTAAGCGAAGAAGCAAAAAAAAACTATAATTTTTATCCTTAGAAACTCGCAAAATGTTCGTGTGAAATATGTTAAAATAGATTTTTTTAACAATGAATTTAAATGTCAAAACAAAGCTGCTAAATCCGGTAATAGCTAAGTCGTAGCACGTGCCGGCTTAAATTTCTTATAGCTTTTCCTTTATGTAAAATAAAAGGTGCAAATAAAAACAGGGCGTATCCGGACTTGAATCTTAAGGAGCATATACTCACGCAAGTAATCTCAAAAAATTTAATATTTTGTTTATTCCAAGGGTAGTAAGATCGAAATGTTTTAAATTAAAAAACACCCCGACATATAGGTATTTGTTTAAAACTCGTAGACAACGATTGAGTAGAAACAAAATTTCGGACTTCCATTGCCTTTATTTATATTTAAACAGGACGTTTCAGTTACTAAGTATCTCTAACCATTTTCAAGGGTAAACTAAACAATCCAGTCTACAGCCTACTACTCATACTACTTGGTGTGCAGTTCGGTGTGACGGCCCGCTTCCATTTTTAATCCTGAATCCTTTTTAAGACGCTTATTTTCCTTAAGGAGTGGTTTCCATATGTTTGGTATATCCGTGCTTGGTTCACTGAAAACTTCTTTTTTCTGCATTATAAACGCACCTTCAATAAACTTTCGTTTTCGCCAATGCGACTCCTTATGTAAAACTTTAGCTTCTGATCAGTGAATCCTGTAATCATTTGACCATGCATGATCCGCTAAACCGGATTTTTCAATATCCCCTAATTGGGTACTTTATAGATGTTCATTTACTCTAACCTGAATAGGGCGTTTCGTGTAACCATACCTTAAATGGGATTTAAAAAAATCCACGATTTTAATTAAATCTTGTATGTTGTATATCTTGATATCCTGATCAAAAGTTCTTATGGGCTCAAAGCGATCCTATGACTGGTTTCCAAGAGACAGTGGCGGGTATGGGGCTCCCCCAACATACGAATAAATTGATTTTTTTTTACGGTATTATCTACGGCATAATCTGCAGGAAAAAGTGTCGCAAGGAGTCCATTCCATAGCGATGCTGTTCTTCAGAGATATGAATTCTGATATAATGAGGTTCTTGGTGCCTCTATTTTGACAGTAAATTGATGGTTACCGTCTGTTTGACGTGTTCGCCTAGTAGGTGCTACTCCCGGGGGGATCATACGTGCCAGCTCTTCAGAGCATTTTCCGTGATAATACCTGTAGAAGAGAGATAGATCACCTACAATTCTTCGATGTTCGAGACTATCCAACCTACGGGTAAGTGCGGGGTCATTGATCAGCTTGATAGCTCGTTTTTGCATGGTGTTCAAAAGCATTAAGGTACGCTTGGGTGCCACACTCCATATATGTGAGCAGTACTCCGTAGTTGATCGAATCTGGGCTTTGTAGAGTGTCAGTAGTTGGCTTGGTGCACCCCAAGCTTTTGGGACGCCCTTTTAGCTATATCTTTTATAAAACTTAAACTTTAATACAAAAAAGCAATAAAAATAATTGACTCTTATATTTGATGACCACGCTAGATTTCACGTAACAGTTTTTAGAACGGGTACTCAAAAAGTGCAATTTTTCTATTTAATTCATACTTTTATTTAAATAAATGGATCCATTAGCACACTCCAAGCTATATCAGCCTTGAAAACAGATTTTTTAAATATTTCAGAAATGGAAGATCTTACGACATTTCTAGTAATAATATAAATTATTCAGAAAAACGTTTTACTATATTCCGAAAACCGCATATTGAAGCGAGGCTTCGTTAAAAAGTTAGCATATTTTCAATTTTTAAATTGTCTAAAAATTGTCATTAGCATTGATGAATTTTGACCAAAAGCTAATCAGCTCTTTACAGTCATGGAATAAATAACATTATTTCTTCGATGTTACAGTGTTGTATACTATTTTGCCTAAAAATCATGGGTGGATTGAGAGGTGCTTCTCGGGGGAGGGGGGGGGGCACTTTAGTTGACATTCTCTGTTGATAAAAAACGGTATATATTTTTTTAAGCAGCATTTTATTAAATTAGTCAGAACTAAAAAGTACAATATCTTACATATATCTTTACAAAATATTTGCGGGAATTCTATTAAATCAAATTAAAAATTCCAGCCTACGCTGCAAGTTTAGGCTACAAATTCAGGATAATTTATTAATCAAAGTGGTTGTTATTTCGATGATAATAACAATAGAGGTTTTCTTGCGCCGCAAGCAAAAATTTTGAATTTTTATTAGCAAAAACCTTACTTTTGACTCATTTTTGTATACATATTCAAAAAATTCTCGTGTGTGTGCCCCTAGTGCCCCCCCCCCTCTGGTTCCGCCACTGCTAAACATTTCATGAAAATTGCTTCAGCGGATAAGAAGCTATCGTGGGGCGGACAGACATACACACACACGGACAGACATGACGATATTGCTAAGATAGGTCAGCATACACCCAAATAACACATTTTCGGTGCGGGCTAGGAAGGTAAAAAAAGGGACATTTACTAAAAAAATATTTTGAAAGGGGTTGATTGGCCTTCGAGGGCTGTTTATTGAGTATTTTGCAAAATCATAGTGAGCTGGTTATTTATTATACGAAAACAATTGTTAACATAAAGATGCATAAACCATATAATTTAAACGTTAAAATAAAGTGTACATTTGGAGTGTGCGTGCTAATGGGCTAGGAAGGTGTCAGATAAATCATGGATCCATTTATTTAAATAAAAGTATAAATTAAATAATAATATTGTACTTTTTGAGTATCCCCTGTACATCAAAATTGTCACGTGACATCTAGCATTGTTGTTAAATATTAGAGCCAATTATTTTTATCACTTTTTTGTATTACAGTTTAAAATTTTACAAAAGAATTTCAATTTATTCGTATTTTGGGGAGCCCCATACCTGCCATTGTATCTTGGAAACCAGTCATAGGATCGTTTTGAGCCCATAGAAACTTTTAATCAGCAGATCGAGGTCTACAACATACTAAAATGTCATCAAAATCGTGGATTTTTTAAAATTCCATTTAAGAAGTGCATGCTCCTTTATCAAAAAACTAAATAAAACAGGTCTAATCTAATGACATACTTTTGGACAACTGGGGCTCCATTCTCGAATAGCAAACTCTGAGTGTTCACGTGTTGTGCGAAATAACTTGTCTTGACCAATAACATAGTTGCCCGCTCTTCACAGTTAGTGAATTTTACACGTTAGAAGTGAAATCTGTTCTCCTGCCCCGTACCGACTGAAAGTTTCTCGGTTGGGTCGTAGGAGAAGCTTGCGCAATGGAGATCTGTTTACATAGCATGTGACGGCTCCGAGCTTATTTAAAGCTTGCCATAGGCCAAAGCATGTGAAGGGAACTATCACATCGTTCAAGTACGAGAATAGTTAGCCTGAAAGTTAGGTTAGGCTCAATTGTACTGGACCAAATAAAATACCTGTCAAAAGTACTATTCTAGACAAACATTGTGTATTAAACAGTTCACAAAATAATTTCATTGAACTTATTACAACAATATTAGCTTACGCCTTATGGATAAACGCTTGACTTGTATAAAAGCAGCTATATTGGAATAGATCAACTGTTTTCGTAGAATGCCCTATGCATCGTTGTATGAACAGCTTCGGACAAAAATAGTGTGTTACATAATTTATGAATGACCGTTAAAAATAAAAACAAAATCAGCTGATATTCACTAAACGCAATCTCAAGCTACATGTTAATTAAAAAAAAACAAGCAGTCGATCCGCCTAAATTATAATGAACCTAAAATTGGCCGTCCAAGGAACCTTCGTACAATGGACGTCCATTCTAGAGCAATAATGGACCTAAAATAGACGTCCATTAGACGCCCTGTTGTGGACGTCCATTAGACGCCCTGTTGTGGACGTCCATTGGACGTCCTGTGCTGTCTGAGTATATCCTTGTTGAAAAAAAAAAAATTCGCACAGATTTTTATATTTCTATTATACAGTCCAAAAATATAAAAAATAGGTTTTATTATCTTACCCTCCAAAATGTACCATTTTCGAGATACAGGGTGTTGCGAATATCTCCGGAACCGTTTATCGTACATAAAACAGTTTTTGTAAGCACTTTTTAATCATATCTTAGTGGGTGTTTTTCTCCAGAACTTCTACACTACTGGAAAAAGTACCGTTTTGAGCCTACAGAAACAATAGTTCAGTCAATGAATGGCCATTAAGGGGTTGTAGAGTGCATGCAATATGTTTAGGGTAGTTAGGACGTTAACATATTGTAACAGGGCCTGGCGTATATGACAGTGGTACTGTCAAATAAAGTGGTCAAGGCTTAAATGTTGTTAGCTACCAAATTTGCAACAACTTAAAAATAGTAAATTAAAAGATTAAATATGATACTGATTGACTAATTTAACTCTCGAAAGGGAATTTGACGGTTCTTGAAGGAAGTGCGCTATAGGTGTTTTTCTCAATTAAATCAATTAATGTAGGAAATATATACATACCTGTTCAATTGTTCTTCATCTTCTTTTTCTTCATACACTAGATATTATCACTGCTTATGGACTATATTTTCTCTTTTTTGAGATTGGTTGCAACCATTTTTATCTTAATATTTTAC
This sequence comes from Aspidapion aeneum, assembly GCA_963576565.1. Classification (NCBI taxonomy): domain Eukaryota; kingdom Metazoa; phylum Arthropoda; class Insecta; order Coleoptera; family Brentidae; genus Aspidapion; species Aspidapion aeneum. The sequence goes on from OY755042.1 coordinate 21,196,958, forward strand.
ACTTTCTATTTACCTTTTTATAGGTATATTTTAAATAAATTATTATTTTATAAAATTCATTATGTAAAAATGTTTTTATAAACTAATTAATTCAGATGGTACCTGTTATAGTATGGTACTTAAGGTAAGGAAATTATAAAATTATAAACAAAATGTTTGGCAACAAGAAAGTTTTATTTAAAAAAGTAATTTGATGTTTAATTAAAACAGTGATAAACTGGTATAAACGATAACTCAATTCAGAAATAAATGATGGTAAATAATTAATAAAATATGTTAAGATAGAAATTGAGTTATACTAAGAATTAAATAAAAGATATTTATTCAAAGGAAAAGTATTTTCCCCTGAATAAAACTCCATTTTAAGAAAGAAGTTGACCCAAAGAAACCCAACTAAACTCTGTCCTCAGACCCGTAAAGAAATTTCTAGGTACTCTACCCCTAAGTCCCTTCCACTTCTCTTTGGTGCAATCAGAGACAGAAAACTATGGTATAGAAAAGGATAACACCAAAGTAAGCATGACAGGACTTAAATCCCTTCACAAGCGTTGGAACATGACTTGTTTGTTTATCCAGTTTCACAATTTAAATAACTTGATATAAGATAAAGGCCCTAAGAACGAACTGGCCGTATACATTTAAAAACTAACCACAGTCAGAAAGCTCGCTTGAAAACTAACTGTTTTTATGTTGCCATTTTCTCAATAAATGTCTTAAAGCTAGTTACGATGCAAAACATACTAATTAATGCTTGTTAACTGAAAAAATGTTGCAATACGTATATAGAGTGCCAAATAACAAAATGTTATTAAGGCTTGCCAATGACAGTTGTTGTTTTTAAATATGACAAGTTAAGTTAAGACGAAGACCCTGGCAAAACGGGTATGGTATATTATGTATAACTATAATTTTAAACAATACTTATATGGTTGCTTTAACATATGTCTGTACTACTTTGAATAGAGCTTTTTAGGTCTAGACCAGCGATAACATAAACAGTCATAAATTAAAAATAATTACTTCCAGATATATTTTCTCTAGGTTTTTGGTTTCACTGAGAAAAGAAATCAAGAAACCGTTAACATTTGAATTGCTTTTAAGAAATTAGTGGACAAATATATTAAAATAAATATTAAATAAATTAAAGCAAATCTGCAAAAACCGTATTGTTACATTACTCCCCCCTGATTTAAGTGTAAACAATTTTTTTTCAACGCTAGTCAAAATAAAATGGTTTATCACAACAAGCATTAAATAGTGCAAATAAATTTAATCAAATTAATCTAATTTATCTTCGTTTTCGTTTGTCTTCTCCTGGATATTAGCGACAATCAACAAAACATTCTGGCTGGAACAAACATCTTGAAAAACTGGACAGCAACACTGGTTTAGGTAGAACATCTTAGATCAGCTAGTCAGCAACAAACATGGTGAACGATCAGTAGACTCCAAACAGTACTGCAAGAACAGAAATCTGTATAGCTTAATAACAACGATAACTTAAACTAAATGAGGGCAAAAAAAACTTGACAAAAAAAAATATAAAAATATATACGTCTATATATTTTTAAGAAAAATTGTACGAAACCTACTGCCGAAAAGTATATATATATAGTCTGCTGCAGAAATTTATGGAGACAAATAAAAACATTTAAATTAACGTAGGTAAATTAAGGAAGGGAGTCTCCAATCCAAACCGTTTCCCCTATAGTGTTTAGAAAAAACACCATGTATATAGTGACATCTGAATTTATACATTGGCCATCGTTGAAACGGGAACAGCAAATTCTGCAATGAATCTGCGCAGAAATATCCAATTGGAGGTTTGCTCAGCGATTGTAAAAAGACATAGCGTTGATGGCTGCTTAAGCTGATGTAAGGACCGCAATGGTGGAGTGGTTTGGTTCGGCTTGGCTTGCTGGTTTGATGGAACTGTTTTGCCTTGTAGAAAAAAACAGGCTGATAAAACTTTGCAGTAGCTGACCTAAAAATAAAGTGATTTTAATACAAGAAAAAACAATGTTTTTAAGAACAATAAACCAACCTTATGTAAAATAATAATTAAATTTAAGCAAAAATAAAAAAATAAAGATTGAAAATTTTAGATTTTATGATCATTGTGTTTGTATAAGTTTTAGATGAACTAAAACTTGTTAGACGACAAACACTTAAGAAAGTTTGTCTAACCAAAGAAATGTGTTTGTATTAAAAAAATATAATAAAAAACAAATTCTAAACAAGAATAAAAGTAGGAAATTACAAACACTAATTGATATTTTATTAGTAATTACTTTAAAATGTAAAAAAAACATTTATCATAATAATTAAAAAGAAATAGTTGATATTGAATAAAAAAAAACTTTAAAAGAAAGTGGTTTATCGTTTTCATTGTAATAAAAAACACTACCAGGTTAATACAACAATCTTTAAAACAAACATGGAATACTCTACCGAAAAAAACATATATCAAATCAAATCAAAATAACTCATATGATAGAATAGAAGAAAATTTAAAAAAAAAATTCCAATATACCAAGATAAACAATAAACATCAATAAAGAAACTTTATTACAAATTTATATCATACTTAGGATATTAATGTTATAAAAAAAAAATTAATTTTATGGTGATTCAAATTCAATCGAACAAATTTAAATAGAACAGAAAAAAGTAAATGGAACAAATATCAATAGAATAAATCCAGCCAGATGTATATACACAAAAAAAAAATACTTAGAATAAAACTCCTCCTAGAATATTTCCACAATTTTTCCGAATTTTCTTTTAATTTTCGCAAAAAACAAAAATTTTCCAATTTAAACTTTTTATTTCTCAGATCTTGTTACATATTTTTATTTTAAATTGATTTAGTATAATTTTTAAAATAATCTGTTAGGTTTTTCATTTTCTAAATAGTTTTCAGTTAATTTAATTTAACTTTCTTTTAAATTGTAGGATGATTTTATACAATTTCCTAAAAACTAAGAACAGCAGCAAAACAAAGTAGGTTAAAATTGATGTCTTTGTGTATAAATTAGACATCCTTGAGTCAAAATACTTGACTTTAAAATTTAAATGAAAAAATTTTTAAACTTAAACTTGACCAATTTAGATTTTTGCTGATTTTCGAGGCGGTGGACGATTTTCAATAACTCAAAACAAACAAAATAAAAAAAATATACCTAGTTAACAACAAAGTTCTTTAAAAAAAATCTAATTGAAGCGAATGATTAAAAAAACAAAAATTACAGTTGACTATTGCTTCAATTGTCTCTAGTGAGTGTAAAAAAAAGAATTCTTGAGTGAAGAAAATACGTCCTTCTCTTTTACAAAACTACAAAATAAGAACTTAGCGCTTTTGCTGCCGCAAAATATCAAAATTATTTAGGCTCTAAAATACATTAAACAAAATTTATTAGGTTGATTAAAAAAAAACAACAAAACGTATATTAAGAAAAAATCCAGCAGGTTTGTTAGATACTGCAAGACTTAAAAACAAGTTATAAAAAGAAATGAGGCAATGCTTGCTAGTAAAAATAAACTAGAAATACTAACTTTTTCGTAAAGTTTTCTTAAAAAAAAAAATAAAAATTATACAGTTACTTAAAGAATTTATTTATTTCCATCAAAATTGATATAGGTAGTTTTGTTTACCATAAATACACATTTAAAAAAAAAACATCAAGGCATAGGTTTTAGTTGGTAACAAAATAATTTAAAGATGACAATAAAAATAAAAATATTTTAGTTATTTATTTTCTTATGTAGTGCTTAAGCCTGTGCACTAGCATATAATTTTATTACTGATGATAGAATGCAAAAAAAAATTAAATCAATAATAAACAAGGAGAGCAAACAAAACAAACATTAAAAAAAACATCACATTTTTAGAAGAAGATAAAACATTTTTGTAATTTAAATTAAATTTTTATATTTACCTAATGAAAAGTGCAAAAATTTCATTCTCATATAGGTAAGGAAAGGTTCAGATTTTAAAAGTTATTAAGATTTTTATCTAGAAAAAGTACTTAGAGAGTTAGAGTACTATAACATATTTTCATTATGGGAAAAATACAAAAAAAAATATTGTTTTATTGATAAACTAACAAAAGATTTGAAATAGTTTTAAAGGGTATTATATTGGAGCCTGGATAATATTGACGTTATCAATTCTCAATATGACAAAAAAAAAACAGAAAAAGGTATGTTATCAGCGTTACGATTGCTATGATAATATCCAGTTAAAAAAAAATTACTTTAAAGTGATTTAAAAAAATATGTTTAAATCGAACAAGTAACCATCGATGACGTGGTTATTGTTTGGTTTACTGGAACTTAGAAAAACAAGAGTTCTCAGCAAGAAGGATCATAAAAAAAACTAAGTTATTTTTTAAAATAATGGACTTTACGATTTTACGTTCATATTTTAACCAATAGGTAAATAAAAACAAAACACAAAGGTATGTGAATATTTATCAAAAGTAATTATTTTTTTAAATTAACAGAAAAGGTAAAGGATAAATAACTGAAAGTTTACAAAAGATCAAAAATGACTTAGTCATTAAGACAAATGACTATACCAAAAAAATTAAAAAGAGTTAGGTATTGAATTTTCATTGTTTAAGTAAAAAAAAATATTAAAGATATCTGATAGATGCAGATATTATCTGAAGGGAAACATAGTATCTCTCTTATAACAAAGTATAAGGAATAAAACAATAAAAAGTTCTTTACACTTAAAGATGGAACTTTAGCCATAACGCGACAGAGACACTGTCTCTAGGCCAACGGCTGTTATGCTGAATACCGATATACAGGATTACTAAAATTTTCCTTACTAGATTTGTGCTTTTGCACTCAGTTTGTTTTTATGCTAATTACGTATTAATATCTGAAAGAGGAAAAAACAAATGTTTGCTGTGCGCCAAAAATTTATAGACTTAGAATTTACTTACTTCATTGATGTTATTAAAACAGACTTTTTAATTATTTTTTTAGGTTTGATAAATAAAATATATATATATAAATTTCGTCGTAAAGAGTTGAAATAAGCCCTTCAAATTAAAAAGAGTAATGAGTTGGTCACAAAAATATTAAAAGAAAATAAAATACTACGTTATTCTGCTGTTCTTTTCTGTTTTTATAATCTCTAATTTTCCTTGTGTTAAACAGTTTTTAAAATATCACGTATGAGAACCAAACAATTTTATTGATATGACATACAGAGCCGTCTGCTGTTATGGTTGTATCTCCTAGGTTTTTCCCTAACTACACTTATTCCTACATATACCGTTAAATACTAAACTTAGTAAAACTTTTAGTTACTATATAAAATTTTAATATAATCTAATTAACCTATTTTATAACCAAGTCAGAAAAATTGCCCAACTGTCTACTATAAAAACCTGTTTTAAAACAAAACCCCATTATTCCAGTACAGGTTCTTGCAAAGCGTATAGTGACATTCGTGTACCAAATCCATAATCATGTTTCGTCATAAAAAAAAATATAGGCACGCGCACCATTTTTAAATTGAAATATGTATTGTAAAATAAAATAAAATTTATTCAACAACAACGCTTTTGTCTTCCTAATTAGAAAACATAAGACACTGTGGATTCAACACTCCCAGGAAGTGGCCATCTTCACCGAAGTTAGAAAAACACAGGTGTGTAACGAAGAAAGAAACAATTTCAAATCTTCTTGTTAAACAAGTTTTTCGGTCTATTAATTATCCATTATAACTCAAAATGAGTTCCCGACATGACGAAATAGAAAATAACCTAGATCTCTTAGTGGTATCTACAAGGTGTGACGTCTACTGACTTCATTGAACTCTCCTGATGAAATATTTATTGTCGTATCATAGGCAAAGTTTTACCTTTACCTAATAGTTTTCCCAAAACAATTTGACTTGACCCATTTTAACAAAATTACTTGACAACCCCAACCCATATATTTTTCCGCTGTTTTAGTCAGTTCACCTGTACTCCACATAAGCTATGGTTTGACGGTTACCAATTCAGCAATTTTCTTGATAAATATTGGTTAAAACATTTAACTGACTATACCGTAATTCAAAAATTGAGTTACGATATTAGGAGACACGGCAACAAACAAAACAAATATAGACCAATTAAACATTTTAATTATAGGTATACCATTTGAAGCACCCTCTCGAGTGGAGAAGAATTTCCCTAAATAACCTCCCAGTTTTCTTCTCAATTTGCTGGGAAGTATAAAATCCAGCTAAAACACTCATTCCATAAAAAAAAACATTTTATAAAATAATCAAATCTATAATGATTCAAACAGCGAGAAAAATAAATTCGCCATCGTCTTACAAAAAAAACAACAAAAGAAAAAAGGAAACGCGACGAGTTCACTTGGCGAATTATTATTGGTCTATTGTTTTATATCAATCTATATACATAAATGTATAATTCTAGCACAAACATTTGCCATACCATATAATCATATCAAAAAAACGTTAAAAGAAAAATTCTAGGATGCTTTAACTCCAATATACCTCTCTCTCATATATAATTGCTCAAAAAAATAGAAATAGACTCTTCTCATATATAAATCAGAAACTGTCAAAAGTTACTGAACAATTTTATAACAATTAATGGTTAAAAACTTTGAACTTAATATTTTGGCTATATAGAACTCCATATGAAACAATACAACACAGAACAATAAAATACAATACAATCCTGAAAAAAAATATATAAACATATTATGTGAGAGAAGTCCAAAATCCAGAAGATTCATCGTGGTTGTCGTGGTCATCACCTGTAAAAGAAAACGAAGTTAAAACACCTATTTTCTACAACGTTTAGAAAATATAACAAAACTTTTTCTTTAAAATATCATTACATGAACTTATGACGCTGTTGACTCAGTGTTTATAACACTAGTATTTTCCATTAAAATCGGTTTCGTAGTTTACTAAAAATTAAAATACATTTATGACAAATTAAAATGAGTGCTCGTAATAGATGTATAAAAAAAAAAAAATTTTAGGCGAATAAAACAATAACAGTTCTACAAACGCAAAATTCAAGCAAAAAGTCATTACTTAATGGATTTATATTATTACATTTTCTTATGTGATGATAGACACGCTTGCTTGTGTAACTCAAAATTTAGCCATACAACAAGGAGGAAAAAAAACCACACCTAGTAATAAAAATTTAAAATATGAGAACAACGAAAATAAATTTTAGAAAAGATTTTTTTTCTTTTAACTTTTAGATCCTAGCTTAAGATCACTAATTTTTATGAGATTTTCAAAATATGTGTCGTATTATACAAAAATGGTGAAGGTCCGGTAGTTGACCTGTTTAAAAAAAAACTAAAATTTTTGGTAAAGATTATGATTGAGATGTTTGTGTTCACCTCAAAATTAAGAAAAATAAAATTGTTTATTTAAATAACTATGTAGAATTAGTTCAACTACCACAAAATACTAATTACGCATCAAAAATACTTTTTGAATGAATATGTAAACTATGGTCTGATAATAATTGCATGAAAATTATTATTATTTACAAGAAAAAACAAGACAAAAAAAATAAAACAACAGCAAGTGTACAAAGAGTGTTAAATCTTTCGGTTACTGATATATTTACGCAAGCTTGGTTAATACAATAAAGAATCTTTGTATATAAACCTTGAAACTTTTGAAATGTTATGCTCCCTAAGTATGCTAAGAATATTCTGGACGTACTTATCCAAAACAGTCCCGGCACATAAGGAAAAATAAAACGATACCGTAAATGAAAGAAAAGTTTAATTCTCTCTCTAACACCAACATAATTTGCAGTCAAAACTGTGAAATAGTCTGACTATGCAAAGAAAAATTAATTGAAAAATTATAGAACTTTATTTACAACTAATAAATTTAAAAAAAAATACATCTGTTATTTGTAGTTTCTCAAACATACAGTATGAGTAAAAAGATGGAGGCCTTATGCCTGGCAAGTAGGCATTTTCAAGGGCGCTTATTTTCTTTTTGATAAATACAAGTAATTAGTAAAGTAAATCAATAGGGACTTATCAATGATATACTTGTGGGCTACTTTCCGTTGAAATTGATAAAGGCTTATTATGATCAAAGATGATCTTATAAATTTAAGGAAAAAAAACATTGATCAATTTTAAAATAAACATTGGATAAAGCGTAAGAAAAATAAAGTAATTCACTTTTCCAAATCTTAACCTCTGATTTTAACAAAACAAAAAGACCAATAGGTTTCACTTGTAGTAGTTGTTTTATAGAAAAGACAAATTAAGTTTAAAATTTAAATAATACATTTAAAGTTAATAAAAATAGAAACAAAACTCAATAGTTAACTAGGTCTTTAATTACTTTATAGTATAATTTATAAAAAAACATAAATCCTATACTTATTAATTGATTAGATTCATAAAGACAAATTTAAGTGAACGGATTTCAGTAGATCGCTTGAACAACGGGTGAGTGCCTTGCTGCTCAATGTGAGTTACTTTCTTTGTGCTAAATGTTTAGTTTTTAGACGGCGAGGTAAAAACCGTCATGATTTTGACAAATAGCCATATTCTAGGTTCTAATTTAGTGGCAACATTTAAATATTTTTCTTAAGATATTATATATTGACTAACTGTAAGAAGTTTTTAAAATCTTATGGTTTCTTTCTAATTCACCCTATAGGACATTTTATATAAACTTTAACCAGCAGATCGTTCCTGATTTATCAAGATTATTAAAGATTTATCAAAAATATAAAATTGATGCATGTATGAAGTTTTCGTTGAGCAACTCAAAAATCACTTGACCGACTTGAATGAAATTCAAAACAAACAACTGCACTTTTCTAAATACATTTTTTTTTCTTGAAAAATATAAAAACAGGGTATAGAGTACTTACACCTAGTTTAATTGATTGATTGATTGATTAATTGATACTGTAGGTAAAATGTTACTTTTCTTATACTATAAAAGAAGGGTTTTTCCCAAATAGTGTTTCATTTTAAAAGCTCTTGTGACTCGATTCACAAAAGGCTCTGGTTGCTACACAAAAAAGGTCTATAGGTACCTGATTTAAACATGTGTTTTAAAAATTCTCAAAACAAGCTTAAAATGCTTTTGTAAGAGGGTACTTTAGACAAAAATGTGTTCCTTTCAGAAGATGGTAGACACATTTTAATTTTGAACAATTTTTTCCCATTTTGAATAAATTGATTTTTTTTTACATAATATATTTTTCTAGTGCAGTTAGCGCAGTACCTTAAGCAAAGAAAAAGCTTTGGTATGTAACGTTAAATATAACCAAAGAGAAATATATACTACGTATTCCTCTATGCTATAATAATGTCTTATCTAATTAATTTAATTGTCTCTATCTAATCTACAAAATATTTAATACCAAATTCTTTGGTTTATTTTAACTTTTATGTCAAAGGGTGTTAGCTATTGCTTCTTCTTAAGCAATCCAGAACTTTATTAGACATTATCTATATTATTATTATCTAATTTCATTAATTAGCTAATTGGTCACGTAGAACCTAATTTAAATTATGTCAATATCTTACTACAAATCTCATTTCCTTTAATAAAGATGGGCATCTTTTGATTAGTAAAAAGTGAAATGGGTCAAATTGTTTAAATTTATTTCAATAATTATTTGTTTAAATAATATAACTTTTAGGACGAATAAGTATAAAATGATTACCTACTAAACTTAAATAAAATACGTGAGTTATTATTTTAGGAAAAACATCAAAAACTTTTAACAACTTTGAAAAGCAAGTCAAATTATAAAAAAAAATATAGATTTATTTATTTATATCATTATCTTTGGTTCAGTTATAGAAACAATTTTAATTGTTTTTACTTTTTTTTTTCGATTTCACATGACTGATTAGGTCTGAGTTGGTTTATACCTACATATTTCAAACATGGCATGATGTTATCAAATTTATTTATTTTAATTAATTATGTTTTTAACTATTTAAAATTTGCTCTTAATTTTGTCTGTACCATCTTAAATAAAATTTTACAAAAATAATGTATTTTACAGTAAACTGTGCAATTTCTCCCTTAAAAGAAACTGATGGTCATAAAGATATGTAACACAGGTGACATTAAAATATTTTCAGCTTTATCAAATTAATCAAAATAATTTTTAGTTGGTTGTTAAATCTTCTTAAAAACAAGCAAAAACGGATATCAAAAAATCTTTACCGTGTTTATTTGTGGCATTATGAGAATGCTAGGATAGGTCATGTTTTTTCCAAAACTACTGTGTGGCTTTACAAAATATTATTTCACTTAAGACATGGTCGATAGCACCAATACATTTGTTAAACCGATCGTCTTTCTGTCGAACAAATGTATTGTAAACTGGAGACCTTGGGAAAATAAAAGAAGTAGGGGACGACCACAAATGAGATGGCCGGGCGATTTGAAGAAACATGCGGGAACTGATGGATGAACACGGCGACATACAGAAAAGAGTGAAAGATATTGGGGGAGGCCTATATCCAAAGATGGATCGAAGAAGGCTCAATAGATAGAAAGAAAGCACCATTTTTTTAAAAAAATATTTTACGTTTTGATGAAATTGCGAGTACAAGAGTTGATTAAATCACAGTTGAATCGAACAAATAAATGACAAACTCAAAATAAGTTTAATTTTTTTTCTCTGTGTACTGTGGTTTGTCGCACTTCGTGGATATCACACACATTGTGCACAAAGGAACGAGATCTTCACCTTGGTTAGTTATGAAGAAAAACTGATGCTAAGTTAGAGTTTTTTTCAAGTACTGTTTACGTACAGCTTGTATGTTTTTTTTTCTCAAATGGCAAAATAAAGTCGTCGTAGGAACGACTAGGACTAGGACGAGGAGATTAAATATTTTTTATCTAAAATATGTATTAAGCAAAAAGTTTGTGGGCAGGTAATTTAGCACTTTTTTTTAGTTTAAATGTGCTTTGATTTTTTTTTTTATTAAAATTATAGAAAACTTTGTTCTTCAGTACCTCTAAGATATTGTTAACATCATCTTCAGTTCAGTACATGCCTCGAACAAAATGAATAGGATGTCACTTTCTCTGAATAAGCTAAGTTATTTTTCCAAATCGGTAACTAGTAAACCGATTAACATGCCATTTTTATTTTTATTACAAAAGGTTTAGTTGCTCTTAAATTTTTAGCGAAAATTTGTTATTTTATTACTTTAAGATTTAAAATATGTTATCATTCATTAATATCCTTTTTCCAGGGAACAATTTCAATTTGTTTTTGACAAAAATACATCTACTAAGTTGGACGCATACCAAATGTATAAGATTGTATTGACATAGGTAAGAATTTCTTGTAAAGAAATAACTGTCATCTTGTGCTGACTTAATGAAGTTTTTGATTTTTTTTAGCATTTATGAAGAAACATACATTATGATTTTTTAAATTAAAAATAATATTGTTAGTTTAATTTTTCGATTGTTTTTAGATACAAATTGATGGTCTAATTGGAATAGTTGGTATAAACATAGCGACAATCTACACTGTGCTTTAAGTTTTCATGTTAAAAAAATGTTAAAAATTTATGAGAGACTTATGATTAATAAGTTATTTATTACCTCAAATAGTTATAATTATTTACTTCGCACGTAGACGCTCTAATTTCTCTAAAGGCAAAGATAATGATTTTTCTCTTAATAGAAATTTTACTGTGGTTTTTCCCAAAATGTTCTTATTATAAATTATTATGGTATTACCTACATAATAATTTATTCTAAACCAGAGACAATTAAGATAATTAAGACGGTTAACGAACAAAACACATAATTTTTGTCCGGAGAGTTTAGTACCTGGATCAAAGAAAATTGAAGGTATCGCAGTGGCGTCAATTTAAAATTTTATACTATTTATTTATACCATTTTTCAGAAACGACTTGACAACAAATACTTTTTTACTTTGAACAAAGGTTCATCCACACAATATCTTTCAATTTGATTAAAAATAGTATAAAAATAAATTTACTTGGATATTACCTACATGTTAGTTAAAGAAAAATAAAGTCTCTCTGAAAAAAAAAACAAATATACAAGAGGTTCTTTTTTTGACATTTACCTTTACTGAAAACATGGGAACTAAGAATAAAGTTATTTTTTTATAAAGAATATTATATGTTTAATCAAATTATATAGCAAGAATAATTTGATATGTTTGTTGTTTTTAAAGAAACATAGCTTTCTTGTAACATAAAATGCAAATTCTTAATTTAATGATAATTATATAGAATCGAATAGCTATAGCTACATTTATTCACTTAGTTTATGGTTTTAATTAAATAGTGCTCTTAAAATTTTAGAAGATTTGTGCATCTGAAACTTTATGAATTTTTTCTAATCGACAACATAGTTACTGAGAAAAACAGTCACTAACAAAAATATAAAATTTAAAAATCTGTAAAACAAAATAAAACTTGCAATTTTAAAATAGAATACCTCTCATGCTTACCGATAGGTGGATCTAGTAAATCATATATCTATGATTATAGAGAAAAAAACATCTTATTCATATTTTATATAGGGTACAGCTAGTAGCCAGGTCAGTTTAATAAATTTATTTTGACTAGATACTTAACAATAGCCTAGATACTTAACAATAGCCCTGTAGCACGAATTTATGCAAAATGAAATTGTCATGATGATTGCCAACTATCTGTTGCAGATAGACCATGTAAGCAGAGGTATAGTGTGCTACTATGCACACTTGTGTATGAAAAGTAATTAAAAAAATTGAAAATAATGTTATAATTTTTAAATTTATGCAATATTCATGAAAAATTACGTTAGGTTAGGTTTATTAATGAAATTTTGTCCACTTTGGAGCATTATGATTATAAAATTATTTGGCTGAATCTATTTACCATTTCGCTTGGCACAGGTATTAAAAACAATAAAACCATAATAAAGTAGAAAAATCGATATCTACCAAGAAAAATACAAAAATCAAGGATATAAATGACTTATAATACATCTTTGTATTATTAAAACAAATATGTTTTTAAATATTTAGTTAACAAGGTTTTAAGAAATATCTATCAATACTGAAGAACCATAAAAAAAAACTTGATAGCAGTTTTTTTATGCGATAAATTAATTAGTAAAAATCATATCTTCTTATTTATACTTGACGGTTGTCCTTAAAAATCTCTAGTTTGTCAGAGAAAGGGTTGGTAATTATTATTCCAGCCAGCAGTGCATTTTAATTTTTATGTGTATTCAATAAAAGATTTCTTTAAAATTTTGAATTAGAACAAAAAAATGATCCACAAGTTCCTACAAATAGACTTTAAATAGCAATACAAGAAAATCTTAACCTTAATGAGACTTTATTTTAACAACTGTGTTACAATTAAAAATGATGGACTGTTTTGTCCAATTAGTTTAAACAGTTTAGATAGTTACATTGACTATACAATACAAAATAAATAATGATAGTTAGGACAGACTTAGTGTTCAACAACGAGTTAAGAGTGATCACTCAAGTTTAGAATTTAGTTAGGCCTTAATAAGGCAAAATGATTAACTAATCGCGTGCTGGAGTCAGATAGTATTCAAACTCAACTTTTCAATAAAAAACATTCTACCAATTTATCTTTTTTTTAAAATGTTTAAGACTGATCTTATATCCAACAGAAAAAATATAATTTTTCTCGTGTTTTCTGTCTTAAGTAAAAGATATACAAAAATATTAAAAATTCAAAAAATAATTGTAACACAGATTATAATGTTAGTAATTTAAACAACCAAGATAACATTTATAGCACATCTTCCAACAAATTAGTTTTGGTTTTAAACAAAACTAGGCGAAACTATTTTCTTTTCAAACGAACAATTTTAAAATTTTCCTTTAGTTTTTCCTATAAAATACTACCAATGGCTTAGACATAACTAAAGTACTATGTTTTTCTCAAAATGCAACGTAAAATTTTCACAAATTTTCCAAAAACTAATTTACCCAAATCTACTGGCACCACTTTGTAACAGGGCCTGGCGTATATGACAGTGGTACTGTCAAATAAAGTGGTCAAGGCTTAAATGTTGTTAGCTACCAAATTTGCAACAACTTAAAAATAGTAAATTAAAAGATTAAATATGATACTGATTGACTAATTTAACTCTCGAAAGGGAATTTGACGGTTCTTGAAGGAAGTGCGCTATAGGTGTTTTTCTCAATTAAATCAATTAATGTAGGAAATATATACATACCTGTTCAATTGTTCTTCATCTTCTTTTTCTTCATACACTAGACATTATCACTGCTTATGGACTATATTTTCTCTTTTTTGAGATTGGTTGCAACCATTTTTATCTTAATATTTTACACTTTCTATTTACCTTTTTATAGGTATATTTTAAATAAATTATTATTTTATAAAATTCATTATGTAAAAATGTTTTTATAAACTAATTAATTCAGATGGTACCTGTTATAGTATGGTACTTAAGGTAAGGAAATTATAAAATTATAAACAAAATGTTTGGCAACAAGAAAGTTTTATTTAAAACAGTGATAAACTGGTATAAACGATAACTCAATTCAGAAATAAATGATGGTAAATAATTAATAAAATATGTTAAGATAGAAATTGAGTTATACTAAGAATTAAATAAAAGATATTTATTCAAAGGAAAAGTATTTTCCCCTGAATAAAACTCCATTTTAAGAAAGAAGTTGACCCAAAGAAACCCAACTAAACTCTGTCCTCAGACCCGTAAAGAAATTTCTAGGTACTCTACCCCTAAGTCCCTTCCACTTCTCTTTGGTGCAATCAGAGACAGAAAACTATGGTATAGAAAAGGATAACACCAAAGTAAGCATGACAGGACTTAAATCCCTTCACAAGCGTTGGAACATGACTTGTTTGTTTATCCAGTTTCACAATTTAAATAACTTGATATAAGATAAAGGCCCTAAGAACGAACTGGCCGTATACATTTAAAAACTAACCACAGTCAGAAAGCTCGCTTGAAAACTAACTGTTTTTATGTTGCCATTTTCTCAATAAATGTCTTAAAGCTAGTTACGATGCAAAACATACTAATTAATGCTTGTTAACTGAGAAAATGTTGCAATACGTATATAGAGTGCCAAATAACAAAATGTTATTAAGGCTTGCCAATGACAGTTGTTGTTTTTAAATATGACAAGTTAAGTTAAGACGAAGACCCTGGCAAAACGGGTATGGTATATTATGTATAACTATAATTTTAAACAATACTTATATGGTTGCTTTAACATATGTCTGTACTACTTTGAATAGAGCTTTTTAGGTCTAGACCAGCGATAACATAAACAGTCATAAATTAAAAATAATTACTTCCAGATATATTTTCTCTAGGTTTTTGGTTTCACTGAGAAAAGAAATCAAGAAACCGTTAATATTTGAATTGCTTTTAAGAAATTAGTGGACAAATATATTAAAATAAATATTAAATAAATTAAAGCAAATCTGCAAAAACCGTATTGTTACAATATCAAAAGTCCCCACCCCCAGCAAATTGAAATTTTTAACCAGATTTCTCAATTTTCACAAATACAATTTCTTTTTTATTATTTTTGTGTATTATTCAAGAGTGATACGTTTGATAAAATAAACTGAATAAACATATTTTTTTATACAAAAAATATAATTAAAGGCAGTGGCGGATCCAAAATTAGAGTAATTTTTGTAAATCTTGTGTTGGGAAAAAATAATTCAACTATGATGTGGTCTCTTTACTGCATACAGTTTTGTGGCAAAAAAGATCCTCAATTATTAAACCAACCTTACAAACCGACCCAACCAACCAACCTTTGTAATGGATACCTAAGTCAAATTCCTTAAAATCCATTATTTAGGCAAGTTTTGCTCTGTTGTTTTTTTGTTTTTAATAAAGGTATAACATTAAAAATTGAGTACAATGGCTGCAAAAAAAAACGCTATATAAAATTACTTAAATAAAAACTTTAATAAAATACACATAATCACAACGCTGCAAGCATCACAGGATATTGTGAGCACTGCAATTTCAAACTCCATGCAGTCGTCATTGTAGAACAAAGATTTTTCGGTAATCCAGGTCGTAAATACTCCACTTATAAATTCTGTCAGGGATAAGTAGAAATAGCATATTCCATCTACGAAATGCAGCAGCTAGGAGTAAAAGAAATATTGTTCCTGCATGCTTTTACCGATTGCGATTGAACATCAGACGCATTTTGGAGGGGTCAGCTAGGATTTATAAAGCTTTACCAAAAATACCCTAAAATCCAAAAACCAGCTAAAGTGTTTTACAATCCCCGCTCTGCATACTGCAGTAGAACTTGCTTAACAGTTATACCTGCTAAAATGGTATCTTTCCTGAAAGTTCCCTAAATGCCGACAGATGTCCTTTATTTATAAAATCAGAGGCAAATATGGAACTATTGACTTAAAAAAAAAATTGTGAAGTGCAGCACAAACCTAAGAAGACAAGACAAACAAAATAATTATAATTACATTAGTGGCAAACATTTTCACATCAGCTTTATTCAAATATTACTCTGACTTATTATCACATTTCCCAAGTGTGTTAACAACAAAACAACATAAACTTAACACATATTATCAAGTAACTATATACACCTTTGGTTATCAAATTAGCTAGCTCCAGAACTATAGGGTTGAGAATCTAAAGCAAACTGTATAGTTCCAGCCTTCACCAAATATTCAGTGGCATTCAGAAAAATTTTTTAGATGCGTAACTGACTACAGCAGCATCAAATGTAGCTACAAAAAGATGTCCATGTTCCATTTATGCCACAATTGTCAGAGAAAATGTTTAAAGGGTTTGTCCGTTTTAATCAATCATAATGAAGATGAAGGAGTCGAGCCAGAAATTCAAAAAAGGAAGACAAACAAAATAATTATAATATTATTAATTATAAAGATTTTCAACCACCTCTATCCAAATATTACTACGTTCGTACAGAATTGCATCAGTTTTTGTATATACAGATGTATGCTTTCGTTTTATTCCATGTGCAATCTGAATTTAAAATTTGTAGGCATAGTCAATACAATAAGTTAAGAATGCTTTATAAAAGACTAATTGATATAAATCATTCTAAAAATTGTCCTTATTATACGAGTAAGAACTTAACTATCAATGACTAGGTATCCAATCTTTTAGCTGGCTCAATAAATTTCTAACCCTTAAAAATAATAATAATACTTCAATTGTGATTCCAGCTGGAGTATGAACGTTTTTCTTAAGTTTCCTTTCAAATAATACTTATTCATTTTAATTTACCCCGGTCCTAATGCCCTTCGGTCGATAGCTTGACCGAAGACTCATAATGATGATGATGATTAAGAAGGTGATTGTATAAGTAATTATACAGTTTTTTGTAGAAAATCAGAAATATCAACTTAAAACTAAAAAACCTGTAACTTTTTATTTATGATCACACATTTAAAGATAAATAAATTTATTTTTCAAAATTGAATGCACTACAAATTCACGATTTTTTCGAAAATTAAAAACAAAAGTTTTAGATGAAGAAGTCTGATAAAAATATAGGACAAAAATATGTGTTTGGAAAAATTAACGGTTTTTGGTTGCCACTATCTCAAAATCTGTTACAGTTAAGGTTTAGGTTAGCATACAAATTTTGCAGGGAATTTAATGCTAATAAATTTTTTTTGTACACCGCGCCGTAATCGAGTTATAGACAAAAAACCGAAAACTTGCACCTTCTTACCCCCCTCCGCCACTGAAGCGGGGGGGCTAGAGGTGGAAACTTTTGATATGTTAATGTCCTAACTACCCTAAAGCTATCCCCGGAGAAAAAAATTCTCCCCCGCTCCATGCACTCTACAACCCTCTCGTTGACTGGACTGGTACTTTGGTCATAAGCTCTCAGGTCGACCGTAAAAGTTGATTTTACCTTTTTGTGTAGAAAACATTGGCGGATCAAATAGCCTGAAATCCGTACTTTTTCCAGTAGCGTAGAAGTTGCAGAGAAAAACACCTACTACTCCTTCAAAACCTCCACCAATTGTAAGTTTTAAAAAAATCTATGAGTAGAAATTGCTTACAAAAGCTACGATAAACAATTCCGGAGAATTCACAAAATACAATTTTTTATTCAATTTCAATATTCTGTATCTGAAAAATTGGGGATTTTAGAGGGTAAGTTAATAAAAACTTTTTTTTCATATTTTTGGACAAGCTATCACAACCTAAAGTCCTACGCATATATTCTGAAACGCCCTGTATATACACAACAAAATAATCGTCAAAATCCCCAACTTATAGGAACCATAAAACACAATCTTTTTTTCTTATTCCCATCTCTGGGTACGCCACTAAATGGAAAGGAAAATTAAATTATATAGGCCGATTATTATTATTAAATTTAAGGAATAATTTTAAATCGATAACCAAATTTAACTTGAGGCTCGTTTTTTCATTTTAAATTCAATCTTCCTCCTTTCAGATACCTTTTTCCTTTGTTTTCCTTGAATTTATTAATTCTTGCTTGCTTTTGAAACGTTCACGCCCCGTCAAAATTGAATTTCATTTTTTTCAATTTTAAGATAAGTTTTGCCTGACGCGACTTCTAATCGCACAACAGAGCGATCATCCCGAAGCATTGCATTGGTTTGATACGTTTTGAATAGGTGTGCAACTTTGAGAAGGTAACTACGTATATTACCTGAGCAAATAAATGAAACAGGGACCAAGGTCAAAGTAGGGTCCCTGAATGTTAAAATATGTAGATGTTCAATTAATTCAATTCAATTCAATTCAAAAGTCTTTATTTATTATAGTGTTGATTGGTTGGAAGGGGTCAAGTTAAACAAGAAATCTTTTTATTTCTACACTGACGTTTCGGCCCTTTATTGGGCCATCCTCATGGCATGAAAACTTTAGATTCCCTTTGTCAAATTTATAGATGTAAATGTAGATTTTACAAACATTTTCGGTTTTCTAATAATTTTCAATATTATTAAAAATAATATATTGTTGTTTTATTATAATTTCTTCTCAGCTGGCAACGGAACAGTCATTCCTAGCAAAGTTTAAAAAAACATTTCCAAACTAGTAAGAACCTTTCATTTTGAAATTTGTATTGGAGGACTTGGCTTTAGTTTAATCTCAATTCTTTTTACGGAATGCCACTTTGGCGTACTTGGCTTTTTTTTACATGAAATGTTTTTGTTATGATTAACTTTTTTCTTGCAATATGGTATAAAACTATTAATTCATGTCAAAATATAATCTGCTAGTTTTAAAATTCGGTAGTAGTGCTGGTACAGGACGCCAACAATACTTTTATTATTTTTATTCCGACATTTTACGTACTCTTGCGCCATCTAGAGTGAATCTACTAAAGTTACTATTTAAAGATTATTTACTACATTACAGAATTCTATGCTACTTAATCAATAATACAGAATTGGAGAACTTCAACACCCCCCCCCCCCCACAATTCTGCAAGACTTGACCTACATAAAAAAAGCTGACAAAAATCAATTATAACATAAACACAACAGAGCTGAAAGTTATTTGTTTTTTTTCCTTCTTTTAAACAATATTTAACAAATTTCTAAAATGCTTAAACTTTGGATTTGGCAGTGCTTTTGTTAAAATATCAGCTTGCTGGTTTTCTGTTGAACCATAATTTAAAACAATTTTCTCTTTGCAATAATATTAATATCTGTACTTTCACTTTTATACTCATTCATTTTAAACTTGTTCATTAAGCTGTTTTTGATAAAAATTTTGCCAAGATCAAGTAAATTTTCATTAAATATTGAATTCCAACACTTTGGAGATTGTCGTAAACCGTAAAGGGCTTTTTCCAACATACAAATATAATTTGGATTTTTAATATCAAGACCTTCTGGAGGATACATGTAAACAGGTTCTTTCAACGTTCCATTAAGGAATGCAGATTTCACATCTAACTGACAAACTTTTAAATCCAACCCTACATACAATGACAAAAGAATTCTTATGCTTTCCATTCTTGCGACAGGAGCATAAATATTATCATTAATCACACTCTGTTTAAAACCCCCTTTTTTCTTCACTTGTCCTTCACTTTTTTCACTAAATACCCACTTTGAGTCAATTATTTCAGCATCTTTTGGTGGTATCACTAACTTCCATGTATTATTTCCTTCCAAAGCATCTAGCTCTTCCTGATTGCATCTTTCCATCCATGACCTTTTTAATAGCTTCTGAATGAGTCTTTGGCATTTCTGAGAAAAAATCTCCTGCTGACAACGCTGCAAATAAATTAGAGTCATCTTCCAGTTCGTACTGTTCTAAATATTTTAGTATTTTTGATACTTTTTTACTTTTCCTTCTCTCTTCTAGTTTTTCCTCTTTTTCTTTCGATTTCTTTTTCATTTTCTTGTCTTTATTCAGATTGCTTTTGGTCATTTTCGGGTTTTTCTTTATCACTCTCACTTGAGATGGGTATGATTCGGTTGTCTAATTCCCTCTTCCTTTCTTCGAAAATAATATTCCTTCCATGTACAATCTTTCCTTCTTTTTCGTTCCACAACCGATATCCATTGTCGGTATATCCTACCATTATCATTTTCTCTGATCTTGGATCGAACTTTGACTTTCTGACTTCTTTGGAAATTAAATTGTATGCATTGCATCCAAATAACTTTATTTTCTCATTGTACCACATTTTTGCTGGGGTTTTATGATTCTCTAACGCTCTTGTTTCTGTTCTGTTGATCAAATAAGCACTTGTTCTAACAGCTTCTCCCCAAAACTCTTTTTCTAACTCAGCATCGAAAATCAAACATCTTGCTTTTTCCAAAATTGTGCGATTTAATCTTTCTGCAGTTCCATTCTGCTCAGGATTGTAAGCTACAGTATATTGAATTCTTATTCCTTTTTGATTACAAAATATTCTAAAATCTTTCGATATGTATTCTCCTCCGTTTTCACAACTTTTCTATCTTTGTGCCAAACTTCGCTTCCACCATTAGCCCAGTAAATGCGTATTTAGAACTGCCGTTTTCGTAACAAAATTGCGGAAGTTTTTTTTAACGGTTTTATATATTTTCGAGGGTGCTGAATCCAAATTTATGGTTTGCTGCCTGGTATGAAATCGGCTTTATAGCCAAATACGCAAAAAATCTGATTTTTTTCGCCCTTTTTTCAGTTTTTTGCCTATATCTAAAAAATTATTCGTTTTTTAAAGATGAGCGTCCTATTCAGAATTAAAGGAAATAAAATTTCCTACAAAATGCATTATTTAACTTTTATTTTATAATAAGCGGTACCCGCGCTAGACCTCGCCAAAAAACAACTATTTTTTGATATTTTTTGAAATTTTAGATAAACGCCCAGGCCCACCTCTTTCAAGTCGAGAAATAAACAAGTAATCAACAAAAAACTTAATTTAAAGTAAAAGAGCGTTAAAGAACATAGTTTCTAAAACTTGACGACAACGCAGGCGGACCCAGGGCTATCAAAACGGACGGCCACGATTCTCCACTTTGTTGACGTCACATCGGGGGCTGATTTTTAGCTCACACATATACTATACTATAGTAGTGTGAGCTATGGTGATCCTAATTTTTTCGAGAAAAAAAAAGTTGCTCCGATTTCAAAAATTTTTATATATCTTTGCGTTTCAGATGATTTTGAAACTTGTTTGTCGCGCCGTCTGTCTGTCTGTCTGTCTGTCTGTCTGTCTGTCTGTCTGTATGTCTGTCTGTCTGTGTGTCTGTATGTCTGTCTGTAACGACCAACGCGCATAACTCAAAAACCGCTTGGCCGATTTTAATGAAATTTGGTACCTAGGCTGGGTCTTGGGTCGAGATGGTCCCATTTAAAAATGAACAAAATCCACCAAACACAAACCAAATAAAAGGGTGGGGGTAGTCAAAAATTAGAGTTTATGTGAAAATATGGCGTGTGTGATATTAAACGAAAGGTAATTGAGTCTGCAGTTAAATAAAATACATTTTAATTTATTTTAAAAAAAAGGGTGGGGGTATATTTTAAAAATTAGAGTTTAAGTGAAAATATGGCGAGTGTGATATCAAACGAAAGGTAATTGAGTCCGGACTTTAACAAAATACATTTTAGTTTTTGTGTTTTTTGTAAGGGTGGGGGTAGATTTCAAAAATTTGAGTTTAAGTCAAAACATGGCTTGTGTGGTATCAAACAAAAGGTAATTTAGTCTGGAGTTGAATAAAATATATTTCAGTTTTTAGTTATATTAGCTCACACGCTCACACGTACACTATAACTATAGTTCCTAGTGTGAGCTTAGGGGCCCATATATTGGCAGAGTATTTTTAATGGTCACGTCACGATACAATTGACTGTCTTTAAAATATTGAAGTTGGAATGACGGTTCATGAATATTTTTATTTATTTTCACATAAAGCCGGTTTTGAGATTGTTTTTACTATATTCTTGCAGAACAATTTTTTTTTAATGTATAGTAATCCTTAATTTTTCAGAGCTGCTTCATTAGCTCACACAAAAATTAAATTTAAAGCAGAAGCGAATGTGAAAAATACAAATTCAAATACATGTCAAATATAACAGTTGGCATGCGGTACATTGCGGGTAATTTAAATTCAAAATAAGAAATGCAATAATCTTGCATCCTTACAAAAGTTTAGTAGAATATCGGGATAGTATCTGAGAATATTTCACTGAAATTTTTCGGAAATCTTTGGGCCATTTCGAAAACCTCTGAACTCCCATAAGAACAGCTGATTTTTTCAGGGTCGTGGCCTGTATTCTTTGTTGGTCTTGGCGGACCAAGGTTCATCTATCACTCCCACTACTACATTCCTTGGCGACCGCCTGATTTTGCTTTGCGGTATGCGGTAGTGTGTTATGGATTGATTATTTCCAAATGGTAACACTGATCTTGAAATTCATTGAATCTGAGCGGATAGGCAATTGGAAACTACACCTCCAAGTCATATACGAAATGCTACCGTATTTCCATGCCAGCGGGCACTACCTATATGCAAAGTGCGAGCATGTGTACTTGCAAGATATGCTCACATTAGAGCAGTCCATCCCACCTGCGGAATTTCAAGCATTCACTTCCAAAGGGGGCTTCACTATTCGACGTACTGACAAATGCTGGAGCGAAACATGGAGCGATATATGTATTGAACAGCAGCTCATGAAGCATATGAAGGTTGAAGGAGGATTGAGTAGAGCACGCGGATTCAGTGAAGGCATCTTGGAAAGACGGGCGTTGGGAATGAATTCGCTCCAGCATATCGCAAATGCAATTGAGGATTTCTGCGGTGTAAACTTTGGAACGATGGATCAGCATGCGGACAGCCGTGATGCAAGAATAAATTTTGACAATAATTGTACACAAAATATGTTGGAATGGTTTCGACAACACCCACCGTTCTTAGGAACCTCAGAACTAATATCAATCAGCACTGGGCTTCTAGATCATAATCAATTGTCACTTGTCCAGAGAGGTGGGCACCAAGGGTATTAAAGGAGTTGTTGGCAATGACTTCAAGAGTGTCAAATTCAAACGGACTGACTGAGTGCTGCCCCTTGCAACCATCAGCTCTTCCATCATCATTAATAACCATCACGTGGTCATAAAGCCAGACACCCTGTTTCAAAGGATAGTTGTCGCCAAGCAGTCAGAAAAAGAACTAGAAGATTTCTTAACCTACGAATTGACTCCATATCCCTTATCTTTGTTCGATGAGATTGGAATGAGAAAAGGGACAAAATCTGCTTTGTAGAAAGCATTTACACCGCTTCCAAACACTACGCAATTATACAGCAGTACAGTATATGTGATTGATGGGGGCTTTGACGTCAGGTCATTCAAAGGAATGATGATCCTGCGCACATATTTCAATTATTTCGTTAGCCTAATTTTGAGTTTAATGTAACTACCTAATCAGTTGTAAATCTATTAATGTTTTCATGAAACATGGCTTGCCATCTAATTAATTTAACAAATGCTTCTCATGAAAATCATTGTGAGAAAATTAAATATGGCAGACACAGTGGCGCACCCAGAAATATGTCTTGGGGGGGGGGGGTGGCCTTTGAAGTGGGCCCAAGACCTTATGATGTCGTATGTTATGCTACTTTTTGTGTTTATTCATGAAATATGAGGAAAATATCTAAAAAAAAATTAGGCTTGGGGGGAGCCGGGCCTAGAGCCAGCCCCCTGGGTGCGTCCATGCCAGACATCTTGTTTTTGATATATAATGTACTCATACGTGATATAAGGGTTTAATAACATATATATCCCTCGCGTTGCAAGGGATGAAAGTGGTTGTTTAGACGTTTTTGTGAAAATACAAAAAAAAAACATTGTGTTTCACTGAACTCTAGCGCGGAGACCGCATAATATAAAATGAATGGTGGTAAATGCATTTTGTAGGAAATTTTATTTGCTTTAATTTTGTATTAAACGCGCATCTTCAAAAAACGTATAGTTTTTAAGATATAAGCAAAAAACTATAAAAAGTGCTGAAAAATTCAGATTTTTTGCGTTTTTGGCTATGAAGCCGACCTCCTATGAGGCAGCAAACCATAAATTTGGATTCAGCACACTCGAAAACATATATAACCGTTGAGAAAAATACTTCCGCAATTTTGTTTTGAAAAAATCACCATTTGACTGGGCTACATTGCCACATAGTGCTTAAAATTTTCTAGAGCTTTACTTTTCTTACTTATCAAGTAGGTAACACAAAAGTGTGTATAATATAATAATAAGTCAAGTAATAAGTCATAAAATATGATTTTCCATCATATGTGGCTGGTTTAATTGGCCCACAAATATCTGTAGATACCGTTTCTAAAACTCTTTTTGCCTCTCTCTCTCTTTGGGCAGTTCTTCATAAGGCATTCTGGTTTGTTTAGCTTTTACACATACCTCACATAGTTCTGGTGCTGGATATCTTGAGGAGTGACCCAGTTTTCTGTGAATCAGCATTTTTTCTTCATTGCTAGTTAAATTTACATAATTATTCTTCCTTATTTTGAAATTTACAAAGTATAATTTTCCTCTTAGTTTTCCTTCTAAAATGCATGTTATATTTTTCATAATGCTTACTTTTCCTTGTTTAAAGTTCTAGGCCATTTTCTTCCAATTTTCTTACTGACAACAGATTGTAAATTAAGTTCTCACAAACCCAGATATCCTTAATGTTAATTTGTCTTCCACTCTTGCTTTCTACCTCAAGATTCTCTTGTTTTACTGCCATTATTGTCTGTCCTTGTTTTGCAACATTTATCTTTTGCTCTATTTTCCTACTGTTGGCTAGAAACTTGCATAAATCACTTTTAATCAAATGGTTTGTCACACCACTGTCTATGACAAAACTTATTTCATCTCCATCTGTTATTAACAAAGAATTTTCTGTAGTCAAAAATGATATATCTCCATTTTCATCTCTTTGTCTTTCTGTATTTTCTTGTGCACTGTAAGCATTATTCCTTTGATTAAAATTTCTTGAAAATCCACCTTTATAATTACCTCGAAAATTACCTCTTTCTCTTTCTTTTTGATAAAGGGCATCGATATGGAAAATTTTCTCCATTATTTCCTGCACTTGAACTGGCATGATTGCCAACATAACTTTGGTTAAAATTACCTCTATATGACCCTCTAAATGTTCCAGGTCTTTTCCAATTTCCTCTTCCTCTAAAATTCTAATTTTTATTTTCTTCCTCCTTTACTTTTGACTCTCTTGCTTCTTCCATAAGCAACTTATTTTTCACAAAATCTATGTCTATTGCCTCTTGGTTCTGGCAGAACATTATATCGATTGCTGTTGTTACATTTTGAAAAGATTCAGGCATTGTCGACAATAGTTATAAAATCAACTCACCTTTGTCTATACTTCCACCAGCTGCTATTAGCACGCAAATAGTATTATCAAATTCTGTTAGAAGCTTACTTAAAGGTGTCCCTTCTATGTATTTTAAACTGCAGCATAACTTGAGTTGAAATTCCTTTATTTGCATATGTTCTTCCTAAGCTTTCCATAATATCTTTTGCTGTCATTTTTGTTTTTGCAGATTCTAAGATGGTATCTGACAAATACTGTACGATTAGTGATCTTGCTTTTACATCATTCTTTTTCCAGCATTTCAATTTTTCCTCATCGGTGGCTTTGGCTCTGTTAACACTTCCAAAACTTCCTGTTGTTCGAGCAATAACTTTATTCTGAACTCCCAGTTTGAATAAGAGCTTCCGTCAAACGGTTTAACATAAAAATTCATATTTTTATCCGGTATTTTCCACAGTTTTTCTTGTGACTTTTCACGTCCTGTGTATTCCCGGTTTTTTCTTCCTAACCTCAAATTCTTTTCCTCAAAATTCCAGAGTCATTTCTTATTTTTCGCTTACCACTGGGCCCATAACCTGTAGTAGGTACGTGGATCGTAATGATTAAGGTACTAATTATTTATTTAACATACTTTATTAAGTGAAAAACCGTAAAAACAATTACAGGACGCCAACAATACTTTTATTAT
Source organism: Aspidapion aeneum (assembly GCA_963576565.1). Classification (NCBI taxonomy): domain Eukaryota; kingdom Metazoa; phylum Arthropoda; class Insecta; order Coleoptera; family Brentidae; genus Aspidapion; species Aspidapion aeneum. The sequence continues at coordinate 21,223,522 of OY755042.1, forward strand.
TTTTATTCCGACATTTTACGTAGTCTTGCGCCATCTAGAGTGAATCTACTAAAGTTACTATTTAAAGATTATTTACTACACTACAGAATTCTACGCTCTGAATCAATAATACAGAATTGAAGAACTTCAACAAGTTAAACGTCCAAAAACATTTCTTTTCAATAGCCCAACTGAACTGATTTTTTTTGTTTTGTAGGTATGTAAAAGTCGCTGAAACAGAGACATCTTTGGTAAGTAACTACTAGGCTACTACTGTACCGAGCCACCAGCTGAGGATTCTCCAAGTTGCTGAAGCTAATGCGAAGTAATAATTACCATATTGAGGGTCCAAGTCATCTAGTAAATAACCCATATAGAGGTGCCACCGGCGAGCTTTACCATATTGAGGGGCAGATGGCGCTGAAATAAATTCGTCTAGTACGCAATATTCAGAGACTGCGAGTACGATTTAGTGGCTTGTGCGAGTTCCGAGGTTCATGCCTATCATACAAATGCCATACTAGCTCTCTCTGTATATTGCGTAATAGACGAATTTATTTCAGCGCCATCTGCCCTTCAATATGGTAAAGCCGGTTGCACCTCTATTATATGGGTCATATACTCAAAGTCTAAGTGCAGTACTTCGTAAGTGAAAATTTTTTCGATTTTGGTTTTTCGAAAGCATTATGATCGTGACAGGTGGCGCCATATATTGAGAAGCAGTTGAGGTTGTAAAAAAATTCTAAACACTAAAGGAAATTTTCTTAGTAAAAGTTTTTTAAAAATCAGCTCTCATTGCAGTTAACTGCAGTTTTTCGCTTCTCCTGTAAAGTTTTTAAAAATGCACTTACGAGGAACTGCACTTCGATCCTCGATATACCTTATACTATTTTAAAGAGTGGGTTTAATACCCACACAACGCAGTGGCGGCTCGTGACTATCGCAATATGTGACGCAGGATTTCCCTTTCTCCATTTTTTATACACACATATAAAAAATAAAAATATAAAATAAAGAAATATTAGAGGAAAGGTGCCTATTATCGGATACTTTTTTGTTTTAGACTTTTAAAAAAAATCAGCTATATATCAGAAGTACGTGTGGCAAACAATTACGTAACCTATATTTTTCAATATTCTGAAATGCCAAATGTCAAACTTAATTCTTTTCTGAGACAGATAAAAATATATTTTGGAATACAAAAATCACCATTTTAAAAATGGTGTCCTAATATCGGATAGGAGGTAGTCCCAATATCGCAAATGTCCGATATTTGGAACCCATATTAAAGTTAGAGCTTTTTTATTATACTTTTTAATCATTTAAAACCATGCATTTATAAGATTTTTGGAATACAAAAATAATTTGTCAACGCTTAAAACTAAGACATAGTGTCCGATATTAGGGCATACATTACATGTGAGGTTATCAACCTTTTCGAAAAGACAAAACTGCACTAAACCTAATAAATTATACATCAAATAAAACCTTATAAATTATGTATATCAAATTAATAATTTGTCTTACCTTCTAAGAATAGATTGCCTATAATCAGCAGCGGTAAAATTATCATGCAATATGATTTTACGTAAACACTTGAACAGCAAATAAAAACTTGTCGCAGAAATCTGAAATACACGTGGAATCTGTACAGCTTGGTGTAGCATCGTTACATGCACACGCAGGTAAATGGGGCCACTAGTTTAGGAAATACTTGACTATCCGATATTAGGAACCTATGCGATAATAGGCACCTTTCCTATAGGTATACGCTCACTGAATAAGAATTATACCTAACCTACTAGTAGTTATAAGTACATTTAGCAGTTGGGTGTTTTTTTTAATAATTTTTATTTATTTATGTTGAGGTATGGTGATATTGTTTTTAAATTATTATATATTTTTTAAAACTTTTGTGGTTTTTTTAAACTGATTGGTTTCGGTGGGCGTACGTCCGCTTTGCAATTAGAGGGTGGTGGGTTTAAATCCCATGCTTGCCACTACAAACTCGAACCTACTAACTGTCACAAAAAAAAAAGCTGCGGTTCGGTCTGCGTGGAAAAAAAAGCTGCGGTTCGGTCTGCGTGGCTACCAGAAGACCAACTGCAATGCTAAAGTCTGGAACTAAGTTTTCTCGTTATATTGATCACGTCCGAAAAAATTTTAGTTGACAGTAGTTCCGCTCTGTGCGAAGAGATGGCGCTGGATGCGGAAATTTCGGTCGGGCGGGATTGATTCAAAAAGGACCAATATGTAATACGCCCGAAAAATAAAAGAGTTCAAAAGGGCCAGTAAAAATTATTGCGATTTTTTATCCTTTTGAAATCTTTTTATTTTTCAGTCGCATTGTAATCAAGACAATTAACTTTTTTTATGTTCAAATTATGTCTGAGTTGGTCCTTTTTACAAAACCTTTTTTTTTCTATATTATTATAAAAGGTTGGGTAAAAAGACAAAGGAAATAATTAAATACATAATTTATTAAAAAAACAGAATAACTGAAAAGTGGAGAAGACAGTTTTAAAGTTATTAATTAAATTCAAATGTGTAAAAATACTTAGATCTAGATCTCTTTTGTTTTGCTTCCCATTTGTCAAAAGCTGATTCCTTAAGATAATCTCATTGGCATCACCTGCTTCATAGTCAAGGTTCATTTCATCCTTTTCTGAAAATAAAAAAGTTGTAATTAGTAAAAATTCCCCTGTGAACAGTATTTAAATATTATAGAAGATTTTTTTAGGAAAATTTGACCCACTTATTATGTGTCTTACACAAAATATGAATAGTTCCATAAAAACTTCCATCAATTCTCATGTGCCAAAATCATGATAATTTACAAGATTTAATAGAAATTTTATGTTTGTGAAACATATCTTTTAAATCTGTTACTTTTGTGAAATGTGAAGAATCATAAACCAAACATATAGTACCTACTAACAAGATAAGATTGTATTGATTTTTCCCGAGGTTTTTCCAGAATTGTGAACCAGTTTTTAGGCAGGATAGTTTTAAATCTTAAACTTATTTTAGTCTTAACTGTTTCTCTTTATCTTATCAAAGTAACAGTATTAGCAATCGCTAAAGAGCTGGGCAGATTTAGTTGTAAAGCATATAACTACATAATTACTAGTAGTTATTAGTTAATTAAGTGGACTATATTTTCATTACAAAAGGTACTTACAAAGTAATTAAATATTTATAAAAAAGTAGCTTAAAATAATTGAATATAACAAGTTACTTTTGTAGGATGTCGCAGATTAAGTGTGCACTATATTGCGAACTTCACTTTTATTGGGGCTACAAGCTTAGACCAGTGGTGCATAGGAACCTTTCTGTTTACAAAATTATTTGCTATCATCTTGTGTAAAAATATACAGGGTTTTCCTTAAAAAACACCTACCTCCAATTAATAGTGATGTTAGCAATAATGCTAACATAATCTAGTACACCCAGTATAAATTAAGAATAAATTTATGCAAAAAATTAGGACTTGGAAGATTGACAACAAGGACTAGATAACCTTACAGCAAAATTTCAATAATTACTTATTTGTTTAATTGTATAATTCCGATCCCATGTCATTTCAAAACCAAATTGCTACATACTTACCTGCATTGTAAAGTACATCTTTTTTAGACCAAAAATCATCCATTATGAAGCCTTATGAATTTTTCTTTGTTTACCGATAAATAGGATGCCATAAATTTTTTTTGACTGTCACGTCACGTCAACAATCTGTGACGCAAGGCGAACAATAGTTTAAGCTATGCTGGTTGCCAGACCACTGCCAGAAGTGTAGATTTCCCCGTCAGCGCCATCTGTCTAATCACCGCTATATAAACTCCCGATTTAAACTTAGGTTTAAAAGCCTCCATTAGAGAAAAACAGCTGCTTAATTAATTAAGCTATGCTAACTGTTTGTCAATACAGATTCACAGGAGGACCTTGCTTTGGGCGAAGTTTGGGCATCAACAAAGTAGGCAAAGTTGATGATTAATACACGGCCGTGGTTCGGAAGTCACGTTAAGCTGGTCTCGTGTTAAGAGTATAGATGGCGCTAGCACGATAAAGATCCCTGTGCCCCTGTGTATCAGGCAAAATTAAATCCTCCTTGAGGAAAGAAAATTGGCTACCGGGGGGTGCTTAGTAGGCCGGCCTGCTCAGTCGTCATGTGGTATGAATGAATTGGGATTGTCCCTACAAAAACCAAACTTGGGAGGACGCGAGACGTGATCTCATCAACGTGTCATCAACCTTTTCTCATTTTGAGAGGTCGAAATCGGTAATTACCTAACCTTCAATTGATCCCTAGCGTATCCCAACTCCGCGATCATTTGACCAAGCAATACCCCAGAGGTAATATTTGTAGTTTTGGAAAAACTAGAGGAAAAATAATACATACCTATATTGTGTTCAACTAATATTACCTGCTAAATTTACAAACGCTTCTTGAAGTAAAAATGCCATATTTAAGTTGTAAGATGATGTTGGGTTCATACAAATATCTATAACTATTATTTTAGAAAATCTAACGAGTGAGTCAAAATGATAAATCAAATGACAAAATTAAAGTATAAATATTTTTTGCAACCTAATTTTTTAAAAACTTTTTTGGCATTTATCTCATCTTATCTTATCTTATCTTGCACTTCATCGTCCCATCACAGGGTATCAGCACGGGAAATCCTGAAAGTTCTTTTAGTCAAATTGACGATTTGGGTCTTAAGAGCCACTATGGAAAGTCTGTTGTTTTAATAATGAAGCGACACGTTTTTATAAAATAATCACTGAAGCCGGCACAGTAAGCATTAAAATCCACTGTACCAAGAAACTAACGCAGCACTTATAACTTACTTATTCATTTATTTACAAAATAAAATTATTAGATCATAAATTATTGTTTATCAACTGTTATTAAAATACCACCAGATAAACATGTTTTAAACATGCAATACCAGCTAAGGCAAGCAGCAATAAATAACAAAAAAAAACAAAAATTTGACATTTTGGGAAAAAAATTTTTGGTAAAAATTCAATAGAAAAAAATTATCAACATATAATAAATAGCTTAGGTTATTAAAACAAAAATAACATGCATAGAACCGTATGCACAAAACGCCAATTTTAAAAATTTTTTTGCAAATTTTTTTTCTTCAAACTTTTAATTTACAATTTGTGTTTTTTTATTATTTATTGTTGCTTGTCTTGGCTGGCATTGAACATATGATCGGGCCCCCATAGTTTTTCATAAAGGACAAATAAAAAATCATCTCAGATCATAAAGGAAAACGGCATAACAGTCCTATGTTAAAAACGAAATTTTTAATAACCGGACATTAGCAAAAACGTCATTCTTCAAACAAGACAAGAGAAAAATCGAAGCTGTATAACTTATGATGTTCACCTAAAGAAGAGCGGTTTTAATTTTGCTATAAAATTGAAGCGTCCTTCACTGCAATTTCTTTACTGTCATGCCTAAAGAAAACGCCGTAGCTATATAGCGATTGCTATAGTACATACGACATTATCATTATGCAAGGCCCATCCTTAAAAATATCAGGTGTTGGACCCTAGGTAATGATTTTTCCGCAATTAATTGACCAAGAGGTTCGGTTCGGATTTCGACCTCTCAAAAGAAAGACAGGGGAGCTAATTAAATGAAAAAAAGAGACCTTTTTTATTTATTTTTGAATTCAAAAACAACAACATTATTTGTTACCGATTCAAATTTGCCGCCGAACTTCCATGAGACCGATTTTTATGAAAGGAAGAGAGACGGAACCAGTATACATAAAAAAAAGGAGGTTGATTTTTTCCGGTTTTGATAAAAACTTTATACTAAACTTCGATTTTGCTCTTGTCTCGTTTTGATGGATGACGTTTTTGTGTATCTTTGGTTATTAAGAATTACGTTTTTGCCATTGGATTGCTATACCATTTTCATTTATGACCTTGGACGATTTTGTTTTTGTCATTTATGACGAAGGAATCTTACAATGTAATGTTTTTAGTGATTTGCAATAAAATGCAGTCCGAAATAATAATTTTAAAACTAAAAAAATACTAAATTACCGAAATATAAAATTGTCACGATGTCGTGTGCAACTTTACGAAGCAGACGGCGGGCGGCAAAGCAACACGCTAGAAATAAAAATAAAACTTGCGCTCCCCATTTAAACCTTAATGCCCTACAAATTATCGAGTAGATTGAATAGCTGCGATGGAAAAGAAAATATAAAATGGGAGCGAGTTAAAAAAAAAATGACGAAATTAAAATTAATTTTCATTTGTATGCTGCAAAATTTTATATTATGTGTTATTGCCATAAATAATTAAATAATGTAGTAAGGGGGATGCTGGTTGGAGTGAGTTGACCCAGGGGCCATAAGAAATACACCTTATATGCCGTAGAGAGTTTAGAAGGGACCACATTATTTCAGTGGTGTAGGGACCACGTATTTCAGTGGTGTACTGGGTGTGATTAGTAGGGCCCACGTATTTCAGTGGTGTACTGGGTTGATCACTTGTTAGAGTGTTGCCGGTCTATTGTCCAGCATTGGCTTTTATAGATGAAATTTGTGCATAATCAGCAATATTGATTATTGCTACGTTTTTATAGTGGTTTAATCAAATTTTAAACTATTTTATGACAATATTTTAACCTTCCTAGCCAGCGCAGCAATGGCAACAGAGTTTTCGACAAAATTTCTGTTTTGTGATAACAACAAAAATGTTTTATTTGGGTGTATTTTGACTTATCCTAGAAATATCGTCGTGATATCTGTGAATGTGTGTTTTTGTACATATGTCTGTCCGTAAAACGATAAAACCGCTGAACCGATTTTCATTCAATTTTCATGTAAAATAGTTTTCGATACTTTAACGAGCTGACTAGATATTGGCAAAATTCATCAAAGCTAACAACAGTTTTTTGACAGTTAAAATTTTTTAAAATGCTGTTTAACGGAGCGTCTTATCAATATGCGGTTTTTGGAATATAGTAAAGCACATTTTTCTTAAGCTTCTTAGGAGCTTTCGTTTCGGAGATATTTACAAAAATGGTTGATATGGCATGATATTTACTAGGCGTGTGTTAATACGACATACATCCATTTATTTTAATATCGTTTGCACCCATTGATAGCTCCGGAACCGCTGGATCAATTTAAATGAGAATTTCGTAATAAATAGTGTTTGACACTGTTACAAGCTGATTAGATTTTGATCAAAATCCATTAAAGTGATAAAAATGATAACTTTTTAACCGAGCATCGGATCAAAATGCGGTTTAAGAATATTAGAGAACATATTTTTCTCAATAATTTATATTATTACCAAAAACTTTGTGACAGGTTTCATTTCTGGGATATTTATAAAAAACAGATCAGATCAATCATGGATTAATTTATTTACCCTAAATGCACCGTGTTTCAACACAAAACTATAAATACATTTTTAAAAACTTATATTTTCTTTAAAAATGGAAGCCGTGTTTAAACCTTTAAAATTTCTAATAGGAATGGAGTAGTATGTTAATTAATCGGTTACTAAGTTGGCTATGACTGAACCGTTTTTCAATTATTATTCGGGACACTGTTGTTGAGATTATATTCCAATGTAAGCTGCGCCTTTAATAATAATTAAATATTTATTTGTATTTATTATGGTAATGCATTAACAGATATTTTGGTTTAAAGGAATTTAATGCATTTTACATTGCTTTAAAAGTTTTTAGTAGGGGAGGCCGTGAATATTTTTTGTAACTTATTTTCTTGGTCTGTGTATATGAATAAGTATTTTCTGTTAATGATAATAATCAATAATTTTTCATTCTTATGATGATTTTCCGATGGGTTCAAAAGGTCAGTAAATAATATTAGTCGACTTCTTTTCTTAGCTCTAAATTTTTTATGCTAAGAATAAGAGATGATGAACATTATAAAAGTACTCTGGCTCATTTCAAGTGGTGGAAAATATCCCTGGCTGAAAATTTTCAGATCCACAAATTGGGGTGATTTGTGCCCTTATTTTCTTAGTCTTGAAACTGAACGTATAAACTTACGTTATAATATACTATAACTAAAAATAACTCTGGCTGATTTAAAAAGCCGAAAAATACATTTACCGGAACTTGAAAAATCAGGAACTTATTTTCTTAGTCTTAATTTTTTTTACATGGTAGAAAATCGCTAGGATCCAATCAAAATAGTTAATTTTATTGCTCGTTAGCGGCCGCATATACAAAAAAACTTCAAGATTTCGAAAAGTTTCTTAGAATCTATCAATGGCGCACCAGGTTCAGGCGAAAGTGAAAAAGAAGCATTTCTGCTAAAAAAAATATTTTATTTTAGATACCAATTGTTATTTTTCATTTCTAGGAACGTACACCCTTTGCCTTAATTTAGGTTTTAGGTTTGCGTTAATTATTTTAAAAACTGCGAAAGCAATCAACGAAAAATGATAAAAATTAATTCATTTTAACAGTCTGTAAATCGGCAAAAAAGCGTTTGTGAACTTATTTACATGGAAACTTAAATATTCACTTCTTCTCGTTTTTAAGTGGGTCAAACAAACATTAACATAATTGTATGTGTCAACTTGACGACGGGCATCAGATAACTCTGGCAAGGCCTTGGGGCTTTAAAATAACACCCAGATGGTATTTTAGCTTTTGTTATAATACAACCTATCATCTCATAAACTTTCAGAACTAAGAAAATAAGGGCACTCGGTTCGGTTCGGTTCGGTTCATTTCATATTGTTTTTCACTTGTCAGAAGTACTTGTCATCCTTAGAGATTAGCCAGAATATTTTTTTTAGTTAACTTAAGTATACCCTTTACTAGTTTTGTTACTAAGAAAATAATTTCCTCGTATTCATATGTTATTTTATTTTGCATTTTGCGCCTAAACCCATCGTAAATCCCCCCCATCTATTAATTTATTAAATTTTGCTTAAAATTAGAAGAAAATAAGTTCCCAAAATCTTCACAGTCTCCCCTTCTATTTTGCATACTTATAACTTTTTTTAATCCAATATCGACAATTTCAGCAGTTTTATGCATTTTGAACCATCCCTCAGGAATAACAATTATACATGGAATCCTATGACAGCACGATCTAAATCTTCAAAATATGACAGATCGATTTATTTAATATTTCTTTATTTTTAAAGTAAATTTTAATTGTGTTGAGATTAAACTCACTGAGTTTTTTGTGTTAAAAAATATTAGTGGAGGCATTTATTTATACGGACCTATTAAAGCGCTTCTATATAACGACGGTTTGAAAATGCTGTTGTATAAAAACATTAAAACCGTTTAAAGCATTAAAACCGATTTTATTTTAAACTGATTTTTCGTATCAGCACAATTAAAACCGTTTTAAGTACTAAAACCGATTTTATTTTAAACCGATTTGTTGTATGAGCACCATTAAAACCGTTTTAAGTACTAATACTGATTTTATTTTAAGTAGCGTTTTAGGCGCGTATAAACGTAGTAAATATTTCTACTTAGTACTTAGACCATGTTGTTAATATTATGTTCCTATATGTTTACTGGTTTAAGTGGTACAATTGTCATTTTTGAGGTTCATCGCTCTTGATATGGATCAGTTACTTACAACATATAAAAAACGAAAAATCTCCTACTAGTCTGGTTTATTTTTCTATTTAATTATGTAGGTATAATTTTATTTTCATTTTTTATATAATATAATTCGTTGGCGTAATGGTAAAAAAATACCTACAACTTTTTTTTAGTAAAAAAGCATTTGGGAAAAAATCAATTACTCAAAAATAGATTTGGTAGAAGAGACATATGTTAAAAGATTATTGGTAAAAATTGTGTACATTTGGTAGTAGGGATATTTTATTGAAAATCATTTAGTTAAAAAAACCTTTGATAGAAAAACATTATGGACAATTACATACAATTAGTAAAAACATTTGATGACGAAAATAAAACCTAAAAAAGACAAAATACCGCGCAACAAAATGTTTAATAAAAAAATTAATGGAGTCATGATGGATCTGATACCTTTCTAGCCCATTAGCACACTTCAAGTAAACTCCATGCTATATCAACCTTGAAAACAGTTTTTTGTAAATATCTCCAAAACAAAAGTTCCTACGAAGTTTTTGGTTTTTTTTAGAAAAATGTGCTCCACTATATTGCGAAAACCGCATATTTATACAATACTCTGTTAAAAAGCAAGCATTTTTAAAAAATTTTAACTGTCAAAATATAGTCATTAGCATAGATCAATTTTGACCAAAAGCTAACCAGGGCTATCAAAACGACAGGCCACGATCCCCCACTTTGTTGAAGTCACATCCGGGGCTGATTATTTTTGATGGTCACGTTACGACACAGCTGATTGTCTTTAAAATATTGAAGTTAAAATGACGGTTCACGAATATTTGATTTTTTTTAATAGTAAAGCCGATTTTGAGATTGTTTTTACTATATTCTTGCTGAAAATATTTTTTTTAATGTATAGTGATCATTAAGCAGAAGCGAATGTGACAAACACAGATGACAAAGTCAAATACATGTCAAATATCAGTTAGCATGCGGTGCATGGCGGGTAATTTAAATTCAAAATAAGAAATACAAAATCTTGAAGATTTTAACCTTTTAATCATCGTGCATTCTCACAAAAGTTTGGTGGAATATCGGGATGGTGTCTGAGAATATTTCACTGAAATTTCGCGGAAATCTGTAGTGCCATTTTGAAAATATTATAAGAAAACCTCTGACCTCCGATAAGACCCAATGTAAAAGTCAGCCCCCGGAGAACAGCTGATTTTTTCAGGGTCGTGGCCTGTATTTTTGTGGGCCTTGAGCAAACCAGCTCGTTGCAGTAAATCTTTAAAAACAATACTTTTTCTAGTCATTGTTGCGCAGACTAGGAGGGTGAAAATGGAAAAGTGGTATTTAAAATTTACAAAGTGTCTAGCGTGACCTAAACTGACCCAACAATTTACCATTTGCTTCATCTGAAGGATTATAAAGAAAGTAGTTAGTTATACGTATTTAAATTAACATTTGATACCAAATATATTTTCTACCAAATGTTTTTCTACCAAATACTTTTTACAAGGTATTTGTAATAAATGTTTTTATTAAAGTTGTTTTGACCAAAAGTTTTTCTGTCGAAATTTTTCTTTAAAAGTTTTTTTTTGTTAATGTTTAGTTATTTATTATTTTTTAAAATTTTCTAATTGTATCTTTTCCGTTCACTTTTCTTCTATAAAAAATATAAAATTTAAGTATTTTGCAATTTAAATTGTAGCTTTTTAAAATCTATCTATAGTGAATGATTTTAAATAAAACGGAAAAAAACCAACTTAACGTAATCCTGTGCTTTTCCATTTTTAGATTCTACAGAAATTTCCACACAAGTATTTTTTAACCAATCAAAATGTGTTTTTTTCATATCACCATAGCAACGCACGAATTTTAGTAGAATTTTTTTCCTTGTGGGTACGCAACAGCGAATTAAATCCGAAATTTTTTGACGTCTTAATGGCAGGATATTGTTTACGACAGTAGGTTTAATTTTTTTATTTAATTTTTATACATTTCAATTACATAGTTAAGAATTTTTCTGTCTTCTTTGGATACCTCCTTTCTACCTCCTTTCTTGTTAAAGGCGAAAAAGTTGGACTTTAAATGGAATGAATTAAATATCTATGTCTAATAAAATATATAGGTAATGGACTCGATTTTAGTCACCATTTTTGCATTTAGCACTTTCGATTTTCGCTACATAAACGCAGCATGGTTATGAATGATATAATAATAAAGCCCGACAAGATTTAAAAAAATTACAGAAAAGCAATTTTCTACCATCTGTAGTAACACAAAACTAATGTAAAATTGAATAATGTACTGTGTTGAGTGTTAAAATGTTATTTCCATGCAACTACAACAAGTAGAAATCAACAATTTATATGGCTAAAATTGCTGGCGAAACTGTGACACAAACTAAATCTGTTTATGTACCCTTAAGAAAAAACGTAAAAATTATAATTTTCTATCACATGTAGTAGCCACAAGTAACTATAAAATGGAAGATATAGATAGTATTTTATATCGCAAAATGGTATTTTTGTGTTACTACAATGAGTAGAAATCAACAATATAATATAGGCTAATAATCCATTGATTGGTGACGAAACTACGAGCAATATTTTACATATTAAAGTGGTATTTTCAAGAAACTACAATAAGTAGCAATTAATCTAATTGGTGCTGAAACTACGACGAAAGTAACTTTGTTCATAAACGTAAGTATATGAAAACGAAATACAGAAAATTTGCAACTATTCTTGTTGTAGTCATAAAAATAATAAATTAGCTTTTAGTTTTTTTAGGTAGGTCAAATGACAAAATATTACTTGCCATAGTAACAAAATAATTAAATCAATCAAAACTATCTATGACTTGCTGGTGTCTTGTCGAAGAAACAAATGGCATTGTTGTGAGTCAAAAAATAAATTTTAAATTTGTTCAATTTTTAAACATAAGTTGGTGTGGAATTTTTTTACCAAATACCACGCGAGCTTAAATTAAATCCGTAAATTTTATCTCGCTTATGAATATTTTTAGAAAAATAATTTTCAAAATATTCATTAGCTCGAAAAAATTTCCGGAAATAAATTATCCTCTAGTGGTATTACTAGTAAAATGTCTTAAATAATCTAGTTATATATAGTTCCTACGCCACTGCTTCCTCATCAAAATGAATTTTTTACCTTCCTAGGCCGTGCAGCAATGGCTAGAGAATGTATTGTTTTCGATGAAAATTTTTTTTTTGAGATATTCGGGTGTATGTTGATTTTGATTTATCAAAGCGCCTATCTTGTCGTGACGTCTACCCGTGTGTGTTTCATGAAATTTTTAATTAAAATAGTGTAAAATACTATAAAGAGCTGATTAGATTTTGGTCAAAATCCATTAATTCTAATGACAGTTTCAACATTAAAAATATGCTCAATAATTTATGTCGTTACTAAAAACTTCGTAGGAGCTTTCGCTTCTGAGATATTTACAAAAACTCTTTTAAGGCTGATATAGCTCATATAGCGTGGAGTGTGCAAATGGGCTAAGAAGGTGTCAAATTAATCATGCATTAAATATAAATTTTTCTTTTAGAATGTTTGAGAGGACGACCAAAGCTATCGATTAAAACTACTTGCAGCTTTATGTTATTTTTTTTTCCAATTACAATACAATATCATTTTCAGACTACCCACACGAAACAAAGTTCAATAATAAAAAGGTCACTCTTCTATAATTTATTCGTCTGGTAAATATAAATAACACTTTATTTCGTACACGAGTCGACTTAGTTATGAATTAAGCATGAAATTTATCAAAAAAAATCTATAAAAAAGGAACAAACGATTAAAGAAAAAAATATTGGGTTATTCAAGGGACTTGGAGGGAAACTACTTGTGTGTTTCACATATTAAGGCGTTCATGGAGGGTGTTTCTCAAGAAAACTAGTTTATTAATTTTTTAGAATTTTACAATTTTTTAAATCCTTTGGTACCTGACCGCCTGTGTGATACTATGCTATTCCATTTTATTTTAGTCATATTATAAAGGTACATAATCCATCCATTAGTTAATAACTTTATCCTTTATTAATGTGACTTTAATTACAAAATTAAAAGATTCTTTCTCTTTTAATATTTTACATAAATCTACATTTTTTAGTTATAGTTCTTATTTAAACAATCAGGTGATCTTGAGAAATTAGTTTTTAATAATATAACCTAACCTTCTCAGGTTTACCTATTTAAATTATACAAATTATTTAGTTTATAAACGTCACGAACTGTAACAATTTTTTAATATAAAAAGAGAAGATTCATCTTAATAAACCAGATTCAACATTTGATAGTTGTTCTCACTATATCTACTTAAGTTTACTGAACCATAAGCCTTATTGGTCATTGCAGGGTGTGAGGCTGCTGCCTGCAAGTAAACTTGTCACTTTAATCCTTTTAATCGCGCAGCTTAACCAACCCGAGTTAAGCTAGCTTAATTGTCAAGCACAGCTTGCACAGTGACATTAAACGACAAATGTCACATGATATTTAGAAGTCCAATTTTTACCTTTTGCAGACACAATTTTTATTTGCGTTATTTTTATTATCCTTTATATTTATATCTGTCAAAAGCTTGTTTTGTTAGAGGAGTAAATTTTTTAAAAAAGCTGCAAAAAGGGTATATTTTTTTATATTTGTCATAGTAGTACCTATGACCAAAGCTAAATTTTCATTCGATGATCCTCAATTTTCCGGCTTCAGAGTTCAAAATGCCGGCTGCCAAAGTTAAGACAAAAAATAAGTTCCGTGTTTTAGGAGAAATTAAATAAATTTTGATGGATTTACTTTAACCGGGACCTACTCAATCTAAAACGGTAGAAAAATTACTCTATGGCTATATTTCATATTTTTCGATTTTTCTTTTAATTTTTGTGCGAAATTGATATTAAAGCTATTGACCATTTCTTTTAACCTAGTGAAAAAAAAATTAAAAATTTGCTACCCAGCCGATACACAGGTGGCGGTTAATATGTCAAGAATAAAAGAAAACTTCATAACATAGACCAAATTTAATTTTTACATAAAAAAAGTCTGGATTATATCAAAAAAGACTCAATTTTTGTAAGTACAGTAGAACCCCGATTATCCGGGCTGCGGATCATCCGTGCTATGATTTCCCATCATCGAAATTGTGTTTATGAAGTTCTATCCAAATAGCGTTACCGGAAATCACTCGACCAAAACCTTATGTAGAATTATATTTTTTGTTATGTTATCTTTTTATGCAATTCATACATATAAACTTAGTTTGAACATGGGATATTTTTTTCTGTCATATTTTAAGTATATATACATAATATGTATGTAACATGTAATAAATAAATGTTCGGATTATCCGTGCTTTTCACTTATCCGTACCTCGTCCGGTCCCGTGGAGCACGGATAATCGGGGTTCTACTGTATTTATTAAAAGTTACAATTTGACATTTAACATTTAAGATAGCGGCCGAAGTTTAAATAAAAAAGTTATTTTTTGATTCTGGTTTGGCAGACTTAGTGTTAACGTGTAGTATATCAATTTATACCAAATATGGGTCGTTGATTTTAAAATTATAATAATAAATAACAAATGTCTAAAGTCTAATATAATCCAAGATTGTGGCGTTCAAAATATAAATAGAACAGTATGTTTTTTATTTGATAAGTTTTTTTACCAAAAATTTAATTTCATATTACTCTGAGCTAGTTTTAAAATGTATTGTACAAAAATAATACAATTCAATTACTTTTTAAAGATAACGGCGGAAAAATTTAAGAAAAAGCATTTTTGTTTTCTTTTGGAGGTTAACAAAAAAAACGGACAAAACAAGACTTCTTGCTAAGAAAAACACCGATTTTTAAAAATCATTTTTCCTGAGTCATCAGAATCTGATGTCAAAAACGACATATGTCAAAGAGTTGACATATGTGGTTTTTGATGTTTGACATATGAGTTATTTTCTTTTCTAAATAAAACACCCTGTATTTAATTTTTTTAATCGATAGGGCTTCTTTTTCTTATTTGAAAAACAGCCGTTGTTGAAATATTTGCATTTTAAAAACTTAAATATATTCATTAACAAAATGTCAACATTCTTATTGTTTATTTTGGTTATTCAAATTCAAATATTTTAATAACAAATGGACAAAAAAAGGAGCCCTAACAATTAAACAAATTAACTTCAGGGTGTTTTATTTAAAAGAATAAACCATATGTCAAAAATTTGGCAACTGTTTGACATATGTCATTTTTGATAACAGATTCTGATGACTTAGGACAAACCATTCAATTTTGCTAATTTAAACATTACTGTCAGATCAATATTAACGGAGTCGGCAATTAAGTAAAATTTGGTCAATCACCCGGTACGTTACAAATGTAAATTTTTTGGCAATTTTAAAAAAAACCTGTGTTTTTTTTAACGACGTCCCTTGTTTTGTCCGGCTTTTTTCGTGAACCTCAAAAAAAAAAACAAAAATGCTTTTTCTTTAATTTTTCCGCCGCCATCTTGAAAAGTGAATGAGTTGTATCTTTTTTGTACAATATATTTTGAAACTAAATTAATGCAATATAAAATTGCATTTTTTGGTTAAAAACTTTATCAAAGAAAAAAAATACTGGTATTTTTAGATTTTGACCGCTGTCATCTTGAATTATATTAAACACATGTCATTTATTATAAAATTTTTAAAATCAACGAGCATTATTTAAAATAAAATAATACACTCCACAAGCAACACTGTGCTGTGTCACACAAGAATGAAAAAATTACTTTTTTATTTAAACCTCGGCCGCCATCTTGAATGTTAACTGTTAAATTGTAACTTTTTATAAAAACTTACATAAATTTTTTTTTTGTAAAAATCAAATTCTATGGGTTATAAAAGTATATTTTATTTTTATCATATTAAGCGCCATCTTTGTGTGATTAAGTGGTATGATGTGCGAACACTTCGTGGTGTTACTTGTGGATCTGACAACCATCTGGTAAAAGCAAAAATATTATTCCCTATAAGAAAAACAAATAGAGACGAAAGTATTGGAGAAAGTAAAAACCTAGAGTGTATCGAAGAAAATCAAAAATACAACTTTAGAAGTCTAGCAATCGAAAGTACGCAAAAGATTGTATCAGAAACGATTGGATGAAAAATTATTAAACACACAGCATTCATTTGAAGAGATATATACAAACATACTAAAAATCTTGAAGGAAGCAAGCAAAGATGCTGTTGGATACCAAGATAATAGAAATAACAAAAAAATGTGGTAGACAGAGAAAATACAGGAAACGGTCAAGGAGAAAAAACGCACATACTTGAAATGGCTCAGTAACAAAGAGCAAATAGACCTAGAAATCTACATGGATACCAGAAGACAGCTAAGAAATTTGATACGCACAGAAAAGAATGAAATGTTAGAGCGCAAATGCCACGATATAAATACACACGTAGGAGGTAGGTAGAGTTCTGAAGTATGGAAATTCATTTCTACAGTAAAAAACCCAACAAAAGAAAAAGTAAACATCCAGATCATCAAACCAGAACAATGGACAGACCACTATAAGGGACTGCTGCAGGAGACGAGACCCGAATATCCGGCAGTCTCTACGAGGAGAGACATAGATGTTCATGGAGAGGAAGTAATCATCGAAAAAGTATAGTATAAAGAATAGTATTAAAAAGCTTAAATCCGGAAAAGCTAGCGGACCTGGGAAAATATATGCTGAAATGCTAAAATATGGATCAGAGGAACTACTAAAAAATCTCATATATTATCAATCAATGCCTAAACGGACATCCAGTACCTGATTGGAAAATTGCATTCATATCCTCAATACATAAAAAAGGAAACAAGCTGGATTGCAACAGATACACAGGAATTTCAGTAACCAATACTCTAAGTAGATTGTACGGTAGGATTCTTAGAGATCTAATAGAGAATGATTTTCATGAACAAGAAGAAGAAGAGCAAAGTGGGTTTCGTGCGGGCAGATCTTGTAGTGATAATGTTTTTTGTCAAGTAATTGAGAAAAGGAGCGCCAGAAATATAGAGACTCATGTTACCTTTTTGGACTACAAAAAGCATATGACACCGTTCCAGTAGAAAAATTATGGACAGTGCTAGAGCAGACTAATATCAATCATACATACATAAAAGCGATAAAAGAACTATACAAAGGGTCAAAATCTAAAACTAAAATTGGAAATCGACTTTCAAAAGAATTCCTGGTAACAAAGACAGGGATGTTGTATCTCTCCAACTCTTTTTAAAATGTATATCGCAGTAGCTCTAAAAAACTGGAAACGCAAAGTACACGGTTCATTCATGGAAATACAACTTAACAACCGATTTACCATATACACACTACAGTTTGCTGACGACCAAGTAATTGTAGCTAATGACAAAGAAGACATGGAGTATATGATGATAAAGTTAACGATAGAATTCCAAAAGTGGGGGTTAACAGTAAACGTGGACAAGACACAGTACTTATGTATTGGAAACGAATCAAGTGAATTAGAACTAGAAAATGCACAAACAATATCTCCATGCAATGAGTATGTATACTTGGGTGTCACATTTGATAAGACAGGAACAGACTGTAAAGAACTGGAAAAAAGAATAGTAAAAGCAAAAAAGGATATTGGTTGTCTTAACAGTATTTTATGCAGCAGAGAGATCAAAAACAATGTGAAATTTAACATATATGAAACAATGGTGAAAAGCACGCTGTTGTATGGAATAGAGACTTGTCGCCTAACAGAAAAATACAAAGCAAACATGGAAAGTGTCGAAATGGATGCAATAAGAAGATCAATGAGAATATCCAGAACAGATCATATAAGAAATGATATCATAAAAGAAAGAATGGGAATCGAGGGAAGCATAAGGGATGACATCACTAAAAGGCAACTGATATGGTACGGCCATGTACAACGGATAAGCGACGAAAGATTACCAAAGCAGGTCTTAGAATGGCAACCAATGGAGGCAACTAAACTCGAATGGCAACAGACAATCCAAAGATCAATGAGTCAAAAAAACCTGACTGAAGATGACTGTCAGGATCGAAGGAGGTGGAGAATAGGCGTCGGACAACGTAGAAAAGCGTTGTAAACCGACATAGTAGTAGTAGTGCCATCTTTGTATCGGCTGGGTAGCAAAATTATTTTTTTGGTATGTTTAAAGAAATGGTAATTAGCTTTAATATAAGTATCGCATAAAAATAAAAGAAATCAGGCCGTCATTTTGTTTTGCAGTGACAGGTGTCAAATTTTCTTACAGTTTTAAATTGAGTAGGTCCCGCTTAAAGTAAGTTCCTCAAAACTTATTTTATTTCTCCTAAAACTTTTTTTTTCTTAATTTTGGCAGCCGCAGCTTTGGGTGTTAGGTACCACGATGCTAAATATAAAAAAATATAAACCCTTGTTGCAGCTTGTTCTTAAAATATTCTACAAATTTAGTCAACTATGCGTTATGTAGGCAAAATTAATCAAAAAATTCCGAAAACAACTAAGGAAAAACCGAAAGGAGCAAAATTATATAAGAAAAGCCGAACCTGTCCCTCACCCCTCCAATTTTTTTCATTTTTTGTGGGAATATTACTTACCTGGAGAATAGAC
Source organism: Aspidapion aeneum (assembly GCA_963576565.1). NCBI lineage: Eukaryota > Metazoa > Arthropoda > Insecta > Coleoptera > Brentidae > Aspidapion > Aspidapion aeneum. Next base: position 21,242,728 of record OY755042.1, read on the forward strand.
AAAAGCCAAAATATTGGCTTTCAAATAAATGTATTGGCTAGAATATAGACATTTTTCTGTTTTTCATAAATTTTTGACATGATTTTGGGTATTTGCTATAATTCGGAAGTTTTTTGCAGTAAAATGTTGAAAATTGGTACATTGATGTAAAAGTGATCAGAGAACAAGAATGTGGTCAACAATTTGACCTACGACAATTTTCCACAAAAATGGTGGCCAAAACCCTTAAAATTTACAGAAAAATACCCATTTCTTGGGGAAACGTTGAAAAAGAAAAATTCTTAAAATTTTTTAAATGCGTCTTACAGATAAAGAATTAGCGAATCTAATGAGCAATTATTCATGTTTTTCGGATAAATCGTTTAGGAAATACATTGTTTCAAAATTGGAAGTTTTTTTTGTTCGCGGTAAAAATTGTGATTTTTGACCCAATAAGACAATCTTCGACTTATAGATCTATTATGTATGAGCGAGACATGTAGCTACCTAAAAAAAGTCCAAAAATGCAAACCCGTCAAACGCGCTGGGTGATTTAGCTATATTAGGCCAGTCATTAAAGCGAAAAAAAGACCCCCAGCTTGCAAAAAGTGGTAGTCACGATTTTGACATATTATGTTATTCACATTGGAGTTCTAAAAGAAAATTTAAGTTTTCGACTTGGGTAGGGCGGTTCCCCCTCACAGTCTTGGATTTAGTGTGCACAAAAACTTTTTTTTTAAATTACTTGGTCCCTGCACATTTTAGAAAATAAAGTTTTAGACAAGTTGAACACAATAAAATTTCTTGCAAAATCGCTATTGTAAAGTTTTTTGTCAGACGAATGGTTTTCGAGTTATGACGCTAAACATTTCTCCGCCTTTTTGGATTTTAAACAGTTTTTTTATTTAGTGGCCTTTAATTTGAAAACTGCTTATTTTTGGGAAAATCTGTTATAAGATAAAATAAAGACCAACTAGTAGCCTATAAAATGGCCTATGGATGTCAATTAAGTGCTAACCGGCCCTCCACAAGGTCGAAAATTCAAATTTGTTCTTAGGACTCCAATGTCAATATTATATGTCAAAATCGCCACGACAACACCTTTTGCAAGCTGGGGGTCTTTTTTTCGCTTTAATGACTGGCCTAATATAGCTAAATCACCCAGTGCGTTTGACGGGTTTGCATTTTTAACTTTTTTTTTAAGTAGCTACCTGTGTCGCTCACACAAAATTAGTCGAAGATTGTCGTATTGGGTCAAAAATCACAACTTTTAACGCGAAAAAAAAAACTTTCAATTTTAAAACATTGTATTTCCTAAACGATTTATCCGAAAAATATGAATAAATGCTCATTAGATTCGCTAATTCTTTATCTGTAAGACGCATTTAAAAAATTTAAAGAATTTTTTTTTTCAACGTTTCCCCAAGAAATGGGTATTTTTCTGTAAATTTTAGGGGTTTTAGCCACCATTTTTGTGGAAAATTGTCCTAGGTCAAATTATCCTAGGTCAAATTATTGACCATATTCTTGTTCTTTGATCACTTCTACATCAATGCACCAATTTTCAACATTTTACTGCAAAAAACTTCTGAATTATAAAAAATACCCAAAATCATTTCAAAAATTTATGAAAAACAGAAAAATGGCTATATCCTAGCCAATACATTTTTTGAAAGCCAATATTTTGGCGTTTGTCTATTCTTCAGGTAGGTAATATTCACACAAAAAATCAAAAAAATCGGAGGGGGTGAGGGACAGGTCCGGCTTTTCTTATATAATTTTGCTCAAGGCCCGTGAAAAACCGACAGAAAAATATAGGATTCGGTCTGTGTTCTCTGTACTTCTTGTTTTTTACACACTTCACAGAACATTGATGACTTTTAGTTAATTAGTGAATACTGTTGCTAAACAACACATATCTCAGGTTTAAAAAAAATAATTTTCAATAATTGGCAAAAAAATAAGTCTGCGGTAATCCGCATTGGCAGCCATTAAAATAATTGTCTGGTATCAAAAGATATTTTAAATTTACATTTAGGTTACATTTTGTCATAACGTTATATGAACGGTTCATATAACATCTTCTCTAAATAAAGGAAATATTAGCATGCGTTATTCGAATAAGGTCAAACTTTATCCTTTAGTAAGAAATACGGTTGTTCACCAGCAAAACGAGATATTGTTAAACTATGGTGAATTTTAACCTTAAACTCCTTTTTGGCCTAAAACAAACCGAACCAAACCAATAAGAATTTTATATGAAAAAAATAGCTATTTTTCCAACAAGTGCAGAAAATTGATATTTTTTGCAGGCAACTTTCGTTGATAGAACGATAGGAAGCGAGTTCTGTCACCTTTTTAACTGTGGAAAGATAGGTTTCTTCAAACGATAGGAACAATTATTTTTCTACAAGCGTCCGAAGAACGTCTATATATTCTATCGAAGTATCTATTTAGCCTTCTTCGGTCCATCTTTGGACATAGGCCTTCCCTAATATCTTCCACCACTCTACTCTGTATATTGCCGTGTTCATCCATCTAGTCCCCGCATGTTTCTTTAAATCGTCCGCCCATCTCATTTGGGGTCTTCCCCTTCTTCTTTTATTTTCCCAAGGTCTCCAGTTTACAATATATTTGTTCCATCGATCGTCTGTCTGATATTATGACCGGCAAATTTCCATTTTAATTTAGCTAACTGTCCTCTCGCATCCCTAACTTTTTTTATTTCTTATTAATTCATTTATTTTTCTATCTGTTAGCTTTACATGTAACATACAACGTAGACAAATAAAATTATAAAATCATAAACCAAAACACATCCACACCATTTTACGCTACTTCTTCAAAAAAAAACTATACTAGTAGATATAGTTTGTTTTTGACATTTTCTTACTTAACATCATGTAAATATGTCATGAAGTAACCGCCAAAATAAAAAAAAACAAACTATAATACATTTCACATGCAATCTTATCAATAGAAACTTCAAAAATATACATGTTTTCTTAAAATTTAACATTTCTGTGCGGTAATAGTTATTTAAACAACAAGGTTTGAAAACGACTCTTTGCACACGATCGAGACAGTTTGTTAGAGTGTTTCTACAAGTCGAGGGAGTGTGCAAAGAGGTTTTCAAACGAGTTTTTTACAATATTTTTTATACGACTGCTAATAAAGAAAGAAAAATCAAATTTTAATTTAACTTGTTTTTATTTCCGACATTTTTACAACAAAACTTTAAAAATTCAACAATTTTTTGACGTATCTAATCAACAAAACATACGAGCAGTGACGGTTGCTACGGAACTAAGCCAACTTATATTGATGGGTGACAACAACAAAAATCACAATGACGGGAGAGACATAGGCGTGCGCAAAAATGACATAAGCGTGTGCAAAACGTTTTGCACACAGCGTGCGCAAAATGCCATTTTCAAATCGTGTTCTCCGCGCGCAAAACCCCCTTTTACAAGACAGTCGTATAAATTTTTTTTTTCAAACTAGTACGGCAAAGTAGGACCAATTTTTTGCAGAAAATATATTATTCCTCTCCCAAAAAGATTTTTTTATTTTTTCTGATGTTTTCTGATGGCTTCTTCCTAAATTACTTATCTTAAAAAAATTATAATGTCTATATTTAAAAGATTATTGATCTTTTTTTTTTCGTAGAAAATATTTTCGTATTTTTCCTAAAAGGGAGCAGTCACCTTAAATTAGAATCTTTTAATCAAACGAAACATTTTTTGACTAATCGTTCATGAAACAGAAGTTTTATTTTTAACTTTTCGCAGCACGCACCTGGAAACGATTCTATACTTATAATATCGTTAGCATAAAACGGTATAATGCCATTTATTTATTTTCAATTAGTCACTTTGAACTTTAACCTTGGGAGATAGGAGTTTGGACTTGAATTGCAAACCGATTCTCATGATTTTAGTTGATTTTTTTAAAGACAGCGTCCCAAAAGTTTGGAAGGCCAGAAAACCCTGCATAAATAACTATCCTCATCTTTATTTGAAGATTACGAAGAAGGATTTAAATCAAATATTCAGGTAGGCAAAATAATTTCCGCAATTTTTAGAATGTTAACGCCTATATTATAATATATAATATAATATAATATAATATAATATAATATAATATAATATAATATAATATAATATAATATAATATAATATAATATAATATAATATAATATAATATAATATAATATAATATAATATAATATAATATAATATAATATAATATAATATAATATAATATAATATAATATAATATAATATAATATAATATAATATAATATAATATAATATAATATAATATACTATAATATAATATAATATAATATAATATAATATAATATAATATAATATAATATAATATAATATAATATAATATAATATAATATAATATAATATAATATAATATAATATAATATAATATTAATACAAAATTTTGAAATCACACGTAAAAAAATTTGTCAACAATGAAAACACGTTTTTTTCTTGAATAAATTGTTTTACCTTAAAACAATTTCTTTTGAATTAAAATATTTCTCTTTAGTTTAACTCAGCGTTTAATCTTGAAATGAGACCTTATTTTTCTTCTTTAATTGTTTTGTTTCAGTATACTCCATTTTGTAACAAAGCAAATTGTCTTCATATAAGTAATATTTTGCTGTCAGAGAAAACGGTGCCTTAGATTAATTCAATTCCAATTTATAATAAAACAATTTCTGTTTCATGTTAAAATAAAAGGCAAAACATTTTTTATTCTAAATCAAGAAAATATTCTCTTGGTGAATAGGAAAGCACAAAATATTTTACTTCAAAGCAATTTGCTTTGATCTAAGACACTTTTTTTACCGTGCACCAATGGCAGACATACGCGATATGTTTACTTGGTTTTACTCATCAACGTATTTTACCGTTATTTGATAGAGGATTCCAATATACAAAGGTTTTACCCAAATAGGTACCATCAAACGGGGTAAAGTGAATCACGCGGATGCGAATGCCTATCTAAAAAGATATTCCCAAAAGAAAAACAAAAGGTACATAAAAATTACATAATTACAAATGTTTATTTAAAAACTACGGGGTAAAGTGCTAAACTATTTGTTATTTGCAGATTTATTCTGGAATATTAAAACAAATTATTCTGAACATTGATATTTAATTTAAAATTACTGTTTTTGGCCTTTCCACCTCTGTTTATATCTACTTATTATATTAGGTGTGATAATGAATCTAAAAATCCCCAATAAAATATATGTAAATAAGCTATTCAAAAGTTCCTTTAATAGGGAAATTATTTGTATAAATGTTATTTAATGGTTACTTAGATTTAAGAAAATTAGTAAAAAGATGCTCTGTTTCTAATATGTGCCCTGATTGTTTTACAAATATTTATTATTACTCAAGTTCATTTGAGATTTAGTTCACCATAATACAGGGCCGAACCTAGGAAAAATTGCGAGTGAAGATAAAAAGTTTTAATGAAAATTTTGTAAAATTTGCATGTTGCGAAACTATTTTTCTTATTTTTATTGCTGAGAAATCTTTTTGTACACTTTATCGATTATATCTGGAAGAGAATTGATCCCCCTTAATCCTCTCTAGGTACGGGCTTGCCACCATAACTATAAAGACGTGACGCAGTTTACCCGAACCTATAAGGTCACTCAATTTTTGAAGGCTGAAAAAAATTATATTTTTGTTGACTTTCTTTATTCGAAGCGCACTTGAGGAAGAAATTACATGTGGAAAAAACGCACAGAGAAAAAACTTAACCAAAACAATAATAAGTTCGGCAAATAAAACAAAAAAAAGTAGTCTCTACATCTCGATGCACTGAATCCAAATACGGGGTTTGTTTTGCCCGTACATCCCTAAATTGTTGAATAAATTGCAAAAAAATTGATCAAAGTGTTGCAATATTACACGGTGAAGTTCAAAGCCATCAAAGAAATTAATTTTGGAGAGATTCTCTATAAAGCAATGTTGACATCATTAAAAAAAAAATCTATTTTTTTTTCAGCGGTTTTCGCATTTTGTTGCAACGTTTTTTTATTATAAGGACCCCGGATAAGTAGGTTTTATTAAATATACAGATCACAAATTTCCAAAAATTTTCAAAAATATTAAAATAATTCACAAATAACAAAAAATGTTCAAGTTTTAAATAAATCGATAATTTTTAACGTTTTTACGAATTTCAATAACAAACAGGGTGTCCCATAACTTTGGAGCTAAAGTGCAGCAGGTGAAGAGGAGGTTCTTGAAAGAACTGTTTAAAGATATACGTTTTTTAAAGTTAGAGAAGTGGGGGAAAAAAGGTTTTACAAAAAAAATTAAAAATTTGTCACAGTTTTGTTTCTTTTTTTGATAAATTTAAAAGTTAAGGATACAGGCTGTCGAAACAACCTTTACAAATGTATTTTTTTTTAAATTTTTGCTTCGTTTTTATTATCAATGATATTTTATTAACATGTCACCGTAAAGACTTTTTTTTATTACCAAAATATATTAATAAAAACATTGCGTTTAATATGGCGTTTTAAAAGTTTGTTCCAAAAAATTGTTTCTGTTGAAAAAAATTGACCGCATAATTTTTTTCATAAATATCTCCACTTATTGCTCTTATTCTAATACACGACTTTTGTGAGCAAAAGTAATATGACTAAGTAACCTGTAACAGTAGGTATCATTCTAAATCTCTTACATTTATTTCATTATGATTCTTCAATACGTTAAAACTTTTCTTTGTTTGATTTCCCTGTGCGCTGTTTTACTATGTGCGCTTTTTTCTTTGCGCTTGTGCGTTTTTTACGGTCACCGTTTCATTATTACCCCAGACTTTTGTTTAAGAACCGCCGTTGCCTTGGTTTCTAGATATAGAAAAAAAACGAATTTTTTGTTATAACTTTGTTAAAACTTACACTCGAAATTATAAAATTTCCCCTATTACGTAGTTTTTCAAGAAAACTGCAGGTTTTACAAAGAAAAATGTGCAAATTTGAAAATGTTTTGATACAACGCACTAAAATTTTTTAGGCTTGCAATAACGAAAAAGTCTAAAATACGAAAATCCACGAGCTGCTGTAAAGGTTAGGCGTTTTCTTGGCTTAACAGAGTGGTAAATCCCTGAAAATTTGTGATAAATTATTTCAGAGGTTATTCTCTATTGAGTCACGCTAAAAGTGTTTACATTGCTGTTGGGTGCTTGGTTTGTCTAAAGGACGCCTTTATGAAGTGGTGCGTAGACTAGAGGTCCTTTATCATACAGGTAGATTAAATGATATATAAGTGATATAAACGTAAGGCGTAGATATTTTTGCCAATCAATGTTTTTTGAGTGACAGTTACGGATACTTCACATAACCAATTACCTACCTATTTAAATCATAGACTCTACTTTTTTTTTAAGTTTTTTGTCACTGCTGTTTATAATAAACTAAACAAAGATAAACAAAAATTGCGTCAATACAAATGCGTATAATTTGGGCTATAGGGATCATGGACTACTTGCTCGGCTTAAGAGAGAAGGAAAAAGAGAAAAATATATTTTAGGTGGTGTCTTAAAATATTTTTTGCTGTTTTAGGCCCGTATTTGGCTGGTAGTGGGAAAGTAGGGGAATACACCGTGACCTCTCATCTTTACTATTACTTTTTTACGCAAATTTTGGCCCAAGCTATGCCCGCGTATTACATTTAGCGTTTAGGAAAAAGTACAGATGTTTCAATGTTATTTCAGAGGAAACAGCTGTCAAGACATGGCAAATTTATTTGTTGTCGCATTTGGTGGAAGGGATATTCCAAGCCGTAGCACGGTCCAAAAAATAGTGACCCATTTCCAAGGAACAGGGTGTGTCAATTTTTGCCACAAATGTAGTGGTGAAGACGCACCTCCTGTTCGTGAAATGGGAGAGGAAAGGGAACGGCGCGAAACTATGATTTTAGCAGCAGCAGAAGCTTTGGCTTCCCGTTCCAATAAGGCAATTGCCAATGATGTGGGCGATTATATTTCACCCTTAACCGTCCGAGTTTTAAAGTAAAGATAACGCAAGAAATTTTTCCATATCATCAGTTTCGAGTTTTGTGAACCATGATTGAAATGGCGAATCAGCATAAAAATTTTATTAAAAATTACAGACAAAAGTTGTTCATTGTTCGTTACTGGCCACGGAAAAATAAACATTTGCATACTGCAGAGTGGACCCAGTATCCTTAAAAACTTATTGTCTGGACTGAGATTTTGGATGACAATTTCATTGGTGCTTTTTTCGTCAATGGTGATTTACGAGAAAGGAATTAGTTTGCGCTGTTACAGGACCACATCATTCCTGCGATTCCTCAGGTGCTATGTTGATTTCAACCAAATTAGATTTATGTAAAATGGTTGCCGAGCTTATGACACTTTGTCTGTGAGAGTGTTTTTAAATTAAAAGTTTCCAAGGCGGCTTATTACAAGCAGGCAGATACTATCTGCTGACTTCCGAGATCACCAGAATTGGCACCATTGATTTTTTATTTGGGGCTGTGCAAAAAGTCAAATTTATTGGCATGGCCATTTAATAGCCACCATTTTAAATAAACTTCGGGCAAAACTAATCACCTCTCTACAATTATGAATGCTGAAACTGTTTAGCACAGAACGAAGAATTTAGTTCGTCAGGTATTTCTTAAATTAATATGAAATAATTTTCTTTTAAAACTTATTTGTTTTGCTGGAGAGGCCATCAGCTTTAGGTTGTGGTAGACACGGCATTAAATAATTGTAAAAAAGAACAAGCTTTAAAAAAAGGTCTACATTTCCGATATTTTATGTACAAGGTCGATTTTCGAACTGAAAGAAAAGATAGCCGCGCAAGTGAAAACAAATGGTGTCAGGAATTTCCTCCTTCTCTTTTACCGGGCGCACAGAGGACAGATATTAGCTGTGGGTATGGCGATCCTGAAACAATGGGCGTAGTCACGTGTAAACTTCTATCCTTTACATACTCCATACTTTATACATATGAAGTTGTTCTTATCTTACACACAGTAATAATTTTCCATGGTCCCAATAGTATTTAATCATGCTGTAGATTACAACCCTATATGCACCGTAACAAGGCTTAGCTAATCGATTCTTTCTCTTTGTTGTTTTGTATGTGAGCAACAAAGACTTAACAGCAATCAAGTGACTAATACGAGAAGTGTGCTGACGGTGCATCTGCGTATAAAGAGCATACACCCAATAATGTCGCAACTCATATTTGTTTGGAGGAAAATTTAACTTAACAACACTAAATGAGCTACAAGAGGAATAAACACGCCCAGTACACAGAATTTTTTTTAAATATTAAAATAAAGCAAATGGCATCGATTTTATCCTTTTGTAACAAAACGGGATTTAAATATAAATGGTATTTTTGCCATTTATAAGGTTTTAAATATGTTTAATTAAATATTGTTTTCCACATCAATAAGCATTAATTAAATGCAAGACGAGGGTAAGAATAAGTAAAATGTATGGCAACACCAGCGACTTATTTTTAGGCATAGTTTTTAGGATCGCTGTAATTTAATAAAAGTTGTATTCGGCTAATCTCAGCTTTAAACCACCAATACCAAAATAATTCAGATTTTGTAATTGGAAAGAAATTTAACAAATTATTTTCAATTTAATGATTAAAAATGCCGATTTTAGGGCAATGAAATTTTCGTATTTGATGGGTAAAAAAATGAGAAAACGATAGAAACAATATTTTAAAACACTGGAAGCAGCAATAATGAAAAGGTTTAAAATTAAAAAAACTCAAAAACTAAAGGTCAAATTAGTTATAAATAACAAAAAGAATAATTTTATATAAGTAAAAGTAATTGACAAAAGTATATATTTCTCCAGTTAAGAAACCCCCCTAAATGAAGCGAAGTGAAGCGCAAGGAAACCACTCAAAAATGCTTTCAAACGGCTTTTTTTGTCTCGCTATAAACTACCCTGCTTGATCTCCCAACTTGCCGTATATTGGTTTAGACTCTGATACTAAAGCGCTTTGTTGAGAAAGATATAGACTGTACATACAGTACCCGATGATTGAAGAGTTGCATTCATATCAACAATACATAAAGAGGAAAACAAGCTCGACTGCAACAATTACAGATTAATTTTAGTAACCAGTGCTCTCAGTAGATTATACGGTTGGATTCTTGGAGATTTAAAGAGCAAAGTGGGTTTCGTGCAGGCAGATCTTGTAGTGATAATGTTTTTGTCTTAAACAAGTAATTAAGAAAAGGAGTATCAGAAATAAAGAGACTCGTGTTACCTTTGTGGACCTACAAAATGCATATGATACCGTTCTAGTGGAAAAATTATGAACAATGTTAGATTAAAGTAATATCAATCATACATATATAAAAGCGATAAAAGAATTATACAATGGATCAAAATCTAAAATTAAAATTTGAAATTCGACTTTCAAAATAATTCCTGGTAACAAAAGGTTTAAGGCAGGCAGGTTGTGTGTCAAACTTTTTTAAAAATATATATCGCAGTATAGCTCTAGAAAACTGGAAACGTAAAGTACACGGCATGGGAATCCAACTTAACGACCGATTTACCATATAAGTGACGATCAAGTCATTGTAGCTAATGATAAAAAAGACATGGAATGAGAAAGTTAACGGAAGAATACCAAAAGTGGGCGTTGACAGTGAATATGGACAACACACATTACTCATGAATTGGAAACGAATCAAGTAAGTTAGAACTAAACGATAGACAAACAATTTCATGCAGTAAGTATGTATGTTATGGTTAATATGCGGAAATTAGTTAATTCGCAAATTATCCAGCTAAAGTGCGAATTAACCAAATGTCAAGGTTATGTTTGTATTAGTAATAGTCGCCTTTTAATCGGTTTAATTTTGTTCGTTTTTGGGAACTAACCGTAACATGTATACTCAGGTGTCACATTTAATGAGACAGGAGCAGACTGTAAAGAACTGGAAAAAAGAATAATAAAAGCAAAAAAGTTGATGTCTTCACAGTATATTATGGAGCATAGAGATAAAAAAGAATGTAAAATTTAACATTATATGAAACAATAGAGAAAAGCACGTTGTTGTATGGAAAAGATACTTATCGCGTAACAGAAAAATGTCGAAATGTATGCAATAAAAAGATCACAGAGAATATCTAGAACAGATCATATAAGAAATAAGATCATAAGCAAAACGGATGACATTACTAAAAGACAACTGATATGGTACGGCCATGTCCATCGGATAAACGACGAAAGATTACCAAAGCAGGTCTAGAATGGCAACCAATAGGGCGCACAAAAGGTGGCTTCCTAAACTGAAATTGCAGCAGTCAATCCAAAGATCAATGAGTCAAAAAAACCTGACAGAAGATGACTGTCAGGATCAAAGGAGGTGAAGAAATAGTAGTAGAATTAAGTACAAACTTTAATTTAAATTATCAACTCATACGTATGTGCATAATACTCCTACAATGAAAATAATTGTTTTTCCTCTTGAACACGTCATCTGTGTTGGTATTTGGTTTGTTGTTGTTGTTGTTTTGGTTTTTTATTTATTTATTATTGAACATGTTAAGAATGCATGACTTTTTAAATGCTTGTTTCTTTCTGTCATTTGTTCTGTTTTTTTTTCAATTTTATTGTTAAGGTCTACGATAGCTCCTAAACCGCTAAACGGTCTTTCATAAAATTTTTAAGTAAAATAGTGTACAATACTGTTAAGAGCTGATTAGATTTTGGTCAGAATTTTTAATGCTAATAACTTTTTAACAGAGCATTAATCAAAATTACCGTAGGAACTCCTTGAAAATGTCAGTATATTTGTTCAAACGTTAAATAGTTTAAAATAATTGGTAGGTAGTTTTATTTTGATCCTAAAACAAACAAGATACTTTATTTCTCTAATAATACAGGTGCCCTACACTTCAACTACTTAGGGCTTATGAAAACCGCATCATTGCCAATGTGTTGCAGATTCGGATAAATTTGCGCGTGATTTGCGGTTTTTGTTCGGGATTAATTATTTGCTTCTCTGTCGCAAGATCCAAATGTGTTTCCACTACAGCTAAAAAGCTGGTAGTAATTTAAATTAATCAGTTTATAAATTATCATGTAAATTAATTACTATACTGGACAAATTTAGAAAAAATTAAATTATAGTCAATAAATGTAGATTTAGATTTTACCAGTATAACAATTAGTCTATGTACAGTGGCGTAGCTATCGTTGGGGAAAGTGGGGAAAGTGGGGCAGTGCCCGTTTAATCAGCAATAAATTAGTATCCTAAATGTAAAAACTAAATTCTAATTTAAAATAAAGATATTTTTTCACAAAAATTACTCAGTTTTTGTTCAAATTTTTGCCTGCGCCGCATTTTATTTTTAACTGGTTCTTAAGTGAGAAGTTCAGACTTAAAAACAAAAAAAATGTTTTCTTGATTTTGGTTTGGTTCTAGGTCCCTCCCCTCCGGACATCCTGGATCCGCCACTGTAAATGTATATTTTATATTTATAAGGTTTATAAAATAGCTTGCTTTAAAAGAGCTAGCATTAAAATACGTGGTAAAACGATGATAAAATGAATTATTTTGCAAATTCAAGAGCAAACAAAAAAGATTTTATTTTGTTATTATGACGAAAGACAAATTTTTGTTTTGTATAATTAACTTATGAGAGCACCCAAAAAATTGTTTGCCCCGGGGCCTTATGAGTAGCTACGCCGCACAGTGGGGCAGGAAGCACAAAAAGATGCGATAAAGTCCCACAATGCAATGGATGTTCTCTTTTGTAGCCAGGAGTGTTTAAAATGAATTACTTCAAAACAAAAAAAAAGTGACCCCGAGCTGTTAGTCGAGGTATAAGTGGTCGAATAAGCTTCAAATTATTTCCTACAATACTATGTACGACGCCAATGTTCACAAAATATTAAAATGTTGTCGACCTACAAAAACGGAAAGGCTAAGTTTGCCGCTCCCCCAATAACTAATCGTCCCCCTGAAAAATGAAAACACCTAATCCCCCAAAAAAAAACTTTACAAAATAAATTAAAATTAATTAAAATTTTGCAAACTTTCCCTCTTTTGACTTTCGCCAATTTTAAAATGCAATGAATCTGATATTAAAAATATTTCCTTTATAAATTATTACATTTATATATTATACCAAACAGAACAAAAAATAATTTAATTATAATAATAAATCAAATAAAAAATCTAGGTCTAAAAGTATAAAATACGTTACAAACCTCGTTATAAAAGAGTATTTTTATTGAGAAATTGTATCTTTTGCTACGTTCGTGAAAAAACTTTTTATCCGAGACAGAAAGTGTCACTTTTATCCCTTGGTATATATTATACATATAACTAGTGGGCCCTTATTAATCCTTATTTTAGCGATAAAACTGTCACTTTTTATTCTTAAAATTTAAAATAAATCCATCAGACATAATATCTTTAGTAAAGTAGATGAAAACCACATAATTATAATTTTCAATTATTTTAGGGCAGAAAAATCCAGAAAATTAAAAAATACCTCTAAAAATTCACAATTAAAGTGTCTTTTTAGCTATTGGCCAATTATATACCTCGCCACGCAGGCTACAAACTTTTGCCTCTGGATAAGGTGTGACTTTTATTCCTAAATATACAATGAGTATACTAATAATATGCGTAGATGTATATCTATTTAGTACTTTATATTTTAAATATCACACCCCCGCTAAAAAATAGTCACAACTCAAAAAACATTGTTTTGAGAAAATCGCTGTTAAAGAATTTAGTTCACTAGAGAGATTCATTTTTCACTTACATGACAAATTACGAGTTAACATGCTATTTTATATCAACAGGAACCTATTAACTCAATGTAATTGGTGTAGTAAGTTTCTCAGAAAAAATGACTTTTGTCGTTTTTAGATAAAAAAAAGACAAAAACCCGATATTGTGACATTTTTTTATGTCACGCAGGATGGTAAATAATATAAAACAAGAAAACAAATAAAGAATAAACTTTGTATTTATTTTTACAACCAGTTGTAAAATGCTGAATAACATCTGGGAATGTGATTATTCTCTAATAAATTCAAAAGATTTTTTTCTTGTTCTCCTTAATTCGAAGTACACTGAACAATTCGAAAAAACAGTCACAACACAAAAAAGAACAGTGTTTTACTTGTAATGGGTCAGATTTAACCAATAGTTCACACGGAAACCTTCACAACTCGAAACGTGACTCTTTTCAGGATGAAACTCCACGTTCACGCTGTTATAAAGTCAAAAGTGACACTGTAAAGGAACGCATCCTCAGCTAAACTGAACAAAATAAAAAGAGTCACATCGCCATTTCGCGGTGAATTGTCGAAACATAAATGTGACGCTTTTATGGAAGAAAGTACAAGTTATTTCGATGATGGCGGCAGGTTTAGCTCAATAAGGGCGACTTTTGAGTTGTGACTCTTTTTCAGCGGATGTGCGATATCTATACTACAATTTAAACACACATATTTCGCTAATTTTGAAGAAAAATGTTAATATTTAAAAATTAATTCCGGCCTTATGGGCAAAAATATGCAGCTAAATGTGGCACATTAAAAATAACATGTTAAAACTAGCTCGCGACAACGGGCGATAAGTTGCTTTTTCCATGTAAATTTTTAAGAATAAAGAATATAATACATTTTTGAAGGATTTTGTAAAATTGGCAGCTTGAAGATAAACAACAAAAAAACCCGCATTTTTTTAGAGAGAATAATGTACTCACCATAGTGATTATCTGACATAATTAAAATTATTTTAACCAAACTTGCTTGATCAACACTAAAAATTATGACAAAGTTGATTCATTTGTGTTCTTAAAATAACTACGCAACATCAGTTTTCAAAACACGCTAACTTTGTAAGGTGTTTTATTCATTTGTTTGACGTTTGACTATCCGAGCTAACTTGCTATGGTAAAGCGATTATTAATAAATAGTTTTCAGTAAAAATATCTCCCATATTAGGTAAATAAATTCTGCACTAAATCACATTTTTTCTTGATTTTGCCCCTCTGTGCGCCGCTGTCTATGTAAAAAAAATAATTTGCACTGGTGCCGACACCTAAACGTTTTAAATGTACCAACTGGCACTGAGTCCCCAAAATTTAGCGCTCATACCCCATTGAGAAACTCAGAAAATGCAACTTTTGAGAAAAAGATTTATATCTCGAAAACAACCCAAAATAGAAAATTAGAGGGTTTATTTTTTTCGACACTCCTTAGCCATCCTTATGACTCTTTGAAAGGTATGAAAGAAAAATTCTATCAAATGAGAGACTTTGTCAATTTTGTTACACCACATCAAAGTTAGTTGTTCAAAAATCATTTTAGAAGATTTGAGTGAATACAATAAATTAAGTTTTAAATAGAAATTTAATTTAATTTTTTTTTTTTAAGTTTCTTTTTTACCCGATTAGCCACGAAAGCTTGTTTGATTTTTAAATTCACAGGTACTAAAATTCACGTTACTATTATTTGGCTTGAAAATTCGGCTAATTGACGCTCGCGTCTTGATTTTGGGTAAAAACGCTAATCAGCGTTGATCTGGCCTGAAAGACAGAAGAGCTTTCGTAGGTCACGGACGTTGTTTTCTTTTTCTTTGCAATCGATCTGCTCTTGTTTTTGTTTTTCTTATATCTCTGTAGATGGCGCTTCTTGCGAGGGTTTTCTCGCTATAGACGTATAATTCGAGACAA
Source organism: Aspidapion aeneum (assembly GCA_963576565.1). Lineage (NCBI taxonomy): Eukaryota > Metazoa > Arthropoda > Insecta > Coleoptera > Brentidae > Aspidapion > Aspidapion aeneum. The sequence goes on from OY755042.1 coordinate 21,258,466, forward strand.
AACCGTCTAACTAACTTCGTAAGGGTGTCACATTGACCAAGCTAGGCGTGGGTAACACAGCAAATTTTCACCTGTCAAGGCAATGTGTCAGCACAATTGTGTCATGACACAGTGAGAGAGTATAAGCGACTCAAAATTGTTCCAGCTTTGGCAACACTGATTTATATTTTATTTTGCGGCGCATCAACACTGCTTTGTTTTATTGTTCTTTGTTTTATTCTCCTTTCGGTATTTGAGAATGCAGTCGGTATAATACTTATATCCTATTCACGGGCTTTTTACCAATCGTGACAATTGTTTCAACAATACTGCGACATTGTTGCGACAATTAAAACATATTTCAGTAAAGGTAAGTAGATTTGGACAAGATATAACGCGTCGAACATTCAGATGGCGCATTTACGTCAGTGACGCCCTGTGGTGACGCTCTCCAGCTCACCAAGCTTCAACTTTCGCCGTCTTGTAAAGTGACTCATGACACCGGCAACGATATTGATACAAAAGTGCTAGTCAACAAAGTGTTACCCATGCCTAGGAAACTCAATGCAATTTGACAGGTCGTTAGGTTAAAGTTCTCACTAAGCTCAAACGAGGCGCTGCGGTCGCGCGTTTGTTCCTTATTCTATTTTTTTTGAGAATTATCTGTGGTTTGGATTTTTCGTCCCCCTTTTTTTCAGGTAGAAAAACCTCTTCCATCGCATTTTATTTCGGGTTCATTTTAAATCTATCTTTTTAGCTTATGTAGGTAATCTTTGCTGCTGTGACGCATTAAAATTAAATTTGGTTAAATTTGTAACTTTTGCAATTTTAAATATAAAAGAATAAGAATCTCTAGTTGCTTTTCTGGGTGAAGTGTCTAAAGTTCAGACGAGTATAAAATGCATAGTTTTCCGAGACATTTTAAGGTAAGTTTTCTTATTTTCTCATTTGAGGTTAGATTGGCATTTGATAAAATTTGTATTGGTAGTGTCTTTTTAACTTCTTATCGCTTACTTTACGGAACTATGAATACAGGTTTCCAATGCCTGATAGGTGCCTTATTTGCCCATCAATTAAGCACAAATTTAGTGTTAATTTTATGTCTATCCCTTTCTTTTGATATTAAGTAAAAGGGAGACACATACAAAATTAACACTAAATTTGTGCTTAATTGATGGGTAAACCCAGCAGCGTAATGTACTTTGAATAAATTTATTCCTTAATTTTAAATCTTTATCTTTCCATAATCTAGTACCTATGATTAATGTGGTTATAAGTTGATTTTTGTTATTGTTTTCAGCTTTTGGATGATATGTGCGACCACTGATAAGCTATGTATATACTACTTTGAAACATACCCTACACAACTTACAACCAAGGCGAGGAGGTACTTTTAAATCATGTCAGATTTTCGTCAAGCTGTTAAAAAGTAGACATTTAAGAATGATTCTCTTCACGAACAACTGTTTCATTATTTATTCACTCATCACTCACCAGAAATGTTAAAAGCAAATTTAAATATGCTAGATAGTGTTTGGTTTTCCATTATATTTTATTTTACCAATCAAATAGACTATGTATTATTTCATCAATAGTTAGTCGTTAATTTGTAGCTTTTTTAATAATAATAAAAACTCATTTAAAAAATGTTTTATTTATTGCACTTTATATATCATTTTCAGTCTGTTTATATCTTATAAAGTGTATGTCTTTATAAAATATTGACTGATTAAAAATTTAAAAAAAAAACTTTTAAATTAAAGAAAATTTATTATAAAAGGCGATTTAAATTTTCCGCCTTAACTTTTAGTTCGTCATTAAGCTCTGCAGTGGGCGCCACAGAGCTAACGACCTGTCAAACAGCCGGAGTTGCCTATCTAATAAAAACTCACTGAACCGCGCCACAAATCCTTTATCTATGGTGTTACCCATGCCTAGACCAAGCAGTGTTCTGAGGAGTCCCATAAGGACGAAACAGTTAACTGTCAACACTTATTAGGTGCCCAATATATCTGAGACCCCCGAAGGTTAAGTTTTCGAGTTACCCACGGAACATATGACAGAAACAAAAGCTTTTTTACCCAATCAGCCACGAAAACTTGCTTGTATTTTTTTTTATTTCAATTTATTAAAAAATTGTCAATTTAGTGAATATATAGGGTGTTTCCTAAACATTGGTAAAAAATTCGTAGTATAATTTCTGTAGTATTTTAATGAAAAAAAGTTCCTAGAAACATTTGTCGAAAAATGGTTCCTAAGGGAGCTGCGCCCCTTGAAAAAGGGCACCCTGAAGACTGTTTTTCCTCACAGAGAAATTTTACAATTTTGAGGTCATAATCGAATTTTTCGTCAAAATTTTATGCCGTTTTTATAAGGGGTTTCGAAACTATTGAGGAAAACTCATCTTGAGGGTGCTGATGCATCAATGTCAAAAATTGTAATTTTCTCGAAAACTACTGGCCCTATCGATATGAACTAAGAGCACCTTTCTTACGTGAAAAACCTTCAGGTATCATATTCTAAAATCTCAATATAAAAAAACTACCATAGGAAAAATGGGATTCTTTTTAACCTTAACCCCCCTGGTATGGTACGCCTCTGATTAAAATTTTGCAATTCTGAGGTAAAATTTTGATGCAGCTTTAAAAGTTTATACGTTGTACGTAGTAATGTAAATTCCATGGAAATGGAAATATTGGAAATTTCCGAAGGTGTCTGGGAAATATTGGAAATTTCCGAAGGTGTCTGGGAAATATTGGAAATATTGGGAATATTGGAAATATTTAAATAAATATTATCTTTCATATTTTGTAACCTTAGGGAGCGTTCCAACATTACGCAACGCAAAAATTCAGGATTTTTGACCCCCACCCCCTCTTAACGCATTTTCAAGAAAAAACACATTAAAATAACATTGACCCACATAGCACAAATCAAAACAACGTTAAAAACACACAATCTTTTAAATTTAATAGGTCGCTTTTTAACGTTATTTTCAAAACCACGTTATTTCGGTGTGATTTTAACGTGGTTTTAAAATAATGTTAAAAAGCGACGCGACCTATTAAACTTAAAAAAGTGAGTTTTTAACGTTACTTTGATTTGTGCTATGTGGGGAGTGTAACGCAAGGCCAAACCCCTCCCTTGACCATTACGTAATTTAAGGATAGGCCCTTATAAGCATTAAACTTACTATAGAACAATTTTTATTTCCGATACTATAAAAGATTTTGAGGAAGTAGACTGGCAAGACGATGTTATTGAGTGTGATGCTGATCCCAACGATGAAGATATGCCTCTTGCTCGACTAGTGAATAGTGTAGTGTGTTTCAAGAATGAGATTTTTTTTGTACAAATATGACCTTATCTCCGTATATTTGTTTCAAGAATAACCCCTGATTTGTGTTTATGTATAAGCCTTCTGCGTTTTCCGGTGTCATGATTTTATAAATAAATATTTAATTTTTTCTTATTTTTTTAATATTCTATATATTTCCAATATTTCCATATATTTCCAATGTTTCAGGAAACATTTCCGGAAATATTTCCTAAAATATATTTTTCGAAATTTTACAACAGTAGTTGTAGTAAATATCATGATTTTTGCATGGACGGTTTCGGAAATATTGAGGAAAAACAGTTTTCAGGGTGCCCTTTTTAAAGGAGCGCAGCTCCCTTAGGAACCATTTTTCAACAAATGTTTCTGGGAACTTTTTTTCATGAAAATATTCCAGGAATCACACCATGAATTTTTAATCAATGTTTAGGAAACACCCTGTATATTAGTTTATTTCTTTTATTATTTGTCTAAATATCAAGGGTTGTTTGAGAGAATATTTCTATGCAAAAATGGTAAATATAAGCTTAACACAAAGAATAAATTCTTAGTATAAAACTAAAAACAGGATTTTTCTAAATGGTAATGATTTTTGGGATATTTCGCAATTTTAATACAAAAAACTTAAATTCCTTGACACATTTCTTAACTTGGTTTAAACCTCTCATTCTTTTTTCGTTAGGGTCTGAAATTAAATAAAAAAAAATGGATCAAGGTAAACAAGCACAATAACCAAAAATTAAATTTTGTACCCATCTAAAATATAAAGAGCAAAAGCATTCATTTTAACAAGCTATTGTAATGGCAGACAACGTACGTTTTAAATATTTTGTTAAACACAACAAGTGAATAGACTTTTAGCGACCTTAGAGTTTGAGGTGTTTTGAATATTATGTTTTTGATTTTGATTAGTTTTGTTGTCATTAAAAAGTAAGAGTTGTCATTACACATTTTTAGAATCTGTCTAAATGTTTTCATTCATTTTGAAGCAGTAACTCGACTTTAGATATTCCCTTGACCAGTGGTAAAGAGAAAAAACCATTTGGAGGCCCCGACGGGATAGCTGCTAACTGAAACTTAAGATGGGTAACGAGGACACAGCTTTAAAGCAACCTGATACTGATGTAGCTCAAAATCAGGGTACATTTAAATTATTATCCAGATTAAATGACGAATTTGAAGAAGAGTCTAACAAACAAATTCATTTGATGATGAGCGCTAATAAATCTAAAGATGATATAGCGAAAGTTATGAAAGACTCTCATGAAGTCTGATAAGATTTAGTGCTTTAGCTTTTAAAGTAGAACAGCTTTTGATAACGAATTTAGAAAATCTTAGTTCTGTTTCTTTAAATAATAGACCCAAACTTAACCTTCCTAAAATTGATTTTCGAAAGTTTGGTGGCGAAATAAAAGACTGGTTACAATTCTGGAGTTTATTCCAGAGGATTCACAATGACAATGAAATGGAAAATGATGACAAATTTCAATTTTTGATCCAATCTATGTTACCGAATTCCAAGGCACGGCATTTAATTGAAAGTTATCCACCTACAGGCGACAATTATAATAAGGCAATTGAAAGTTTAAAATCCAGATTCGGTAGAGAGGATTTACTCATCGAATATTATGTTCGAGAACTTCTAAAGTTAGTTTTAAATAATATTTCTACCAAAACAATTAATTTAACTTTTTTATATGACAAAATGGAGTCGCAATTAAGAGCATTGGAAACACTGGGTGTCACTACTGTGCTGCAATTTTATACCCCTTATTAGAATCGTGCCCACCAGAAGAAGTATTGAGAACATGGCAAAGAAACTCTGAATTTTCCATTAGTGATCCGTTGAAGACACGTTTAAAAAAACTTATGGAATTTTTAAAACGTGAGGTTGAAAATGAAGAGAGAATATTATTGGCTACCAATTTCGATATGAGAAAAAAGAAAGAACCTGAATCGAAACTGAACATGCCTTCTGCTACTGGTTTTCTTAACCAGAACATAAGATGTAGTTTTTGCCAAGAAACGCACCAAAGTTACACGTCAGGAAGCAATGAAAATGACTCTTGAAGAGAAAAAACAGAAACTTCTTAAAAATGGATCCTGTTATAGATGTTTACGCTAAGGACATTTAGCCCGTAAATGCATTATGTTTTCCAAACTAAAATGCACCAAATGAAATGGTAAACATGTCCCTATGATGTGCCCAACTGAAAATTCCGAAAAAGCAAACTTATTACCAAAAAATTCAACTCCGAAACCAGAATATTTAACAAATGCTCAAGTTGCCACTGGAACTCCCCAATTAAATTTACAATCATGTTTTCCTACAAACGTTGGCAGTCAATATTGTTTGTAAAGATAAGATTAAAAGAGTACGAGCCCTGCTTGACACTGGCTCCCAAAAATCCTACATTTTGAAAAAAACAGCAAATGACATGCAGATGCAAGTTGTAAGAACTGAAGACATGGTACATGCTCTTTTTGGTGGTTATAACACAGAGACAGTAAGCCACTATTGTTATGAGACTGAGTTAAACAGTTTAGATGGACAATATTCTTGTTCGTTAGAAGTCTATGACCAGGCTGTTATATGTGGTAATATTGCAAATATTTATGATGGTTGTTGGTTTAAAAAAATTGAAAAACTGGGAATCAACTTATTTGATACAGAAGATGGCCGCATAGAGCTTTTGTTAGGAGCAGATGTGATTGGAAAACTTTACACCGGCTTACGTCACGTTTTAACATGTGGTTTGGTACTTATAAAAACAAAATTGGGATGGACATTGATGGGCAAAGCCCCAGCTGTTGCCACAGATCTAAAACCTAGTTCTATGCTGGTCTCTAGTATGCTCGTGAATGATAAAATGGTGTCTGATCTTTGGAATCTTGAACTACTTGGTATTAATGACTCAGTTGAAGTATTAACCAGAGAAGAAGCAGAAAAAGCTGCAATGGAACATTTTACATCAACTGTTAGAAAGAACGACGACTCAAGGTATGAAGTTAGTCTTCCATGGATAGAGAACCACCCTCCTCTACCTACAAATTTTCACATAGCCAAGAAACGACTACACTCGTTAATGGTTAAATTGAATAAAGATGGTTATCGTGAAGAATATGACAAATTATTGCAAGAATTGTTAGAGGAAGGGATCATAGAAGACGTATCCAGAGAAGACTGCCAACTGCAATGACACTATCTCCCTCTATCTCAATAGCTTAAATTAGGATGATAGAAACTTTCTAAAATTTTTATGGTACACACCTGAAAAAGAGTTAATAGTTTTCAAGCATATTCGGCTAGTTTTTGTTCTAACTTGCAGTCCTTTCTTGCTTGGAGCAGTCATTCAACATCACCTCAAGACAGTGTTAGCCAGAATTTCAGAAAATTACTCTTCAGAATTTTTGACAGCCCTTTGCAAAAGTTTCTACGTCGACAATAGTATTATAAGTTTTGACTATGAAGAAGAAATACTAAAATTTAAAGAAAACGCTCAAAAAGCAATGATGTAAGCAGAGATGGCTTTGAGATTTTGAGAGTATACTGAAAAGCAGAATACCACGAATATGACGAATCTGACATCAGTTCTTGGACTCGAATGGAATAAATGCACAGATACATTGCAAGTTTCATTAAAAGGTTTTAGAAATAGTAAGATAACTGAAAACCTAACCAAAAAGATGATTCTGTCTACTGTAAGTAGAATTTTCGACGTAATTGGCTTTATTTCTCGAGCTTTACTTATTCCAAAAGTTTTACTACAAGCAACTTGTAAGATGAAATTACAATGGAATTCCGAAGTACCTGCTGATATTAAGAAAAAGTTTTTTGATTGGTTTAACGAAATTCAGTATTTAACAACTGTCCACATTCCGAGATGGATACGTCCTGATTTAAAAGAGCAATGTAAGCATGAGAGTTTACATTTATTTTGTGACGCCAGTCAAGATGCCTATGCTGCAGTGATTTTTTTAAGAGTAGAATCTACAAACACAACAGATATACGCTTAGTCCAATCCAAAAATAGAGTGGCACCAATTAAAAACCTTTCAATTCCTCGCCTGGAATTGCTGGTCGCCACTATAGTTTCAAGAATTCTAGCATCAGTTAGAAAAGAATTCAATACTGACATACTTATACACTGTTGGTCTGACTCTTCCACAGTGTTAAGTTGGATCCATCGCAATGAAAAGTGGAAACCTTTTGTTCGAAATAGAGTGCATGAAATTTTAACGCTTACCAAACAAGAATTTTGGCATCATGTTCCTGGAGATATAAATCCAGCGGATTTACCGTCAAGAGGTTGTTTACCCAGTAAGTTGTTGAAAAGTAATTGGTGGAATGGTCCCAAATGGCTTCTAGATGTTCAAGAAAAATGGCCTAGCCAAGTTTACGATGTCAATGAGCAAATTGTTTTAGAGGAGAAGTTGAGAGGTGTGATATCGCTAGTGAATCATAATCAACATTGTTTTCCATGGTTGTGGGACCACTTTAAATATGTGCAAAGTTACGAAGCCATTTTACGATTAATTGCATAGTTAAAGAGATTTTTCAGAAATTTTATGATAAAGAAAACAAAAAAATTTGGACCCGTGTTTTTAGAAAAATATTTGTCAGTAGAAGAACTAGAAGAATCTGAAAGAGTAGTAATTTGGAATATTCAACAAGATTATTTTGAGAAAAATCCAGACACATTGAAAAATTTTAAGATTCAAGAGGATGCATTTGGAATTATTAGAATACAGACAAAAATAAGTGAACGAGATGACTTAGAATCTTTCAAATATCCAGCAATTTTGCCAGGAAAATACCCAGTTGTACAGCGTCTTATCCATAAAAGACATATTAAATTGATACATGCTGGAGTTCAAACCGTCCTAGCAAATTTAAGAATAGAATTTTGGATATTGTGAGGAAAAAAGTCTGTTATCTCCAGATGTGTTATTTGTCAAAAACACCACGCTAAGCACCTTGAAACAGTCTCAGTCCCTTTGCCAAGAGACAGAGTAATAGATGCCTCTGTTTTTCAGATAACAGGAGTAGATGCAACTGGCCCTCTTGATATCCAAGGATAAAGGAAAAGTTTGGATTTTGATATTTACTTGCGCTGTTTACAGAGCTGTTCATTTTGAAGTAATATCATCAATGTCAACAGACTGTTTCTTACCAGTTTTTCATAGATTTATGTCAAGAAGAAGCCGCCCTGTAACAGTGTACAGTGATAGGGGTTCCAATTTTATTGGTGCAGAAAACTTATTTGCTGAATTAGACTGGGAAAAAATAACAAGAGAAAGTAATACTAAAAGAATCAAATGGAAATTTAATCCTCCAGCATCATCCTGGTGGGGAGGTTGGTGGGAAAGCTTAATAAAGACATTAAAAAGATTGCTAAGAAAGGTTTTGGGAAGAACATAATTTACATTAGAATAACTAATGACCATCGTATGTGACTGTGAAGCAGTGGTGAATCGACGACCTTTGATAAGTTTGTCAAAGAGCCCAGATGACTTTCAAACACTGACTTCTGCAATGTTTTTACAAGATGTGACAGAATATGGAGTGTTAGATTTGGATCAAGTCAAACCTAAAGATATAAGACGAAGATACCGGTACAGATTAAAAGTAAAAGACGAATTGAGAAGACGATTTCGAAATGAATACCTAAGCACACTTATTATGAAAAATCGAAATAAACTAAAGAGTAACTTGGTTCCCAAAGTAGGAGACTTGGGATTCATTGAAGTAGAAAATAAAAAAGATTTGAATGGCCTCTAGCACGAATTCAAGAGGTAATTCCAGGAAAAGATGGTGTAATTAGATTGTTACGGTTGAAATCTCATTCCGTCAATCAAATTCTAAGGTCCATTCAGAGATTCTACCCTTTGGAATTATCTGAAACTGAAGAAGGTGAAGCTATGAAAGCGAAAAGTTCAAAACAGGCAGAGAAAGAAGAAATTTATATAGCTTCAGAACCAGATGCTGATATTAATAATTTATTTCAACCCATTGTTGAAAATATTCAATCAAAAATTATTTCTCGTTCTGGTAGAACTATTAAACCTCCACAACGACTTAACTTATGAATTTCTCCGAAATAACTTTGCCTGAGTGAAAAACTGAATAGACTTTTAGCGACCTTAGGATTTGAGGTGTTTTGAATATTATGTTTTTGATTAATTTTGTTGTTGTCATTAAAAAATAAGAGTCGTCATTACACATTTTTAGAATCTGTCTAAATGTTTTCATTCATTTTGAAGCAGTAACTCGACTTTAGATATTCCCTTGATCAGTGGTAAAGAGAATAAACCAACAAGAATAGGTTAAAATGACTTAAATGAATTTTTAAGTTGAAAATATAACCAAATATATTTTAGAGTATGTATGATAGACATATTTTAAAGAAATAGACTTAATTAAATTTCAAGTCAAATTTATTTAAGTCAAAATTCAAGGCGGGAAATATCAGTCCTCTATACTCTAGCCTTGTTTAGAGAGAGACGCACCTTCCATCCGTGTTCATTTGTAAGCATCGGAAAATAAAAATAAACGACTTTTGACAAATATAGAGGGGGTGACGGACAAACGTGTTTTTGTTTATTGCTTCATTCGATTTTAAAGGTCGTTCGACGTTAAACGTCATTTAATTCGTTAATTTCTTTTGAACCATATTTAAAGAGAAGCTTAAAGCGCCCTACACGCGTTAGAGGGCAGTAATCAAATCTCCCGACCCAATAAATTCGATTTTTGCGTGAAAAAAATAAGATTAGAAGTAAATTATACTATATTCATTTTTCTTGAAAAATTCTGCATAATATGGACCCCTAACATGTCACTTCCCAACAAGCAGGGAATAAAAATGTAGCTTTTTATTAAAAAAATAATTATTTCTACATGGCGACTTTGTGACCAAATTATATTTTTTGGAAGGAGGAAATTTTTAAACAGTTTTAAACTTAAAAACTCACTTGTTTTTAAAATTTTACATACAATGAAGTTGTTCAGCGATTTTAACTTAACTCTTTTAATTTTAAAACTTTATTTAGCAAGAATATACTACAATTTCATCAGTAAATTAAACTATAAGCTATGATCTGATTGTTATCTTAATATGTACTTACTACGTTCAGCTGTAAATTTACAATAATTTATTCTAAACACAAATGAATAACGTAATAAACGTTAACTTAGTCCTCAAGATATTTAAAAATAACTTATTGTTTGTGTACTATGTGGCCTTATTTTTATTATTTTTATATTCCACCTGTTATATTTTTTGACAATTATTTGTATTAGCATGGGCACACCGAGGCGGGGCCTTGAGGCCCAGACCCCTCCCCAAACCTAAGATATTTTCCGCATATTTCATGAACATTATAAGGCTTCGCAACCTCCGCCAAAAAATTGAGATAAAAGTAAAGCCAAGTTCTCTAGTACTTTCAAAATGAAAGGTTCTTACTAGTTTGGAAATGTTTTTTTAATAGTTTAATACTAGAATTATTTTATTAGGAGAGAATTTTTAAAAGAAAATGCAAGAAAATTATTGGAAAACTTGCAGCACAACTTTAATTCATACTTAATGCAAAAAATATTTTTTTACTTGGAAATCATCTATAAATAGGTTTACACCGGCTCTGAAAATGTACCTTGAAAAAAAATTTATATAGTTTATTTAAATAAATGGATCCATGATGGATCTGATACCTTCCTAGCCCATTAGCACACTAAAAGTGAACTCCACGCTATATCAGCCTTGAAATTTTTTTTTCTAAATATCTCGGAAATAGGAGCTACTACGACGTTTTTAGTAAGAGTATAAATTAGTGGGAAAAACTTGTTCTACTATAGCTTGTACGATGGACGAACGTTTTTGTGGTAGGTCGCTCTTGTGGACGGTTGAAGCTCTTTTGTGTGGTGGCTTCGGACAGGATAAGTGTCTGAACAGTAGTACGGGCAGGTGGATGGCTCTTTTGAAGCTTGTAGAATGGACGGACCTTCTTGTGGAAGGTCCCTCTTGTGGACGGTTGCAGCTCTATTGCGTAGTGGCTTCGCACAGGACAAGTGTACGGACAGTCGTACGGGCAGGTGGATGGTTGGGTTGCAGTCAGGTGTTCTTGTACCGATGGCGGTTCCTTTGTTCGAAGGACCAATGTGCAAGCTGTGGGCGGACTGCTGGGCTCAAAGGACTGTGTTTAGTCCGGTCAGAAGGACCAATGTGCAAACTGTGCTTGACAATTGCGCTTGCTTAACTCGGCTTAATTAAGCAGTGGGACAATAAGGATTAAAGTAACGAGTTTACTGCCAGGGAGCGCCTTACATTCGGCAATGACCAATAAGGCTTGTGGTACAGTAAGCTTAAGTAGGTATAGTTAGAGCAACTATCAAATGTGTTGACAAATGATAAAATATAAAATTTGATATTTCGTGCTGTTTTATAAACTAAATAATTTAAACTTGAGAAGATTAGTTTATGTTTTTAAAACCTAGTTTCTCAAGATCACCCATATGTTTAAATAATAAACTTAACTAAAATGCAGATTTATGTAAAATGTTAAAACAATAAAATCTGTTTAATTTTATAATTAAACAACAGTCATATAGGTGATTACTATCGTTCATTTCACAAAGTAGGGTTAAAAGAAACATACATATATTGTACATTTAATAATTTTTAAATAAACTTTAAAGTTAAAAAATGTGAAACTACAAACTATATTCCAGAAACCAAATATTGATGCGATGCTCCGTTAAAAGGTTAGTATATTTTTAATTTTTAAACTGTAAATAAACTGTCATTAGCACTACTGGATTTTGACCAAAATCTAATTAGCTCTTTAAAGTATTGTACATTATTTTACCTTTTTTTTACGGTTATGCGCACTCGCAAGGAGATTCCTATCAAGCTCGAGAAGTATCAAGTGCGCGGAAATGTTGGTGTATGTTGGTTTTGAAACGGTTCGGTTGTAACCTGCAGGGAAAACTGTCGCAGGGAGTTTATTCCTGAAAATTTCATAAAAACTCGGTTCAGCGATATGAGCTATCGTGGGTAGAACAGACATACATACAAACACACAAACAGACGTCTCGACGATATTGTTAAGTATCTATATGAAAAGTTATACTCGGAAAATTAAGAGTGACAGATAAAATTTAGTTTGATAAATTGGTACGTCAAGCTTTAAAAACCTTACAGAACCCAATAAGACCAAAAATAAAATTTAAGAAATAATTCCAATCCAAAATGCAGACTTTCCAAAAGCCCCCGTTGCGCAAAAACGGGTTAATTTATCAAAAAGGGATTTTTACCAAAAATCTTGTCTTTAAATTTGAGCCTTGCCAAGACGAATCCTTTCTCACTTATAAGTGCCCAATTTGAGTAACTCTGTACATGGTTTGTCTTAGCATTACTAACTTTACGCCTTTTCTTTTTTTTTTTAGTATTCGTGGGATTTCGGTAATACAAGCCGTATAACTTTGAGAGATCCCTAGGTGTAGATTAAAGTACTGACGAAGGCTCCGGTACGAAAAAGCGATGAATAAAATGGCGGGTATTAAGCGGTATCGAAATAGCGATAATCAAAACAGCGATCTAATGAAAGAGCAACTATCTAAATTGCAATGTAATATAAAACTGATGCAACAAAATAGCGATTTTAACAAAATACCGATGTAACAAAATGGCGACTATTAAAATAGCGATGTAACAAAATTGCGACTCAGCTTATTTAAAAAAAAAACTTTCCTGACACTTTTCTCGGGATCCTAGGAGGTGTGAATCCAAACTGAACTGAACCGAACCGAATTCTGTTCAGTTCGGTTCGGTGTGGTTCGGATTCACACCCTCTAGGATTCCGGGAAAGAAGTCGAGGAAGTTTTTTTTAAATATGCTGGTTTGTTTCGGTTTAGTTCGGTTCGGTTCCGATTCACACCCTCTAGGATCCCGGGAAAGAAGACATGCGTTATTATGACCTGCGCGATTTTGATCTGCGCTATTTTATTCCACTACCAAATAAAGTATCATCCGAATTTGCATTTTGAATATCGCTATTTTGATTGTCGCTATTTTAGTTGTCGCTATTTTGATATATCGCTATTTTGGTTGCCGCTATTTTTGTACATCGCTATTTTAATTTGTCGCTGTTTTGTTACAAACACTATTTTGATACATCGCTATTTTAATAGTCGCTCTTTTATTACATCGCTATTTTGATAATCGCTGTTTCATTACTCGCCATTTCGTACGTCGCTGATTTGTACCTCGAAATATTATTACACAGCGAGATAATCCGTAAAAGAGTATTTAAGAGCTACGCGCGCAAAGCACATTATATTTGTCAATATTGCACAAAGGCCGTTAACAGTCTTTATTGTTTATTTTTATGTTTTTACTCCTAAAAGCGTTTTAATAGAACCTTATAAACGAATAATCTATGTTGAATGTTTTTACGTGCTTTTAACGAGAGAGTTTTTATATCAACGAGGATATTACATTGCTCTGTTAGGAAAGAAAAGCTTTACAACTCATCATTAAACAAAATAATAAAATGTTTGCCGCATTAAGCCCCACCATAAAATCTATTTCGGGGTCTCTTGTATCGACTGTGTGGTTTTTTTTTAATTGAAATTAAATTGTTTATTGATTTGTTTACACATTCTTAAATTGCCAAAAGTGTTCTGCTATAAACATTAATAAAACTAGACAGTGATTTAGGCTATTTGATTTTATATCTATTTAATCGTTCTACGTGCATAGAGAAAAATTATATCAGTTCCATCAAACGCATTTTCTTGATAATATTATCTTCTCACAAAGTTGCGACGTCCGCAGCAAATTATTTTTCTCGATAAAATAAAACTCAGTATTTCAAAACAAAAAACTGTTTTTCAAATCCAACGGCCATTGAGAATCATCATTTACAATGTATCAGTTGTTTCGTTCTGGTGTAGTTTCTAACAGCTAACTTTATACAGCTAACTTTATATTTGGGATGCAAGAATTTAAGACTGTTGATAAAATATTTTAAGTCAAATGATTAACGAAGACAATTTTATAAAATATAATTTCTTCTAAATAATGGTTTTTTTAACATAAGGATATTACATATGATATACTTGGATTTAGCCAAGAAAAGGAGAAAGAAGAAAGAAGAAGTAAAGAAAGAAATCTTATATCAATCATTTCTATGTAGGATCTACGAGCACTTCGTAGTGTTACCTGTGGATCTGACCACCATCTGGTAAAAGCAAAAATATTATTCCCTTTAAGAAAAACAAATAGAGAGAAAGTATTGGAGAAAATGAAAACCTAGACTGCATCGAAGAAAATCAAAAATACAATTTTAAAAGTAAAGAAATCGAAAGTACGCAAAGATTGTATCAGAAACGATTAGATAAAAAAATTAGTAAACACAGCACAAACGCTTATTTGAAGAGATATATACAAACATAGTAAAAAGCTTGAAGGAAGCCAGCAAAGAAGCTGTTGGATACCAAGATAAAAGAAATAGCAATAAGATGTGATGGACGGAGCAAATACAGGAAATGGTCAAGAAGTACTAAAGAGCAAAGAGACCTAGAAATCTTCAGGGAAACCAGAAGACAGCTAATAAATTTGATACGCACAGAAAAAAAATAAAATATGCGGGCGCAAATGCCACGATATATATATATATATATATACACACGTAGGAGGTTGGCAGAGTTCTGAAGTATGGAAATTTATTTCTGCGGTAAAAAAAACCAACAAAAGAAAAAGTAAACATTCAGATCATCAAACCAGAATAATGGACAGAACACTACAAGGGACTGCTGCAGGAAACGAGACTCAAATATCTGTTAGCCTCTTCGAGGAGAGATATAGACTAGTACTTGGCGGCCTTAGGTAACCAGGATAACTTTAATTCAAAAAAATTAACACACCTTTTAACTTTTTTGGAAGTATATTGCTATTTAGAAAAAAAAACTTTATTAATATTTAACAAATTTTAGCAGACCCATCTGTATTGTTTAATTTACAGGCATGAATTATTTTTAATGACTAAGTAAAAAAACGAAAAAACATGAAATCCACAAAATCTTTTATCTCTTTCCAGTAATTGTCCATTTTTTTGTGTAAGCTTTAGAGCTTCCAGTAAAAAATATATTTCCTAAACAGACACATACAGTAAAAGATAAATTCAGCTGTAACCCTACAAGAATAGCAAGGGTACATGTTAGATAACCAATCTCCTTGGAATTGTATCGTGACATAAGGCCAATTAAGTTTAGACGTTGAATAATAGAGGCGCGTATTCATCTGAGGCTGAATTCGTATGCCTCGATCCAAGGTCGAATGAATACTTCAGTAAATAAATATTTTTAAAACAAGTTCTGCATCCCCGAGGTATTGTCTTTGCAATTGACTGTCTTGCTTCATCCATAAGCAATTTATTTTTCACAAAATCTATGTCTATTGCCTCTTGGTTCTGGCAGAACATTCTATCTATTGCTGTTGTAACATTTTGAAAAGATTCAGGCATTGTCGACAATAGTTGAAAAATCATCTCACCTTTGTCTATATTTCCACCAACTGCCATTAGCTCGCTGTTAGAAACTTACTTAAAGGTGTCCCTTCTATGTATTTTAAATTTCTAAGCTTCTTCTGCAGCATAACTTGAGTTGAAATTCCTTTATCTGCATATGTTCTTCCTAAGCTTTCCATAATTTCTTTTGCTGTCATTTTTCTTTTTACAGATTCTAAGATGGTATCTGACAAACACTGTATGATTAGTGATCTTGCCTTTACATCATTATTTTTCCAGCATTTCAATTTTTCCTCATCAGTGGCTGCAGGCTTTGGCATTGTTAACACCTCCAAAACTTCCTGTTGTTCGAGCAGTAACTTTATTCTGAACTCCTAGTTTGAATAAGAGCTTCCATCACACGGTTTAACATAAAAACTCATATTCTTATCCGCCATTTTGCACATTTTTTTTGTGATTTTCCACGTCCTGTGTATTCCCGGTTCTTTTCATAACCTCAAATTATTTTCCTCAAAATTTCAGAGTTATTTCTTATTTTCCGCTTACCACTGGGTCCATAACCTGTAGTAGCTACGTGGATCGTAATGATTAAGGCACTAGTTATTTATTTAACATACTTTATTAAGTAAAATCCGTAAAAAACTATTACAGGACGCCAACAATACTTTTATTATTTATTCCGACATTTTCCGTACACTTGCGCCACTTAGAGTGAACTAAAGTTACTATTTAAAGATTATTTACTGCATACAGAATTGGAGAACTTCGACAGTTTTTGGTTGGTTCAATTTATTTTATTTCATTACAACACCATTCAATTAATTATGCTTAAAGCTCTATATAATTGTTTTTTTATTATTTTTTCCTCAATACAGTTTTCGTTGAAATTCCCAAAGCCGTTGCAGTTAAATCAGTTGGGAACTTCTTTACACTTTTTAAAAGGTCTATGTGTCGACCATAAAAAGTGTGCGATTTTCATTTGAACATTCATCTTTTTTATTAAAAAATATAATAAAATAATGTGTTTTAGTTTACTTTAAATAAAAAATATAAATGTTTCGTTTGTGGAAATTACAAATAATATTAATTTAACTCTTAGTAAGTCTTTATTTAAAACATAAATTTAGAAATTTAAATATATATATTTTAAAATATAAATATTACCTAATCCTATTTGAATCATAATTTTTACCAAAACAAATTGCGAAGCTTCGATTAACTTAACAGCTTAAAATACACTGTAGGGATAGTAATTTATTTTTCAAATTAAATTATTATTAGTTTACCGTTTGTTCATAGTTTGTAGCCCTACGGCCGGTCGCATTGATAATCTTCCAATGTAGAAACTTTGTTGACAGGGCACCCCAATCTTTCAAAGTCAGAAATTTCAATACGATTGACAGTTTAAACACCGATCCACCACCCTTATTATAGAGGGTGGTGACCGATCATGTTAACCTTAAGGTAACTAATAATTAGTTTTGCAGCACCTATTGCCAGTTACCTTAGGAACCGGTGGTTTAAGGGGGCAAACTTCGTCCGAAAACTTACCATTTGACAACACTGATATCGCGTTTTTTGGCCAAATCTTTGTTCTAATAGAAATAGAAAACGAGAAAGCGGAACGCGTCGAAATTTTGAGAGGTAGTTTTTTAAAGCATTTTAACAACCGTATCTTAGCAGTTTTTCGCAAAATCATTTTATTCAAAAAATAAAAAAAAAGTTATGGCTAAAACACAACAAATATTTCAAAACAATGTTTGGCATTTCAGTAGCCTAATTGTCTTATAGAAAACTGTAGCGAAATTGTTTCGATTATTTTATTTTTTGGAAATGTACAATGGAAAATCAAAAATCTAACAAGATACGTTTAAAGATTTTTAAAAAATCTTGCATATGAACACAAATAATGTTTCAACTAGTTTTTTATAGAAGAGATCTATTAGGATTTACAAACGCGTGCTCAATTTTATATTTGATGCAGGACACCAAATCAGACAAGAGCCATCAACCTCCTGACTGCAGCGCCACCCCCATATACCGGGGGCAAGTCAATTCGATTTAGAAAATTTAACTAAGATCACGTGACCCGTATTATCACATTTTCAGATATTTTGAAAAAATAAAATGTCGTTTAATATAAGTTAATATAAGTTAAATGATTATAAGTATGTATTTATAGACATACAATTTTTTCTATTTACAACACGTTTTTTTAAGGGCTACAAACCAATTTATAAGATAGTTTTTGATAATTAGTATATTGCTCAGTTAACAGAAGCTTGTGCTTAACTTCGCTGAGTTAAAAATAAAGCCCTTTTCATTTATTTATTTATTTATTTATTACATAACAAGAGAAGAAAGTGACAAATTTCACACGAGCGTGAAAAAGTTACTTTCTGTCGAGTTATGGACGCTAATTTTCCTACGAACACTGTTGAACTATACTAATTTTTGTAAAAATTGGTGTTTAATTTTGCGTAAATCAAATGAAACTGCTTTTCCGCACGTGTGGGAAAGTAGTTTGCAACACATGTGCGAAAAAGTATTGTGACAGTTAAACACTTTCCATACATGTGTCAAAGTACTGAAAGTACTTGTAAAACATGTGCGAAAAAATTTCTGCACACGGATGAAATTTAATGTTTTCTGAGGATGCAAATCGTGTAAAATCCAACATTTTCATATGTGGTCGCAGGAAATAGTAATTTACCTAACCAGTGCGGAAGACGCACACACATTCGTTAAGTATGTAGGTAAAATATTTTTTCTACGAGGTTGTGGAAACAAAAATAAAGTACTACAATAAAAACAACTCATTTATTATATTTAATTTACAATGATTGCCGAAAACTTTACTTCTTATCCTGTGCAGCATCTGTGGATCAGAAGAATTTCGTTTTCATATCAATGATATATTTTGCTCTGGATGTATTTGGAGGCAAGCCTGTTATTTTACTTTAGTTTTTGGGTAAAAAATAACAAGAAAAGTTTTGAGAAATTATAAACGATTTATTTCAATCAGAAAAACGGAACTCTCTCTATTACATTACAAAAACAGTTGTACCTATCCTTGTCATAAGTAAAATCAATAATACTACTCTAGCGCCGCGTACAGTGGAATTTCGAACTAAAGAACTACAAGGGATATTCAAATAGTAAAGTATACCGAGGACATTCAATAATTAACACCCCCCTTCAATTTAAACATTTCAAAAAAAATTTTAAATTGCAAAAGTTAACTTGACCTAATTAAAAAATAACATTTCACTTAAGGTAAAACTGAATTTTAATATTCAACATGTCTCTGAATTTCTGAAATTTTTCTGTTGCAAGTGGTTTAGTAAAAATATCTGCAACATTTTCTTCTGTAGGTACATATTTGATTTTTACGTATCCTTTAGCTACAACATCTTTAATAAAGTGTGCTTTAATGTCGATATGCTTTGATCGTTTGCTGTTTTCAAAGCTTTCTATAGCATGTAATGCACTTTGATTGTCAATCAGTAATAATGAATCAACTTTTTGAATTTTAAAGTCATTGCAAATTCCTTGCAAATAAAGTATCTCGCTGGTTGACATTGCGCTGGCTAAATATTCTGATTCAAAACTTGATTGTGCAACTACATTTTGTTTCTTTGACATCCAGGAAACTAAATTTTTGTTGTAAAATACAGCTGAGCCACTTATGCTTTTTCGATCTAGATGATTGCTACCCCAATCTGCATCTGAATATGCTGTAAGTTGTGGTTCATTTTCACTTACAGTGTACGTCATCTTGTAGTCTATGGTTTGTTTTAAGTATCGCAATACTCTTTTTGCTGCTTGCCATAACTGCTGAGTCGGTTTATCTAAGAATCTACTTAGAAAAATAACTGAGTATGAGATATCAGGTCTACTGATTGTTGCTAAATATAAAAGTGAACCTATTAATTCTCTATAGGGTACATCTTTAAGAACTTCTTGATCTTCAACTTGAAAATTAGGTTCCATGGGTGTTTTAGCAGATTTGCAGTCTTGCATATTGAACTTTTTAATCATTTTCTCAATCAGTGTTCTTTGGCTTATTGCCATGTTGCCAGTTTTATAGGTTATTTCCATTCCTAAAAAATTTCTCAAGTTTCCTAGGTTTTTGGCATTAAATTCAATTTCTAATTGTCTTACAATTTCTTGGCTTTTGGGTCCCATTACTATGATGTCATCTACCCAAAGAAGTAGGTAAACATTTTCTCCAGTGTATAAACAAAAATCGTTGCCTGATCTTTTTAAGTTGTGTTTCTCTGTGAATTCTTGAAATCTTTCGTTCCACATTCTGGGGGCTTCTCGTAAACCATATAATGCTTTTTTTAATTTCAACGAATCAAAATTTTTGTTCGTTTTAACACCTTCTGGGATTTTTATGTATATGTCTATGTTGAGATTTCCATTCAGGAAGGCTGTGGGAATATCAAGTTGTGTTATTTCCCAGTTGCTTTGGAAAGCATGCGACATGAACATTCGTATTGTTTGGTATCTTGCCACAGGTGCATAAACATTGTAGTGATAATCTTCTTGATACCCTTTGGCTACTAATCTTGCCTTTTTTACGTTATTCTGTTTGGTTCTAAAAATCCAACGTGTATCTATGGCAGTTTTTCCTTTTGGTAAGATAGCTGGCTCCCAAGTGCCGTATTGTTCATGTGCCTGTAACTCTTTGTCAATAGCATCTTGCCATTCTTGTCCCATTTTTACTGCTTCATTATAGTCTTTAGGTTCTCTTATTTCTGTTAGAAGACAACTTGCTGTATAATACAGCTCGTAATCTGTAAATCTTGATGGTGTTTTTAGTTGTCTTTTATTTGATTCTAAATTTTCTTCATTTTCAATGTCGTTATTTGTATTTTCTTCATGTTTGTCTCTCTTCTTTTCTTTGTCCTGATCTGTGGGTTCTTTGTATTTTTCTTCTTCTTCTAGCACATACTTTCGCTCTTGGTTCTCATTCTGTCCTTTTTCATATTTTGTGTCACTTTCATCGAATCTAACATCTCTTGAGATAACAATTTCATCATTCATAGGATTCCAAAGTCTGTAACCATTTGGACTGTATCCTACCATTCTTAATGATAAAGCTCTTGTCTGTAATTTATCTCCTGTGTTGGGTAGTTTTAGAGCCCATGCTTTGCTTCCAAATATTCTTAACTTTTTTAAATCTGTTTTGCCAAAAAATATTTTTGCAGGTGTCTCACCCTGTAAAGCTGATGTTGGTGATCTATTCAGTTGATATGCAGCTGTGCGAATCGCTTCACCCCAAAGATATTTAGGTAGATTTGTTTCAGCAAACATAGCTCTTACTTTGTCTAAAAGTGTTCTATTGGCTCTCTCACTCATTCCATTTTGTTGAGGAGTATATGGTACTGTATACTCAATTCTTATACCTTTTTGTTTACAAAAGTTTTTGAGTTCTGCTGAGGTGTATTCTCCACCATTGTCGACTCGCAATCTTGAACATGTGTAACCTTTCGCTTTCATTTCTCTGACATAATTCATTAAATTTACTTGTGCTTCACTTTTTCTTTTGAGCAAGTAAACAGTCATGAAGTGTGAATTATCATCAATAATAGTCTGATAGTATTTTTCTTCGTTCAAGGTTGCAATGTGCATTGGTCCACCTATGTCTGAGTGTAAAAATTCACCTATTTTTCTTGATCTTGGTAAACTTTGGTTTTCAAAAGGTTGTCTGGTTGCCTTTCCTTCTTGACAAGGTCCGCATACTTTAGTTGGTGTCGGTAGTTGCATCTTTTTCATATATCCTTCCGATAGATGCCCCAAACGTTTGTGCCATGTGTCTCCCGATACAAAATTGCATTGTTCATCGGTTAGATCAAAACTTGCTACATATAAGTTGCCTATTGTCTTGCAA
Organism: Aspidapion aeneum; assembly: GCA_963576565.1. Lineage (NCBI taxonomy): Eukaryota > Metazoa > Arthropoda > Insecta > Coleoptera > Brentidae > Aspidapion > Aspidapion aeneum. The sequence goes on from OY755042.1 coordinate 21,280,206, forward strand.
TCTATGTTTTTCTCACTCATGCTTGTTATTGTTGCCTTGTCTTTCTCAAAAAGAACTTTATTTCCTTTCTCATTTACTTTCTTTACTGACAATAGATTGTTTGTTAATTTTGGTACAATCAAAGCTTCCAAGTTTATTTTTATGTCGTTATAAACTAGCTTTAAATTACCTTTTTTCTTGACAACCATGCGCTCACCGTTCGCCACCCTAATTCTCATCTCTTTTTCCAAGTTTCTTACGTTTGTCATGACTTTCTCCATTTCTTCAGTCACCAGGTGTTCAGTCGCTCCGCTATCAAGGACGAAGTCAACTTCTATGATTTGAGCTTAGTTTCATACCTCCTACCGCTAAGACTTCGGAAATAAACGAAACTTCTTCTTCATTTCTTGCTTCAGTACTCAGATTTGCTTCTCTGCCACCTCTTTCACCTCTTCTGTAGTTTCTGCCACCTCGTCTTCTTGGATAATATCCTCGTGTGAAATTTTGACCTCTTGAATTTGCTGAGTTCATGCTGCTTGCACCTTCGCTTTTGTTCTTTGGACAATCTCGTAGAAAGTGGTCACCTCCACATCCATAACATTTATAATGTTGAGGTTTTTTTGAATAAAATGCTGAACTTTGATTGTCTTCAGTATTACTATTCTCTTTAAGCTTCAATTCTGCATCCAAAAGTCTACTTTTGACAAATTCTAATGTTATTGTTGTGTTGATAGTCTCTATAGCTGTGATTACTGTATCATACTTTTCTGACATTGTCAAAAGTAAGTAACAAACTTTATCACTTTCGTCAAGTTGTGCCCCTGCACTTTCCAGTTCTCGTAATAAACTTTCAACTGTCATGAAGTGTTCTTGCAAGTCTGAGGTGCATTTCAATTTAAATAATTTCTTCATGATATATAACTTTGTCAGTGGGCTTTTTCTCTCAAAAACATTTTTGAGTGAAGTCAACATTTCTTGGGCTGTTTTCGCATCTTTAATGTATTCCAAATGTTTATCAGTCATACACTGCACAATCAAACATTTTGCCTTGGTTTCTCTTCTATCGTACAACTCTTTATCTTTGGTACTTAGCTCATTGTAGGCTTCTCTTGTTGTGGTAAGTACGTCTTTCACTCCTTCCTTGTCTAGTAAAATTTCTAAGCGAAATTTCCAATTTGAGTAATTTGTGCTTGTCAGCTGTGGAAAAGGTTGTAACTGCGACATGTTTTTCTGGATTTTTCACGTTTTCGATAATTTCTAACCTCACAATTTTCACTCTAACTTTTCTACTATTTCTTCACTGTTTTTACCCAAAAAGCATTCACCACCCGATACTTTATCCTTTCAGGCATGGACTGGGCCCATAACCTGTTATTTTACTTTAGTTTTTGGGTAAAAAATAACAAGAAAAGTTTTGAGAAATTATAAACGATTTATTTCAATCAGAAAAACGGAACTCTCTCTATTACATTACAAAAACAGTTGTACCTATCCTTGTCATAAGTAAAATCAATAATACTACTCTAGCGCCGCGTACAGTGGAATTTCGAACTAAAGAACTACAAGGGATATTCAAATAGTAAAGTATACCGAGGACATTCAATAATTAACAAAGCCCATAGTAACATTATGTGTTCCATCCTATTGTGGCTAAGTCTTCTTCGGGATTATCGGTATTTTCTATCACAGTAAATAAACACTTTTTTTTCTATTTTTATTTATAAGATGAAACGTCATCCCCTGGTTTTTGACAAAAAAATAGGCTTTGTTATTTACTCTATTCTTTTATTTTTTCTGTTGCTATTGGAAAACTAGCCGCCCACTTGTGTTTTTAAGCAAAAATTAACGTCAGTGTCAAACTTAAAATGTGTTGTTTTTTTGTCATCCCTAAAATTTTAGTAAGGCCCACAATTTAGAAACCGAATAGGTGTCCCTAGGACTCTAATATGTAGTGCCACCTATTGACTGATATTTAAATATTTTGCCTTGTTGTCGTTTGCTTAAAAAATTGGCTGAATCGAATTTGTCGCCTTAAAACTGAATTTGGAATACGTGCGTTTTGTTACCAGAATTACAGGGTGATTCAATAAAAGGACTAGCCTTATTGCAAAGACCACTGACGATTTACCCGTGAAACTTTTCCATTAAGACTTTTAACCTCGTGAACTTTCTTCAAAGGTGTTAACCAGGAGCAGATTACATTCGTCTCCGTCGCATCGTCAAAATATTTAGTTTGTGGCACGTTTTTTCTTTAAATTATTTTATTTTTCTTAAATTTTTCTTAAATTTTTCTTAAATTTTCCCCCTATTTTCCTTTTTACCAAAAATTTTCTACTTAGCGTCAATTTCCTTAAAAAATACTCAATTTTTCTCAAATTTTCGCCTACAGTTCAATGATTTAAACAACGTGATTTTTTTCAAAATGTAGGTATTTTTTACCATTTTTTTGTTTTTTTTTTATATTGCAAACATTTTCTTCTGTGACGCCATTTTTGCCAAATAGAACTTAATTTGTTCAGAAATTTTCGCCTACGACGCTATTTTCCCCGTTATATCTACATTGTAGTTTTCCAGGCAGAGGTATACGCCATTCTGATGTGTGGTTATAAAAACCTAGAAATGTCTCAGGAAAAGACATCTACATATATTAAGACAGTAGAGCTGCACTGTCTGCCATCAAATTCGCCAGAGTCAGCTCTGCACTTGTTGCTGAGTATAGGGATATACTAAAAAACCTGGCAGGACATAACAAGGTTGATCTTCGCTGGGTTCCAGGACATGTCGACATTCTTGGAAACGAGGAGGCTGACAAACTAGCTAGAACAGGCGCTCTCAGATGCTCTGGGAAGACACGGACGGAATGAGGCGGGCCAAGCTCCTTATCGGGAAGGTAAGCGCCTCTAGAGCGAGGTCTTTTCTTACACTCGGGAGAAAAAATATGAGACTTATATAAACACCTTAGCATTCTAGGGATCGTTGAAGACTCGTTGCGTTGTTGTATGGAGGACGAAGAATCCCCTTTACATATCCTAACCGAGTGCCCTGCACTCGCCTCAATAGCCTCGACAAGAGTGTCGCCTTTGGGAAGCAGTATGCTTAGCTCTGGCGATGTCAGAAAGTCTCAACCCAGAAAAATCTGCTCCTTTGCCAAGGCAGCGGGTTTCTTTTCAGGGTACAACGGGCCCAACAAAGTGGCCTGAGTGCATGGGACATTTCCCGCACACAAAAAAAGTTCCGCGGCGCGATTTGTCTAGTAGTTTTTTTTATATTACAATTCTCTCCTTTTTTCACAGTCCATTCTGTAGTAGTTTTTGCATTATCTAAGCATAAGCTCCCTTAAAAGGGCCTGACTAGTTGCGCCCTGAGTTGATATATGAGTAAAAATTATTAGAAATATTTTTAAAAAAATGAGAAATCATTATGTGATGTCGGACAAGGCGAGAATGTTTTTAGGTCTCCTCAAAGTTTCGTGTGTTTGAACTTACTTACTTACTAGATTTTTGCGGTTGATTTTATTTTATTAATATATGAAAAAAGGATTACAAGAGATGTTTGTTTTTAAATAAGCGGCAGCAGTTTCCCCTTGGCAACAACAACAACCAAGAAGTTAGGCACGCCCCTGTTGGTGAATTTTAAAGAGTAACTAGCTTATTTTGTATTTTTCCATTAAAAAATATATGTAAATAAGTGAAAAAATATTATTGAAGGAGTGTTGCATTTAAGTTTGTTTTTTTTGCAAAAAAAAAGTTTCACGTCAATCATAAAACTAGCGATTTTTACGTGTGTCGCTGCAGTAAACAGCAATATGCTATAATTATATTAAAGCGAACAACATACCGGGCCTTCTCATTTAGACCATGGCTCTGGAGACAACAGACTTCCAATCGAGAATCCAAGAAAAATAAATCGAGCTGTCAACTTTTAATAGAGCTCCCAAACCCAAAATAATAATAGATTATATTATATAGATCCTTTACAGCAGTAGAAAGGTTAATGAACTGGAATATTTTAATTTATGTCAATATTTTAAACCTAAAATAGGTCAGCAAAAATACAATAAAGCCAAGCAGTCTTGTAAGAAAATAAACAAAAGAAGTCACAAGTTAAGCTCCAATGCTGCTGAGATCAGAATAAAGTAGTCTTGCTCGATATAGACATTCCTCTAAGAGACACGTCTTAAAAAATTCAATTACTTTCACTCCGGTTAGGATTTAAATATAGGCGATCTTGAAAATTGGTTTGATTTCAATAGACTTTTTTGAATGTAATAAGAGTCAAGTTTTAACAGCTTACTCTGGATGAAATTCAAAACAATTCTTTTCATATCATAACATTTAAATAACTTACCTCTTGACATATTTAACAAAAAGATTCATAATAAAAATATATTTATACATTTTTATTCTAAAGAATTGCGTAAGACATATTTTAATTATTTGCTTGTATTGCATTATTGCGCATTTCTAATCCAATGTTCTCCTAATAGCTGCTCCATATGATTTTTTTTGATTTATTTTTATTATCGCTAATGGAATCTTAAAGGCTGCGCCTTTTTCGATTCTCGAAAGTCGTTGTATTCTGCAGGCCGCTGACGCTGTAAAAATGAGAGAGCCAGAACAAGAAAGCAACGCGTGGTTTCTTCGCCTCCCTTGCACTTCGTGAAAATTAATTCTGCCTACTATAGTGAAAGGGGGAATCTCCAAATTAATTTTTTTCGATGTTTTGTGTTGACTTATTTTAATTTGATATTTGATAATAGGGTTTTTAAAGGAGTTTTTTTTTTAATTTTTAATTTGTAGTTTAGCACGTGGGACCAGTAAGCGTGTAAGTGGCAAAATAATGCCAATTGGACGGTTAGGTGTTTAATAGATGAGTTATTTTTTGGTAGCGATTCACTTAATTTTTAATAAATAACTTTAGTTTGACGTATAAATTGAAAATCTTTGCGCTGGAGTTGCCCGTTTATGGTTTTCAGTAAAAGTTTAAAGTAATTTGATAATTTATATACGGTTATTATAAGTTAGTATTTGCAAAAACCCTCAGAAACATTGGGATGTTGGTTTTCTAGGGGGACACTTTTTTGTGATGATAAGATATTGTCAAATAGGCTAAATAATAAAATCGGATTTTTCATAAAATTTATTCTTTTAAAAGTATTTAAAATTCACTGGTACCTAAATGCTGATGAGGTTTTACCTTATAAAATATGAACGAACTTCGCTTTGTTGTGTCAGCAATTATAGCCTTGGCAACGAGCCATCGCCAATAAGTGCTGACGCGACGCAGGAATAAAGTTTTATTGGTAGGTACTGGCTCATTAGCGGGCATCAGTAGGGTTGTGAAAGTTGAAGAGTAGAACAGCGCCTGAAAAATGTGTCCTGACCTGTACCTCGCTTTAACAATGTAAGTAAATTTATATTTCAACTTTGTCATTTAAAAAAAAGGAAATTTTTATATTACATATAAAACCTACAAAAATATTCTACCTTCTAACTAAATAATATATTGGTAAGGTTGATTGGAGACTGACGATTCTCGTCTCCTCCAACAACCCTACCAATACTGCTCGCACCCTATAGTCGCGAAAGCCGGGGTGCGACAATATTTTAATCTATCAACCCCTAGCTGTTGTAGCGTGGATTAAGGTCACTGTATAACGAAGTTCCTTCTTATAGCGTGGATCCCTTGATTTTAGATAGGGAAAGTGGGTCACGTGATACCTTGTTCGAAAAGTTTTTTGAATACCTTTACAGCATTGATATTATTTAACAAATCTATCTGGTTTTTGCGATATTCGCATTTAAAAAATGTAAAATAAGGATTTGAAATGCAATTATCTTTGAAACAAATCGGTTTAAAAATGAAAAAGGACAGTAGTTGATAGACCAATGGAAGACTTTTCAACGAGGTGCCACTTAACCCTTGTTCCCCATTTTAGTTAGTTACAAGGGCAAGATATCCCTAAAATTGAAATTGGAAACCATGGTCAAGTATTAGCTTGTTATAAAGGGCTTTCCAACTCTGTACTTTTTTTTAAATTTAAAGCGATTGTTTTCAAGATTTTTGCATTTAAAATCATTATTTTTCATTTTTTGAAAGCAAATATCTCGAAAACTCATTTTCTAATTTCAAGTCTTGCTATATTTTAAAGTTAAAAGAGACACTCGGAAAGGGACCTGATAATATACCGGTGATTTTTCTAAAAAATTGTGTTTAGGTATTGTCTAATGTTTTAGCAGGAATTTTCAATAGATACTATAATATATATAAAAAAGTTATATTACACCTATTCTAAAGAATGGCGATAGAGCAGATGTGGGTAATTATAGAGGAATCTCAAAGATCTCTATTATCAGCAAAATATGTGCAGCCCTAGTTGCAGGTAAAATGACCCCACTGTTTAAACATATTGTCTCTCCAGCTCAGCATAGTTTCATGTGTGGGCGCTCAAAATTGACTAATTTATCGTCCTATCAACAGCACGCTCTAAAAGCCTTGGAGAGTCGGTGTCAACTGGATTCTGTATACACCGACTTCTCCAAGGCATTTGATAGGGTAGATCATTCTATTCTAACAGAAAAGCTAAGGGCCTTTGGTTTTCATAGTGCCATGCTGAGTTGGCTAAGTGACTCATTAGCAGAAAGGAAACAGATTGTTAAGATTAATTTCAATTTTTCTGCAGAGATTGATGTTTACTCTGGAGTTCCCCAGGGTGGGCACCTCCCCTACAATATATTTTTATTTGTTTGCTAATGATATTGTTGATTGTTTTCAGTACTCTATTGCATTTATATATTGTGATGACTTGAAGTTGTCTTGAAGAGTCGCCTGTGAGAATGATTGTGTCCTTCTTCAGGAAGACCTAAATAGGTTGTCAGAATGGTGCAAGAGAAATAATATGGATCTAAACCTTAAAAAAAGTAAAATAATATCTTTTTCAAGGCTGACAAATCCTATTTTCTTTAACTTTAACATCAACTCTGTAGAACTCGAAAGAGTTTCCATAATAAAAGATTTGGGAGTTTGGCTTCACTCGGGACTAAGTTTTGTACAGCATATTGAGAGAACTGCAAATAGAGCAATTAAAGTGTTGGGATTTACTTTACGGACACTTAAAAATTTTAATAACATCTTTCTGTTTAGAACTATTTTCTGCTCCTTAGTAAGAAGTATCTTTAGAATATGCATGTGTTGTATGGTCACCAAATTACCAAATCCATATTTATCTCTTATTGAGCGTGTTCAAAAAAAATTCTTAAGATACATAGCTTATAAATTACATATTTCTAAGGACAGTGGAGTATAGAAAGGGGGGCCTGGGGGCCCTCCGAAGCTAAGATTTCTAGATGTTTTCCACATATTTCATGAATACAAACAGCATAAAATACGGCCTCATGAGGTCTCGGCCCCCCTCCGAAACTGTCTCGGGCCCCCTCCGAAACTTTTTTCTATATACGCCACTGTCTAAGGACAATATTGTTTATAAAGATCTTTTATCACTTCTTAGCCTGGAATCCCTTGAAAATCGAATATCTTTTATTGACATGTGCATGCTATAAAATAGTCAATAGTCGGATTGATGCATCAGATTTGCTGGGTGCGATAGATTTCCATATTTCTGTTAGACACACCAGACAAACACAGTTTTAATCTGAACGATTTCACAGATCCAATTATGGATATTTTTCACCTATCACCAGAATGTGTCAAAAAGGGAATCAACTGCCATTAGATTTGGATTTGTTTGATGTTTCGTTTAATAAACTTCGAAATCAAGTAGGAAAACAAAAATAAACTTGTGATAAAAATGTAATATATATAATGGGGAAAAAAGAAAAAGAGCAATACTAAAAAAAATATGAATTTTTGTTTGTGAGTAATTAAAATTAGTTATTTTATGTGAATTTTTATGTAGTTTTAGTGATATTGTGTTTTTGCTTCTATTTTAAATATGTTTTTAATACAATTGATATGTAGTATTGTGATATATGTACTTTTATCTAATAACTAACTGGATTTTTTTTATTTTATGATTTTACATTTAAAAGTCCTATCTAAGGACTTAAATTTTGCTGTATTCATTATTTTAAAAATTGTTGCTCTAATAATATTTTGAAAATGCTATATGCGTTAATAAGTATTTTATTTTATTTATTTATCTTTATTTAACCAATAAAAACTATATTGTATCTCTGAAGCTAAAGCATTCTCTGACCCTAATTCTGATCTAACTTCTAAACTTAAATCCTGTGCTATAAATACACCCCTACCTATCTTCTCGTATACTTACATTATTTTGTTGTATTGTGCAAAACTGATTTCTAAGGAAATTGTTTCAAACAGGAATCCAGCAAAAGATCTAAGAAAGAAAAAATGAACGTCACTAAACAAATTGCTGCAATTTGGAGACAGTCCAGAGCCGACTCAAGAGTTTTTGTTCACGGTAATTGATGTAATAAATCCAGTGTTCCCAGAAAAAAATTATTGGTACCTACACTGATTGCTAAAATTATAGTCTTCCTTGTGTTCTTAGTTTGTCGCAGTGACACATCCAGGATTTTCAGGGGGAAGAGGAAATTTTAGTTCCCGTGAATTTAAAAATTAAACAAGTTTTCGTGGCTAATCGGGTAAAGAGAAGTTTTTGTTTCTCTCATATTTTTTCGTGAGTACCTTAAAAGTTTATCATCACGGGGGTCCAAGATCTAGTGGACACCTAATAAGCGTTGACAGTTAACTGTTGATTGACGCACACGTCTTAAAGTTGGGTAAAAAGCGTTGATATGACCTGAAGGACAAAAGTGCTGTCGAAGGTCACGGATGGATTTCAATCGATCTTTTCATCGATCAATATTAGCAGTTTATTACTCGCCTGCTCTTGTTCTAGTTTCTCTCGTATATCGGTAGATGGCGCAAAATGGTATGATTAACTTCGTAAGGGTGTCAAATTGACCAAGCAATGTTCTGAGGCGTCCCATAAGGACGAAACAGTTAACTGTCAATACTTATTAGTTGTCCGCTAGATCTTGGAATTGCTGAGTATAAGCTTTCGAGCTACCCACGGAAAAATGTGAGAGAAACAAAAACTTCTTTTTATCCGATAAGCCATGAAAACTTGTTTGAAAAATATTAATTTTCTTTGCTGTTTTTAGTCCTAGGTCTGTAATTAAAATACAGTCAAAATCTTTTGAAGGTTTAACTCAAATGGGTAGAAATAAGATCACTTTAAAATAAATTTTTATTAGTGTGCAAATGAAATATCTTTTGTTTGCCGCCCTCGCCTCATAGGACCAGCCATTATTACAGAGCGCTTTTCTTATAATTCTCGGAGATTAAAATGCGGGGGAAAAGACCTGCAAATTGGTGACCTAGTTATTTCCGGTCATATACCTTTTAAATACCTATTCCTAAATTTTATGTCTAGTTTCCCTGCAATACAAAATATTAATTCATGTGGTCAGAAATAAAACCGCTGGCCGACTTAAAAATGTTTTTTACTTTTTATACGCTATTAAAGCTTACCTGAAAATACTTTTTAAAAAGTTCAAAACTGCGCTATTGTATTAGACAGGTTGATTTTTCAAAATTAAAAAATAATCGAAAGCTCTTAAAGAAACTTTGGCTAATGAAAAATAAAATATAATGTAGAAGGTGTCTCAACTTTAAACCAAAATTATCAATTTATTTTTATTTATATGCGTATTTTATTAATTTAACTCTTTATACTTTAGTACCTCAGATGGTTTTATAAAATTTATTTAAAAAAAAAAACAACAGAAAAAATAAAATTTCGGCGGGTCTAATTATTATTATTATTCTTAAAATTTCAGTCTGAGCTGAGTGATAAATCCCTATAAAGCCCTTAATTCACAAAAAAATTTCAAACTGTACACAGAACCTTATTTGTGTATAACGATCTAGTTTGTTTTTGAATTGATTTACGGTTTCGGTATTAATAACATTTTCCGGCAGATTGTTTCATGTATAAAACAATCTGTTTGAAATAAAAAATTGTCGTGTCTTCGTTTTAAAGTTTTCTCTTTTTAGTTTTAGTTGGTGACCCCTTAATATCATGGTTTATAGTAAATAAGTTCTTTAGATCACCGTTGTTAAAACGTAGAATTTAAAAAGTTTTAAGTAGGTCTGCGCGCGTTTTCCTTTGTTTAGACGTAATCATATGAACCTGAAATAGTGTCCGGACGTTGATCATTCTCAAGATGAGTTTTATCACGAATTAATTCCACACACCACACATCACACGCGTGTTCTAAAATTGTTCGAACATATGTTTTATAAAGTTTTTAAAATTGATGCGTTGAAAGGGTTTTCTTAATAAATAAAGTAAATTGTTCGCTTTTTTAGAAGCAATCACAATATTTTGAGACCACGTTAAGTCAGAATTTACTATAAGTCCAAGATCTGTTTTAACGGTTGATAACTGTGTATTGTTCAAAATATACGGTAGGCTTGAATTCTTCTTTCCAATACGAAGAACCACATACTTGTCTATATTTAAAGGAAGAAGCCATTCTATACTCCACAAAAATATGTTATCAAGGTTCATCTGAAGGTTGGCATGATCTTTGTTTTGATTTGCGTAACATTTGAAATCATCAGCAAACGCGGCTTTTTTATATTTAATGTGATGTGGTAAATCAGCTGAAAACATGAGAAATAGAAGAGGTCTTAAATCCGAACCCTGAGGCACTCCACTGATGACATTCCGAAGTGTTGAATGTGCGTCACCAACTCGAACCAAAAATTTTCTATCAGATAGAATTTAAGAGCACCAATTTTGCCATTTTGCTCTAATTCCAGCATGATCTAGTTTATGTAACAGCCTATTTTTTTGTACTTTTTTAAAAGCCTTAGGAAAATCTAAGTATATGATGTCTGTAGGTTCGCTCTTGTCGAGTGCTTTTATCCAGTCATTAACACGTGAGATTAGATTTGTTGTTTCTATGAAACCGTATTGTTCTTTGGGTATTACATTTTCAACAATTAAGAACTCAGTCATATGATCAGCTATCATTGATTCCATAAGTTTACAGATCACAGAGGTTAAGCGTTAAGCTAATTGGTCGATAATTTTTGGCTTTTTATTTGTCGCCCCACTTAAATATAGGCATCACAACAGCAGTTTTCCACTCATCTGGGAGCATGCCGCTATCAAATGATGCTTGCCTTATTATCTTCAGAGGATCGATTTGGCCGTTCATGCAGAGTTGAGTGAAGAGTTGTTTTTAAGTTTTTTGATATGTTTAGATATCAGCTCTGTTATGAAGTGTATCTCGTTTAAACTTGACCTGGTTCAGTAGTAAACACTTCAAACAGTTTCTGTGTTATTTGAACAAAGTGAACCATCGCCTTTCCTAAGCAATGGGGTTGCAATCTTCGAATTTAAAGGACAACGTATGTATTTAAATAATTTCTTGTTATCTTCAATATTGATAACACTTTCTTCATAGGAGATTCGTCTTTCTTCTATAGTTGTTTTTAGGCTGTTTAAAAAAGTTCCACGCGTTTGAAAGTCATTCATACTTTTGGTTCGTCTGCATTTTTCCAAAGATTTCTTTTAAGTTTTATTAGAGTTAAAATTTCTGATGCTATCCATGGTTTTATAATAATTGATTTTTGAAGGTTGTTTTAATGGTGGTAGATATTGATTTCGCTTCCACTACTTTATTATAAATAAACTGCCACATGTCACCAACATTATCAAAAGAGCTAAGTTGTAAAGTCTTATTATTGTTAGATTGTACACGTGGTACATTGAGTTGAATATGTGTTGTAATTGTTACATGGACTGTGTTTCCTCTAGGGCTACCGATTTCATAATTAGATAAAATTTGCTGATCGTTAGTAAGAATCAAATCCAGTGTGGAATGCCTGTCGTTATTTTGAAATCTGGTTGGTTATGTTATGAGTTGTAGTAGGTTTGAATTCGATACAAATGATGCAAAAATTTTATTGAGAGAAATAGCCACATAAATATCTATTAATTGTTATTAGTTATTAGACTTGGTTATTAACCAAAAGTTAAGTTTTTATTTTTTTATCAAAAAGTTTTACATAATTTGAAATTCAATAGAACCAAACTCTCTATTTATAGACCAAAAGTCAGCATAAGCTAACCTTCCCTCTACGTGGACATTTTCAAGACGCATATTTTTATGGTGCTATCGGAATCTAGTTTCAGGTGTTACTTGTTTGACACTTAATCAATTGCAGCAAATACCTAAGTGGGAGAAAGGAGAGAATCACCTAGACAAAAGTGGCCAAATAAAAAAACTCCTTTACAAAACTTTTGGAAGATTTTTTAAAATTAAACTCTCATAAAAATCGGTTTACCAGATTCCGAGATATAAGCTTAAAAAAAAAATAAACGTTAATACCTCGGCAGCTAATAATCCATATTTTTTGAGAATAACATTTTTTTAACGAAAATATAATCTTTTTTACATTTGCGCAATGAGTTTTTTACTTTGACTACTTTTGTCTGGGTGATCCTTCCCCTCTACAACCTTAAGTACTTACATGCTGTAGTTAGCAAGTTTTTTTTTATACTGGGATTTTCCATCCATAGCTAGGATCAATCGCCCAGTTTTTTACCCAAATTTTTGCCGAGTTATGCCTGGTTGGGACATTACAAAAACAACCATATGCCGAGGTGGGACTCGAACCCACAAGATACGCAGCGCGCCCAGCCTACGCGTCGGTCCAGTCATAAAGCAAGCACTGCAACCATATGCACAAACCAACGCGCTAAGCCGGTCGGCCACGGTTCCCATTAGCCCAGTTAGCAAGTGGCAAACAAGTAAAACCTGAAACTAGATTCCAATAACAACCAAAAAATATATGTGTCGAAAGTTTCTACGTAGGGAGGAGCGTTACGCTATGCTGTGAAGGGTACTTTAATTTTTAGGTATTAAATTTACTGAATGCTGCCCAGACCTTACTTGGTTTTAATATTTTAGTTAAATAATAATTTGTCCAAGATATATATTTTCCTCCATTTGTTCTATTTTTTCTTGGTTTATTCTGATCGTGATATCCCCCCTCATGTAGTATAGTTCATACTGAAGCCTAAATCTTTAGCTGGTGTATCCAGTTTAAACATTTTTATTAGTTCTTTTTTCTTATCTGTTATTAGGGCGATTTGAGTCAGCATATCTGAGGTGGTTTAACTATTGTCCACTTACTTTAATGCCTATTTCTTCCCAATATGGGGTTTTAAAAACATCTTCTGCGGCCTGGTTAAATAGCATAGGGAATATTGTGTCATCGTGTCTCACACTGTGGCCAATTAAAATGCGTTGGGTAACATTTTGTGACACTGTGAATAGAACAATAACGCTGTGCCAATTTGTGACACTAAAAAAAATTACTGAGTAATTAAACAAATATTTGGAAGCAGAACTGAATTTTCCAGCTAGGTAAAACATTGATATGCCCGGTAACTTTTATATAGTGGAGAAGGGGGGGGGGGGGTTCAGAAATAAGAAAATTTTAAGCGCCACAATGTTTTAATATCAATGTTTTACGAAGAAGATCTTAGTTAAAATACAATTCAACCCAAACGTTGTAGCCAAACAATGAAACTCTACTTACTTCAGAGGCGTCCAGAGTATTTGTGTAATTAAGAATAACCATTGAAAAAAATTGACTAATAAACAAAATAAAATTCTAAAAGATTCCTAAATGAATCAAAATGACACAAATAGAAAGTTCCTTATAGGTAGATGCACATTTCCAACAGGTCACGGTCTACCTATATTTGAGTCAGTAGTGTAAGACTCACTTATCTAAATGATTGTTAAAAAAATATACTTCCAAAATCATTCCATCATAGGGGAGATCTGGAGCAAATATCTGCTGTCATCATTCTACGTTAGGTAGAATGAGACAGACAGCAACCCAGTCTGAGATCTACCCCATGAGGTAGAACAATGTAAGGAAACCGCAAAAAAATATAACCTCATCTCTCTTTTGTCTCTGCAAAGTTGGTTCATGGGATTGTACAAATAACGCAAAAATTTAGTTCATTTTGTGTATTTTGATTGTGAAAAAAAAATATCAAACTAGTCAGGGCCAAAATAGCAAGGCACTCCAAATTTCACAGGAGAAATTGTCTGAAATAAATGAAATGAAGGAGAACAAGTCAATTTAGTAAATATGCCGCAAAACTAGGGTTATGACGTCATACCTTAGCGGTTACAAGAATTTCAAAAGTTGTACTTAATAAAAAAAAATTATATGGAACATTTTAGAGGAAAAAAAAATATATCTAAAATATCCTTGCTCCTACCTTGGTCCTGTTCTTCTAATAGTTGTTGAAGTAATATTTTGTAAACCTGGTGTTATTTCCAGACAGTCCTGCTACTCCGGGTCTCGTTCTGCCGCGCCTCCCCTCGTGCTTGCTTAGCACATGGTGCTAGGGCAGCACATGGTGGTAAAAATGTTCTGGGTTCTTGCCCGAGCGTAAAACCCTTTCCCAGTGTTACAACTAGCTGGAACCTCGTTCCACCAGCAAAACTGTCCCGTCGATGGAATGGACGGGCGCTCTCATTTCCCATAGAAATGGCGTAGGCCGCCTTAAATCCCTCTCAGAGGGTGTGAGCGTCACTTAGATTCGCCTAAACACGACGGCTCACAGTTATACCGTCTTTGGTATAATTTGCAACTACTGCAGTGCCATTAAGTGCCAATAACCACAAAAACAATAGCGACACCAATAGACGGCCACCAGCCCAGCCAAAATTCTTTAGGAAAGAGACAAGGCACTTTGTCGAGAACACAAAAAAAATTAAGTTGCCGGAAATCGTTCGTAGATTTGGTGGGGACAGTAAAACGCACGCTGAGGTGTTGTCGGATCTATTTCCACGGTTGAAATTTTTATAACAAGGACATCGAGACACCCTCCATACATAGACCGAGCATTTGCCTACCGGACCCCTGCCAACATAGCAAGTAGGAGGAAAATAACCCGCTAGACTATAAGAAGCTCAGCATTGAAACCATCAACTGTAAAATCAATTACTGGCGATTCGAGCATGCATCAAACCCAGGAATATTCGAACACTCAACCAATTCCCATATGAGTAAAGCTATACTGAGTGTAGAATTTAGTTGTATTTTAGTTACAGTCTTAGTCAAAAGTTTCCTTTGCTCTTTATATATGTTTTCTCTAAGATTCATATGGTTTGACGCCATTTTTGTAGAAACATTTCTACATTATTAAAGTTGTTTCTGAACTTGAACCTAAAAATACACATTGAACTACTGCTTAAACTCGGCGCAAGAGTGCTCAGATGTTAAGTTTGTTCATCACTGTCCAGCCCTACACAACCCTTCAATCCGACTGAGTTAGTTATTAACTTTATCCAACTATGACTTTATATAAATTTATATAATATAAAAATACGATTTTGTTTATTCCTCCAGTCCTGGTTTCCATTCCTCGTCCATCTCCTATTTACAAAAGTGCATAACTCGTATTTATTTTATCCTCTCCTTATCAAATTAATAAAGATATCAAACTGGGCCAATATCCTCGAAAATAAACATAAGCGAATGAAATGTTCATCTAAATGTTTTCTTCCTGTTACTGAAACCATTTGTGATGCGGCAACGCCGCCATTCCCCAGCAGAACAGCTGTTTATTTTCATGAACGTCAAAGAAAACCACGAAATTCCACAGATAAACAAAACGATTGAAAGTTTTTATGTGATTTTTCCCGAAACCTGTAATCTCAAGTTCCATAATACGATGTGCGCAGTGTCCACAGTAATTCGATGGAATGCCTCCTTTATCAGGTAACTTTCTGAAAACACTATATAACCTCCAAACCTAGCTCTATAAAATACCCTTAATTTGTGTACAGAAAGACGAGTCGAAGAGCCTTGATTATTTACCTAAATAAACAAATATGTAACATTGCCTTAAACGTAAAAATGACACGTTACAACACCTCTTCTAATGCAGATATGCTTGGTTCCTTCGTTGTTTTTGTTGCTTTGCTACATATATTGGCTATTAAGTCTATAAACGCATTATATGGTTGGATGTTGTATTTGTTGACTCGTTATATTAGGAATTTCATGGTTAATAGGTGGTCGCCTCTGCTGCTAAAACCTTTTCTGAAGCCTGCTTGTTTTTTGATTGATATCCGTCAAATTTTGTTGTTAGTATATCTGTTAATATTTTCGTGAAAAACTTATACATTGAAGAGAAGAGTGTTATCGATCGAGGTCGATGTTTTTTGGTCTCCTCTATCGCCTTTCTTGTGTAAAATAGTGGTTATGGATTCTTTCCACTTGTTTGGGTTTATTTTTTATTTTAGTATTTTATTCCGGGGAATATGAAGTTACTCCATCTTTTCCAGGTAAATTGTTATTGTTTATATTCTTTAATGCTCTCTTTATTTCCGCTTTGCTTATTTGAGGTTGTAGTGCTGAGTTTACGTTTTTATTTTTCTTTGGAGTTTTTTCATGGTTTCTCGCGACGGTTCGTTTTTTGTTTAGTATTATAGATAGCTGTGTGATATTTATATTATCCTCACATACACTCACACACAACGTTAGTATCTGTGCCGTTCATATTCTTTATTTTAATTATTTCGTATCTATCTACAGTCGGTCTTAGAAATTTCATATTTCTGTTATTTTTCATAACTTTCTGAACTTTTATTTCTTGGTTCTTTCTTTTCTTTTCTTTTATTATTTTTCTTATAGTGTTATTTTTTTGGGTATTCTATAAATGTTCTTTTTCCGTCTTTCTCCATGATTCCCTTTTTTTCCATCAGTTTCTTTATCTTTTCTGAAATACAATTTTCTCGGGAGAAACATTTGTTTTAGTTGAAGTCGGCCATCATCATGCAAAAACGTCCATTGCCCTTGCTACGAAGGCGGTTCAATCCTTAGTAAAGACGTGAGTTTGTTTTGATCGCGTATCATTGTTTATATTTGTTATCGGTTGTTTATAAAATGGAAATAAATACCGTCAATTACATAATTAACTGTGCAAATTTAAATACGTTGACATATGAACTTCGATTACAAATAATCTTTAGGGCCTCATAGATTGGACCTAAAAAAAGGGTGTTCCATAAAAAATTATAATAGAAAATTTAATAAAAAAATAATACGATGCTGATAACTGGTTGTGCGGTTGTGAAGAAAGAAATGCTTTTTCTTGCTTTATTTGACTTGTTATGAACAATCCATGAAATGATTCTGCGTGCAAAGGGGATGTGTGATATCAAGCATTTTATTAGGTGCTAATTGTGATTTTTGAGGTTGCTCTACGGGGCCATTAAAAAGAAAGGCGAATTGACTTTATCTACAAACAAATAAACTAAAAACTACACCAAGTAGCTGCTTGTTTGGAAAATACGAAAAATTTTTCATGCAATTTAACTTTCTGCCCCCCCCCCCCAATTTATATTATATTATAACGTCACCAGCCGCCACTGGTACAGAGAGGAGAGGGTTATTGGCGGATACGGATGAATTATGAATTTAAACAGGTTATAGATGACGAAAGAATAGTAAGATTTATCCAAAGTAGAAGATTAGCTTTATTCGGACATGTGCAGAGAATAGATGAGACAAGAACACCAAAACAGATAGTGAGCTGGAGATCTACCCATAAGAGAATAAGAAAGAGGCCACGTGGATAGACAATTGCAAAGATAACTTCAAAAATATGGGGAGAGCTATGGTTGGCTAAAACTCACCAGGTGTTGTAATGTCACTTAAAGAATAATGTAAGCAAACAACTATATTATTAGCATCTTATTAAAAACCACCCTGTGTTTCTCGATTTTTCCGGGATTTTCTTTATTTATATTCATCTGAAGTAAAAAGTACCTATATACTCTGCACGTATTGTTACGCAGGGAAGGATGCATATAATCGAAATGAAGCTCGATATGGAGTTGTATTTGGAACATATTTTGACAGCTGCTGATATGTTATCTTACACGGTTGGTCTGGGGACACATTTCAGCAAAAAAATATAACACTTTTGAAACAAATATTTTTCCATAGGTAGGGATGTACTTGTTAAAGTTCTATTAAAACGAAAATCTTGTTTCGAGAAATGTGCCAAAATTTATTTTTCCTTGAATTGATAACCCTTAAATTTAGTAAGTCCATATTTATTTTCAATTTGGGCTAAGTAGGCTTGGGATATAGAACTTTTGTTAATTGTAGTAAAAAATAAAAATTACCCTTCAGGGGCGGAGAAAGAGGGATAGTTTAAGAAAAAACATAGTTTGAAACAATCAAGGGGTGGTGGGGTGTCTAGTTATAGGTAGTTTGATCTAAACTAGAAAAAATACATTTTTTAAAGTAAATACTAACTGTAGGTCTGAAATCGGGTGATAAATGCTAAATACCTTTTTTTTTCTATGATTAACAAATATAAATCGCTAAATTAACTGAATATGTTGGCTATTAAATGCAGAAACACACCAGATAGGTTAAATTAATGATTATACAACTTCTATAGAAATGCAACCCAACAAACTTAATAACAGCAGCAGACAGATGGCTCTGCCATATATTCATGTAGTTTCAATGATGACACGGCAGAGCTATCGGTCCGCTGCTGTTATTAAGTTTGTTGGGTTGCATATCTATAGAGGTTGTGTAACCATTTCCTAAATAGGATATGAGTTACTTTTGCTAAAATTAAACCTTTTTTAGATAGTATTAAAAACATCGTTAACTTGCTTAGGGGCCTGTTTTAAAAAATCAAGGCTGACATTTGTTAAAAAACTTAGGCCTATACATATACATTTTTACATTTAGGTCAAACAGGAGTACAGGAGATAAACTGACTAAGTCAATTTTTGGCCAAAATGACTTAACAGCGCCATTTAATAAATGAAGATGATGTTCAAGCAATTGAAGATGAGTCTCGAGAAATAAACGATTCAATTTATACCGTGCAGGAAATAAACAGGTTAAGTCGTGGTAACAGGGGATAAACACGCTAAGTCATCGGCGTTCGCTCGGACAAAGCATGTGCAATGTGCATTCCCAGTTTTTTGCTACTTAAGGAGGGGGGGGGAATCTCTGGATTTGCCACTGTCTTCCATAATATTTTTTTATAACGTTCGTAAAATTTCCTTAATTCTCATACCCCACAGTCCATATTTTCTGCAAAAATGTGATTTTTTCAGAAATCAACCCTCCTCTAGCTCCGCCCCTAAGTGGTCAATTTTGACTTTACTCCTTTCATATCCTACTTAGGTCGACTTTTATTTTTCCTGAAAATTTTATTAAAATCGGTCCAGTAGTTTCGGAGCTTTCGCGAGACAGACAGACATACAAACAGACAGACATCATGACAATATTTTCCCAATTTATTGGTGTAATCTCGAAAAAAAATTTTGAACCTTCCCTTGTTGGGAAGGTAAAAATCAGAAGCTAAAAAGAAAATAATGGAATTTTTTCTTCTTTTTTTTTTTAATTTTAAGCTCCAATACCGATATCAAAGCAAAAATTCGATGATCTGCAGGTTTTGAAGAAATTCTGTGGACCAGATGCGGCGGTATTTTATGTGAATATTCCCTATAAACAGTAATGAACAAATTAGACCTATTCATTAAATTTAGTTATGGGTTTTCAATGATTTATTTCAATATTCCAGGGGATAAACCAGGTAAGTCAAGGCTTGTATTTCCATTGCGTATTGTGACATAAGAGAATACAAAAGTCAACAACTTATGAATATAAACAGTTTTCCTTAATTATTGTCTGTAATAATTGTTTTGTACTAAAAATGGTAATTGGATACTAGAGAAACAAATTAAGCAATAGTAAACAGTTTTTTTATTCGGTTTCAAAATTAAAAATCGTTAAATTTGACTTAGCTAGTTTATCCCCTGTACCCTTCATATCATTTGCCTGAATTTAAAAACAAAAGCCAATTGGCACGTGCCTTTTTTCTGAACAGGCAACGGAGCAAGTACAATAAGCTTTAAGTACCTTTTTGAAAATGTTTATTATAAATCAAAATACCACAAATTATAAATATATCTAATCTTGGTGTACTTTTGCATTTACATTGTAAGTGATTGTTTTTCTTTTAAATCACAGAAATAAAATTTAGTTTAAAAATTCTTAAACTTTATGATTTTTTTTGGCATTTAACATCAGACATACATTAATGTTTCATTAAGCTTAATTTTTTAACATAATCCAGGTCAAAAAATATTTAATCAGATACCCCACAGCCATGGTTTGTAGCAAAATGTGTTTTTATTAAACTATTCCCCTTTTCTCCGCCCCTCATGAATTGCTTGAAATTTTTTTTAATTAAGAATCACAAAAGGTCTCTATCTTAAGTCTACCTGACCCAAATTTATGAATGATTAATGTGATAAATATGGACATACTAAATAATAATCAATTACACAAACATATATGCAACCCAACCAACTTAATAACAGCAGCGGACAGATGGCTCTGCCGCATCTTCATTGGAACTACATGAATATACAGTAGAGCCCTCTGCTGTTATTAAGTTTGTGAGTTGCATATCTATTTGTGTAATCAATTGCTAGTACATGTACCTATTGAAAAATATTTGTTTCAGTGTATTATCAGTGTTGTATTTATTTTTGTTGAAATCGGTCTCCAGACTAACCGTGCCTACTGAATGAGATATCGAATACCGAATGACCCTTTTTTAAATTTGGAGGACGACAGATGTAAACCTTGATATGGTTTTATAGACGTTAGAAAAGGTATTGTGGTCTGAAATATATGTTGGGTATCTACTTTACGAATAGGAAAATACATTTTAGCTAAGTTAACAAGGTTCCGTAAACCATTTTTTATAAAATTATAACCTATAATGACTCCCGAGTTTGCAAAAAAATAAATTTTAGGGGAAAGGCGGGTCACACGGGGTATAATAATTGAGGTTATTTGCTCCTTAACCAACGGCAGTCGCGTGTAGGAAAATATAACTTTCTACACTTGTTAGAATAATAACTATTTTCTATGGAAAAAGTGGAAAACATAAAAAAATTGAATTATAAGAGAAATTAACCAGAAAACATCTACACACAAAAATGTTTATTTAAAATCTTTTAGTTTTAACATAGCAACCAAGGCATTTCATAGGTAATATGATAAACAAAAACTTCAAATCCATACGGGTTTTTAAAAATTTGACATAGTATTGCAGAAGAAGTTTTGCCGCACGGTGCGGAAATTTTTTTTGGCGGAAAAACGGATTTTCCGCTTTAAAAATAGTGTGCACTTAAACGCTTGACAGAAGTAGCTAAAGGCATTTGCATACAATAACTATTAAATAATAAAACATAAATCAGAGTACAGGTAAATGTTTATTATGGAGGCCGATCGTGCCCTTTCAAAATGGTAGTGCCAAAGTTTTGATGGCCACTAAAAAAAAAATTCGGGGTGCTGCGTCAAATTTTTGCCCAAAATTCGTTAAAAAATATGACTCGATCATTTTTTTTAGTGGCGCAAAACCAAGAGCGCATAGTTTTGTATTATATGTTTACTATTTTTAGGGTCTCTAACCCCTTTATCAAAAATTCTGCTGAATGAATTTAAATAATAACTGAACTTACCCTATAGGGTCTTCAGGTATATGTAGGTATTCACAAAAAAGTTACAAAAATAAATATTATTTTTATCACAAATAGTTTTATTAAATTTTCGACAACGTGATTGTTGTCCACTTCCACGTTTTTTAACCACTAAAAGTGTTTTTTAAGACGCTAATTTTATTCATTTTCTCTTAAAAAATAGAACGATATGCACAGTATATGGATATCTTTTTTTATTGCGTAATTTAGAGAGCGTAAATTAAGACATACATGCTCCACGAACAAGATGAGTAACTTCACACTAAGTGGTTGGCACAAATTTAAGTTGATTCTTTTCATTATACCATGTAAAAATTTTCCAACTCTGTCGCTAATATAGGCGACTGGCAAAAATCTCTATTCAACGGCGCCAGCAGACAAGCGGCACACATTCCACTCCCCACTTACTCTGGGTTTCAACGGCAGGCAGCTGGCCAGCCAGGCGTCGCGCATTATCGATCCAGAGTGTGATCCACTGCATTGCACAGGGTTTGCTATATTTAATATAAATTAAAAAGAAATGCATAAAATAACATAAATGTTTTTAAAAAAACGTGTTTTGTAGAAAAATAAGGTAGTGTCATGACTCCGTGGCATTACTCCACGAGCCGCCACTGGTTTAATACCGTAAATTTTAGTGGCCGTGAACTTACAAATTAAAAATTTTAGTTTTCTATGAAATAGTTTTAAGTCATGTCGATGTTGAGTAGGGTTCGGTTCGGTTCGGTTCGGTATGTGTGGACGCGGGGACGTTTTTTGTGCCGAACAAAAAGAAAATATAAAATATAAATAAATCTAAATCAGTTACATCTTATCTTAACCGAGTAAAACATACACTTTTTTTTCGGAAATTTTATATTAAAAACAACCCTTTTTTAAAATGTCTTTGATTTAAAAAAAAATATCCTTTTTAAAATGTCTTTCAGTTGAGTCAACAGTTTTGCACAAGACATAAATATATGCGATAGAGACTAACAATAGTACTACTTTTTTGATAAAAACAAAATTTAATTAAATTGTTTTTTGTACTTTGAAATTTTTTTTAAATGAATTTTAAGGCCATGTAAGATTCCCAAAAACCCTAAATACAGCCTTATTAAAAACACAGTTAAGGTGAAATAAGCAGATGCAATAATTTCTACACTCCCAGAGCCATTATTACTGGTATAGAACATTCAAGATATCCTTTTTTGCACTTCTTAGAACCATCAAAAAATAAAGAAAACATATGTAAAACATTAAAAGTAACTCTTCTACTACCCACTGATTCAAAAAGCACATAACTTTATTAGGAATTAATAATGAATTGGGGCTTTGTATACTAAATGTTTACTTCTACTTTAACAGCTAATTTATGTCAGATTTTTGAATAATTTTTATAAAAGCCATTGGGCCAAAAAAAACCGTATTTTTTTTAGGCTGTTTTTTTTACCCTTTGTTCGATTTTTATGATTTTGATCTTTATCAAAAACTAAGACTTGAGACTATTCGACTTTTTTGCCAAACTGACATTTCTATAAAGTCCAAGACGGCGTCTGATTTAAAAATTTAGCCATTTTGCAGACCCCCGCCAATTTTTTTTCCGCCACGATATTAGATTTTAAACACTGACCAAAAAGCTGCGTGCATAACAGGTATCAACTATGAAAATTGGTTATGAATTAATTAATTATTTAATTACGTGCTAATTTAAACCTTTCCGTAAGGTAATGGATTTAACAAAAAATTTCGACGTTGTACTACATATGCTGTATGTTAAATTTGTAATTTTGGTATAATTCAAGGCGCATTCTTTTAAAATTTGAATATTTTTTCCCACTTGCCAACAGTTTGGCAAGTGGTAAGAAAGGTTAACCACATAATAATAATAAATATTTAATAATAATAAATATTTTATTTGCCAAAATTAAAGATACAATGTAACAACATCCAATATTCTTTATAACTTTTCCCTTTTTTTTGTGAGGCAAATAAAAGAAGAAATCCACTAAAGGCGAACCTTGTGCCTACATAAACGTAGATACTGTGTTAACCTTTTCAAAGTTAGGTTAAAACTAATGAGAAATAACATTAATGCTGCTGGTGCGATTCGTTGACACTTTTTTTCCTAAAATATACTGTTAAACATAAACAGAGCGCTTAAAAGCATGCGCAAATTTGATGTCTGTTCCGTAAAGGTTTGGTATGGTTTAGTTATGTTAGTCCTTCAAAAAAATTTATATATTATTTATATTCTTCTTCTTTTATATGTCAATTTTGAATTTTAGCAAAAGTACAAATTTAGGATACAATATATTATGTAGTATTAGGCCCAAGCTTTTGGTTATATCAACAATATTTATCAATTTTTGGGTAAATCCATTACCATAGATATTAAATCCCTGTCCCGGCAAAACAATGACGCAAATGCAAAAATATGATTTTTACAGGAGAGGCGAAAACCGGAATTAAATTCCTTATTATTACGTTTAAATAAAGTGAAGAAAATGCATTGGGATAAAAGTAGTGGGATTATTGACTAAATATAGATAGTTTTATCGTATAGGGGGATTAATTTTGAAACTAATGACATAGTTAAGAAAAAATGTCAAAATTTTGCAGTTACGTCATTGTTTTGCAGGGACGGCGAAATAGTCTTTGATAAATCCACAGTGAAACAAAAACGTTACCCAAAGAGTTAAATTAGCACCTAATTCGTTACGGTACAACTATTATTTTTTAACCAATTTTCTTAGTTGATAACTTTTTGTGCACGGCAAGGACGTCACTTTTTAGTTAACGTTTAAAATCGAGTACAGTGGTGCACAGACAAATTTAGCGGGGCGTCTGAGAAATGAGTAAATTTAAAAGCATGGGCCATCTTGTGATTCCGACAGACTTTCACGTCAAATATTGTTAAAAATGTTCAAAATCTTATTCTTATTCTGAAAACCGCAATTTACTAGCTGCCTTGATTCTAGAAATATATTTTTTTTAAATATTAATATCTTATCCACGGGTACAGCAAAACTTCTATGCTAAATTTAGTTAAAATCGATTTATCGGCTTTTGAGTTATCTTGTCCCAGAGAGCAGAAGCGCACACAGGAATTTCTCTTGGCGGGGGGGGATACGCCATATTTAGAGTTGGGGGGGCTCGGGGGCTGGGTGTGCCCTTGCAGACAGGCATAGAGACAGACACCATCACAAACATTTTATTCCTAAAAATATGTATAGTAATAGTAGATCGTAGTTTAATGTTAAAAGCATTTTTTTTAAAATTGCAAAACGCAATATGACTAATTTTAGATTTTTTTTGCACAGTTCCATGTGAAAATATTCTATAAGTCAAAGCATATTATGATAGGTTGACGAAAAAGAAAATGGCAAGAACCAAATAATCCAAACATTAAAAAATTTAAAAACGTAAATTTTGGTGAAAATCCTATTTCTAAAATGTTTATGAAAAAGTCAGAATATTTGTAATACAATGAGAAATGAATAATGTACTAGTTGCTAAAAAGTGAAAACAAAATTGCCATGCGTATTATGGTTTTTTAGATATTTTACAAAAACTTACTTAAGGTTACTACCAATCTTAAATAATAAAGCGTCACGACGCGACATAATGCGACGCCGACAAGAAAACTATTTTTTTTTCTAATTCCGTTTAAATTGACTGCCCAACTATTTGCTTGTTGAAAATTAAATTTTTAATCAATTTGTGCAATCTGCTTTCGTTTTTACGATATATAAAATTTTATTTAAAAAAAAAAATGTTACTGGTAAAATTTGACGATGACAAATTTTGATAAATCTCAATCTAAATTTAAAAACCGCGTTTCGCTAGCTGCTGTGGTTCGTAAGATATGATTTTTTTATAATTTTATATCTCAAAAGCTGTGCCTCTAACGAACTATGACATTATTAAAATTATTATTGAAAATAAAATCTTTAATCTAACATTGAATACCTCGTCTTGCTAGTTGCTGTGGTTCTTAAATTATAATTTTTGAAAATATTTTAACCCCTTCTAATATTCCTGTACAGCAGCCCCCCAATACGACTAAAATTTAATGACCTTATCGGCGGGTGCCACATTTTTTCTTTTTCTATATTTGGTTAAGATCGGTTTATTGGTTTTGGAGTTAGTTAGCCTTTTTTGACCCAAATAAATTAAAAAAAAATTGACGATCCCAATAGTCTTTCAAACTTCCATACCTACAGTATGGGGGCCAAAACAATTGCCAATTTATTTTTTTATTTATCGAATCGGAATCGGTTGCATCGAATCATTTCAACTCTATCTGCGGGCACGGCAGTTCCCGCCAATTTCTCGCAAACTGCTGTACCATCTTTTCAAAAAAAACTCTACTTCGAACTGAGCTAAGAAAGTCACGCTCTGCACAGTCGTAGATCTTCATAGAGTTAATGAACCCTCCAAGTTTTATGGACTTCTACAACGTAGTAAAGTACTCATGTATAGATCATCAAAATTTTACGCTACTTCCAGACATGCTACACAGCTCAAATTTGACAGACTGATAGAAATTATGACCAAACCCTTGGATAAAATCAAAAACCCTAAAATTCTAATTTACTCCCCTCTCCTATACATGTTAATTTGCCCACTTCCAGAAAAGCTAAAGAGCTGAGCGTTGGAAGATGGATAGAAACAATGATAAAACTATAGAAAAAAATTAATAACACCAAAATGTTAATTTACTTCCCTCCCCTATAAATGTAAGGTTATGTAAAAGTAACATTCCCACTTCCAGAAACGCCAGAGAGCTGAGCTTTGGAAGACCGATAGGAACTATGATAAAACTATTGGAAACATTTTAAAAACAATAAAGTTTTCATTTACGTCCCTCCGCTAGAAATGTAAATTTATTTAAAAGTAACATTGCTTTCATCCAGAACCGCTAGAGAGGTGAGCTTAGGAATTTCCAAGTACGCAAAAATGGTATTCCGTAAATAGAATGGAGATAAAACTAAAGACAAGTTCTCCTATACAAATTTCAAAATGAAAGGTTCTTACTAGTTTGGAAATATTTTTCAAAACTTGGCTAATTACGACTGCAAATGACTCTTAGGCAGAGTGCTAAATTGAACAGAAAGAAGTTTGGCTGTAATAGCAAAGTTCAAAAAACATTTCCAAACTAGTAAGAACCTTTCAATTTGAAATTTTAGTATTGGAGAATTTGGCTTTACTTTTATCTCAATTCTTTTTACGGAATACCATTTTCGTGTACTTGGCTTTTTTTACATGAAATGTTTTTGTTATGATATTAGCTTCTCCGATGTGCCCATCCCTGCCTAAGCGTAAAGTGTGTTGCATTGCCTTTTATTTCAAACTGCAAATTTAATTTGTTTAAAAGCTTTGCTTTCGCAACGATGCATCAAATAACATTAATGTGTGTATACATATTTTTTTAAAACCTGTTTACTCATACACAAACAAAGACCACTGATCTCGGCAGGTTTTTTTAAAGACAATAAAGTAAAAAGTTATATTTTAAGAATACTTTTAGAACAAACTGTACCATGATGTAAATTGATGTAATTGATGTAGGTAGAGTCGTAAGGTAAACAAGGAGCTAATAATTTGGAAATATTTAGTACAACCCAATCTAGTTTTACGATTGAAATAAAGCTTTACATTTTCGCTCAGACACAAATTGTAATTTTGGAACATACTCATTTGCATCTGTTTTTAAAGCACAGCTAATTAGCTCACACATATACTATACTATAGTAGTGTGAGCTTTGGTAATCCTAATTTTTTAGAGAAAAAAAAAGTTGCTCCGATTTCAAAAATTTTTATATATCTTTGCGTTTCAGATGATTTTGAAACTTTTTTGTTGCGCCGTCTGTCTGTCTGTCTGTATGTCTGTAACGACCAACGCGCATAACTCAAAAACCGATTGGCCGATTTTAATGAAATTTGGTACCTAGGCTGGGTTTTGGGCCGAGATGGTCCCATTTAAAAATTAACAAAATCCACCGAGCACAAACCAAATAAAAGGGTGGGGGTTGATTTCAAAAATTAGAGTTTATGGAAAAATATGGCGTGTGTGACATCAAACGAAAGGTAATTGAGTCTGGAGTTCAACAAAATACATTTTAATTTATTTAAAAAAAAAGGGTGGGGGTATATTTCAAAAATTAGAGTTTAAGTGAAAAAATGGCGTGTGTGATATCAAACGAAAGGTAATTAAGTCCGGAGTTTAACAAAATACATTTTAGTTTTTGTTTTTTTTAAGGGTCGGGGTAGATTTCAAAAATTTGAGTTTAAGTCAAAACATAGCTTGTGTGGTATCAAACAAAAGGTAATTTAGTCCGGAGTTGAATAAAATATATTTTAGTTTTTATTTATATTAGCTCACACGTACACTATAACTATAGTACCTAGTGTGAGCTTAGGGGCCCATATATTGGCAGAGTATTTTTTATTGCTGTCCAACTCTGCTACACAATGGGCACCTACCTAAGTTTTGACCAAAATTTGGAAATAAGAAAAAATAAATTATGAATTAGGTTTAGTTTCTCTTTTCCGTTAGCTGGATACCCTTCGCGGGTTATCGCTAACTTAAGAATGCCTAGTTGCATTTGAATAATTTTTATATTTAAATGTTGTTTTCTTCTTAAAATATTATTCTTAGATTATTAGATTTTATTAACATTTTTTTTAAATGAATTAATGCATCCTTATGAAAACGTTAAACTTGTCTAAGAGCTACCAGTAGGTACTTTTGTAACCACTTGCCTACACACTTTTTGGCTAATTTTTTTGACTGGTTTTTGCAAAATTCGTTTAAGAAATGATATCTATTTCTAGTGTTTTTATTTACGAAAGCTTTTTTGAAATAGGTACCTTAAAAGACTAAAATATTTTTTTTTTATTTCAGACGATTCCCACTGGATTAAAAAGGTAAGTTTTTAAATTAATAATTTTTTGCGGTATCCATGATGTTTTTTATATCATCGAAATTAATTCATGATAAAAAAAATAAATAAAAAAACACCCAACTGCTAAATCTACTTGGACTTACTAGTCGCAGTTGGGTACAAAATTAGGTATACCTATAATGTACGACATGCTTTAACTTTTAGTTTTGATGCCCAAACCGCACTTACGAAATTATACAGTTTTGTATTTTCATGAATCAGGTTATTAGGTAATTTTGTTCCCAACTGCGACTAGTAGTTACAAGTAGATTAAGCAGTTGGGCGTTTTTTAATTTAATTTTTTTTTATTTCCAACTTTTAGGTTTAAAAACATACATATCCCAAGCAGTGGCGGCGCGTGATAAAAAGCTTTGGGGGCAAACCAAAAAAAAAAAAAATTGCGGCGCAGACATAAATTTTTTTTGAGTGCCACGCTAGCTTTTTGAGGTATAATATAATTTAGAGTAAATAATCACAAAATGAGATATTTAGTTAGATATTAGTTACCTACCTATTATTATTGTAATTATAAATAAATAATAAATGTGTCATACCTAGTTAACATATATTTTCTCATCTAATGGCAATGATGAAAATTTAATTGCCTTTAAATATTGCACGCTAATTCTATCAGAATTAGAAACTTCCGCCATTGTCGTAAATACCAAATCGTCGAAATCAAAACAAACCGCCAGCGCCCGACCGGTAATAAGAAGTCTAAGCGCGGACGACTGAAAAGTGCGCGTGGACTGCTCTAAAATGCAATGCATTCCCCATGGACGCAGGAGGCAACACGGGGGTGCGGGCGGCATTGAGGCTAGTTTTTGTATAAGCGCGGTGCCGAAGGAACGTTCAGATTCTATGTACTGTAAAATTCTATTCAGACATGTCGTCCTCTCTTTCTATATTTCGTAATTAGGATGCGACATAACATCCACGGTGCATACAATTGGGTTCCAGTAAATTAGCGTAAAGAATTAGATTCGAGCTTAGGTTGATCACGAATACAAACACATACATACCGGGTATTAATTTCTAGATAATATTCCAGTCTTTCGTGAATTCCTTTTGGGGTAATTATTAATTCAATTACGCAATGATCAAAGTTTATTATTTTTTTAAGTATAATTTGGGAGTGCACGTGCACATGTGCACTTATGGAGAACCCGCCACTGATCCTAAGCGAAAAATATTACCCTTCCCTTCGCCGTGCTGCAGTTGGAAAAAAAGTGCAAATAGAATCCGCTAGGAAATGGTATAGCCTGCAAAACAATGGCAAAAAAAACTTATTACCACGAGAACCACTAAGTCGATTTCATTCATTCTTACCTCGTTATACTCTCTATTAATTTAAAAATAACAATCAACAAGCCTCTTCCCTCAAAAGAGGCAGGGAAAAATGCAGTTTGCTCCACTAAAATCGGTGGTATGGTTCTGAAGTTATAACTCAAAACCTCTGCACACTAGGATAAAATGACACACTACTTATAATTAAGATTACGCTCGCTTCTTTAGCCCGGCTACATGTTGTGACGATTAGCCGAAATTATTATTATTGGCTTCAACTGGAAATATATACTTCTTTTATCATTTATAAATATTTTTACTTTCCTTGCCCGCGCAACAGTACCTAGGGCATTTATTGTTAACAAACAATATTTTTTTCAGGTAACGCCGAAATTGTGTTATTTGGGTTTATTTGGACCTATCTTAGCAATATCGGAGTGACGGCTGTCTGAGTGTGTGTTTCTGTCTGTCCGCAACAAGATAGCTCCTAAACCGCTAAACCGATTATCATGAAATTTTTAGGTAAAATAGTGTTCGACACTGTAACGAGCTGATTTTGGGTCAAAATCTATTAATTCTAATTGAAAATTTGCTAACTTTTTAACGGATAACTGCAATAATATGCAGTTTTCAGAATATTCTAGAACATATTAATAATTTGTATTGTAACCAAAAACTTTACAAGAGCATATGTTTCCAAGATATTTACAAAAAACTGTTTTTTTCAAGAATATACATAGATATAGCATGGAGTTTACTTGACGTGTGCTAATGGGCTAAGAAGGTATCAGATCCGTCATAAATCTATTTATTGTACCACTATATTTTTTTAAAAATCTTTTGTTTTGTAGTAGTAGTAGGAAAGAGTATTTCAGTTTTTAGATATTTAAAAATATGGCACAAAGAACATAGGTTTAAATTGGCACTGTACCGTTTTATCCAACTTAATAAAAAGTGATATAATTTTTGTTGTTTTTCCTTTTATTCATTCGTTTTGCGACGACAATAAAGCGAATATCATTGAAAATAATTATTGCATCTAACTTGTTGGATAATGTGGCCCATTTGAATCACTTACAAGAATAAATATTTTCTTACTTTTAAACTATATTTTTATATTACTATAAAAAAAATTGTTAGTTTTTTACCTCAATTTTTTAAAAATAAATGAGCGTTTTAATACAAAATGTGCTATAGTATTTTAATCTCTCTTTTTCTCTCTCTCTCTTAAGTTTTGATATGCTTTAGCCCCTCTAATCCAAATTGCCCCTCGGAAAGAAGTTTAGTTGTTTTTCAATATCTTGAAAATGGATCATAAATTTTTTTAAATAATGGCAGCGCTCTAAAGGCACATAAAAAGCAATTCAAATGAACTCGACCCACTTTCCTTATCTAAAATCGAGGGTTCAAATTAGCCCCAGCTAGAGGTTGATAGATAGAGATATCTCAAGATCGCAAATTAATGAAAATCATACAAGGTAAACTGCCTTTAAGAGGCTCTTTTTAGCTTTTTTGACTTTAAATACAAGTTATGTACTTATTGCACATATAATTTTTTTAAGAATTAAATATCTTTTAGGATAAGCACTTAAACATAAACCGTGAAATTCATAATTTTTTAATATTTTAGCTAAGATATTTTTTATTTTAAATAACAAATCAAATTGCCTTTTTCAAGAACTTTTCATAATTTTATCATTATGTCTTTATCAAGAACTTTTCATAATTTTATCATATGGCGGAATAGACTATGGCAATGTATAAAAAATATCAACAATAACAAGCGAGTACGAGTTTATTCTATTGCCTTTGTGAAGAACTTTTAATAATTTTATCATATGTCGGAATAAACTATGGCAATGTATAAAAAATATCAACTATAACAACAACAAAAATAGAAATATTTAGCAAATAAAAACAAATAACAATAAAACATATAAAAATGACAAAGACATGGCAAACTGTTTTAATAAATATTTTTTAAATGTAGCAGCAGATCTAGCCAAAAATATAAACATCAACGAACAAACTTTGAAGAAACTATTATAAAAAAATAAACTATCAGTAAAACCTACAAATAATAAACAAGTTCTAATAATGATCAAGTCTCTAAAACCAAAAAAGGCTCCTGGAATAGATGGCCTCACTTCAGAAATACTAAAGAAAGTTGCAAGCTCTGTTATGCAGTCTTTAACTTTAATAATTAGTAAGTCCATCAAATATTAGACACTTATTGGAATAAAACCTGACCTTATTTAAACATCTACTCTACGGTGACAGATTTGCATATAAAAAGCAGCTGCTCGGCTTCAAAATTCGGCCTTTGTGAATTTAAAAACCGGATTTATTATGAAATTTAGCTTTGGAATGTCAATTTTGAGAGGTCAGCTGTTAGTTTTCTGTGTAAATGTGTCAAAATAAAGTCGAGTCTAAAATAAAGTCAGGTTTTATTCCAATAAGTCCCTATTGTATTTACCCAGAAGCTTGTAAAGAAGGTATAGTTAAACTACTCCACACAGCCAGGGATCCTACAGATATCAAAAATTATCGTAAAATTTCATTAGTTAGCAGTTTGTCAAAAGTATACGAAAAAATACTCAAAGAACAAAAAGTAAATCATTTAGACACTAATAACTATTTATCAAAACATCAGTTCGGTTTTAGAAAAGGCAGGTCAACGGAAGATGCGTTAGCGGAGTTCAGTAGAAAAGTATATAAATCAGTAGACAAAAGTACTCCGTCTATTAGCATCTTTGTTGATCTAGCCAAAGCTTTTGACACAATATCACTTTTACTTACTTACTACTAAGTTGAAGAACCTTGGATTTGATGAGCAGGCTTGCGGACTTTTTCAGAGTTATTTGGATAAGAGGGAGCAAATGGTAGAGATAAATGGAACCTTGAGCGATCCTCAGACTGTAAAGTGTGGCGTACCTCTGGGAACAGTACTCGGTCCTATTTTTTTCAATATTTATATAAATTAACAACAATCTTTTAAGCGTAAATTTTCAAAAAACTCTGTTTCTACCTTTTAGTAGCTACACGAACGGTTTACGAGACTACGTTTTGCTTGTTTTCTCCTTTGGTTCAAAACATATTGTAATAAAGAAATGCACAAAATATAAATATTCAGGAATCTATGTATCATCTAAAATGGGATCACCACGTAGAGTTTGTAACGAAAAAAATAAGGTCACTTCTTCCTCTTTTTCGATTTTATAAGGACATCCTCTCTCCCAAGCAATTAAAAATTCTTTATTATGCCCTAGCACAAACACATCTTACGTACGGATTAATTGCGTGGGCGGGGTCTCTTAAACAAATCTAAAAAGTGTAGATGTTTTACAAAGATGGCTTCTTAAAATCATTTTTAAAAAAGACCGTCTTTACCCCACAGAACTTCTACTTTCAGAAACATGAATTCCTGATACGAGACTTCTATTTTTTTAAACTATGGCACTTAGTTTATACAAAAAGAAACCTATGCTCGAAAACATCAAATCAAATACAATACAAGACATAGACAAAATGCAGTATCAAATCCACCTATGAAAAAAACCGTGGGACAAAGATGCTTGACTTATTTGAGTGTGATCGTGTTTCAGAAAATTTCTCACTTACTATACAATAACTGCAACGTTTCAGAAAACAAATAATGATTTTTCTTTCTATCAGTGTTACAAGAACAGAAATCTATGAAATTTTCGACGAAAAAAATTAATATAAGGTACAAACCCTAAAACTTCTTTTACTTATAAGCATATAGCACTTTTTATCTTCTTAAATATGTTTAAATTCGTGTATCAGATATAAGTTAGTAATTTTTTTTTCCAGCTCAAATAGTAATTTAGTGTGTGTAATAATATTTTTTGGTAAAAAAAAATATTTTATTTATATATTTTCTTAGTTGCTTCTAATTTTTTTATATAGATATGTATAGGGCAATAACCTTACCTTATTATACTAGTTAAGCTAATTTTATGACTAGGCCCATGCGCGAGACTACACTTTTGGGTCAAAGAACACCGCACCCGTTTACACAGGCCTTACGGGAAATTTTTGGCTTCTGTGGAATTGGCTATAATTTTAGTATGTTGTGGTACTATATGTAACTCAAAAAAATGTGAGTAAAGTTATGTTTTTGAGATACAGTTTTTAAGATATAAACAAAACAAAAATATTTTTTTTCTTTAAATATTATATAAAACTATTAATCTGTGCCAAAACAAAATGTGCTAGTTATAAAATTCGGTAATAGTGCAGATATAAAAAAAAAATTTGACTATCCCCCGTATAATATTTCTTAAATAGACAAGAATGACATCATAAGTGACTTTGTCCTTAGACATTTACGAAGTCATTTTTATGGCCAATTAATTTTTTTCGGTCAAGATGTAAGAGTTATTATTATTAGAACGTTTTTTTTCTTGCTGGCTGACATTTCATTGACGTTTGTGTGTTCTAACCTCACAACTTCACGTGTTGTTTTGTTTACCTCCGAGGTTAGAAAATTTTTGATTATTCGTCGGGTTTCGAATTTGTTTGTGTGAAATCCGTCGAAATTTACCTTCGTTTTTTGCTTTCGTTAAGCGCGAGATTGTTGCCGCATTCTTAGCG
Source organism: Aspidapion aeneum (assembly GCA_963576565.1). Classification (NCBI taxonomy): domain Eukaryota; kingdom Metazoa; phylum Arthropoda; class Insecta; order Coleoptera; family Brentidae; genus Aspidapion; species Aspidapion aeneum. The sequence goes on from OY755042.1 coordinate 21,314,647, forward strand.
AACCGTACCCGGGTGTTGATAGCGAAAAAAACCTACTTTTTTGTATCTGATAAAAACCGCTTTGTCATGTCTGACATAAAAGTTTTGAAAAAACAACAAAATAGCGTTTTTAATAAATTAAAAACAACTTATAATAGAGCCGTCGAAGCCCAGGGCAATGCAGAGAAGGCAAAAAAGTTAAAATCCAGATGGGAAGATGTGCCTTCTCTCGTAAGCCACTTCGATGCATTGCATTTTGAAATTATAAGCTTTGATAGTAGTGATCAGATACAAGAAAGCCAGGAAACTTTAGTGCAGGAATTTGATGAAATGAAATACACAATTAGATCGATTTGTCGTGAGCTCTATCCGGAGGAATACCAAGATGCCTCACAGACAGTTTTGAACCATTCCCTGGTAAATATGGACAGGGGTCTTGAAATTAAAAGAATAGAGGTACCCCATTTTGACGGTAATCTTAAAAAAATGGCCCACCTTTTTTGATATGTTTAAGTCACTTGTGCACGAAAAAGCTGACATGAGTGAAATAGCTAAATTTCAAGCCTTAAATACCGCTCTGGTGGGAGAGGCTGCATCTGTAATTAGGAACATACCGCTAACCTCAGATAATTATCGAGTAGCCTTCGATGCGATGATTAGACGTTTTAATAATAACAGACTTTTGGTAACAAATTATTGGACGTCTATTTGTCAAGCCCCTTCTGCCAAATCGAGCAACCCACATGATTTGAGGTTATTGTTGTCCACTTTCCGGGAAAATTTGGAAGCATTGTCAAACTTTGATGATGTAGACCTTTTAGATTTTGCTAAAATGATTCTTCTTTTGCAAAAAGTTGATACCCCATTGAAAACTCAGTTTGAGATTGAGTATAGTGATAAGGAAATCCCGTCCTATAAAGATTTGTTTAAATTCTTAAAGAAAAATTGTCGGGCTTTGGAAAATAGTTCTATTTTGAATAAGCCAAGGGAGGTCTCACCTCCTCTACCCCCTAGGAAGGGTGGCAAACCACCCTATCCTGTGTTATTGACTGGAACAGGCCAGTCTGGTAATAAAGGTTGTATTTATTGCCAGCAACAGCCCTACCATCCCCTTGTGAAGTGTACCAGATTTCTGGAATTAAAAGTAGGTCAGCGCCATCAATTTGTTAAGCTTGAACGATTGTGTTTTAACTGCTTTGGCAAACATGGTGTATCTCAATGCCCTACAAACGCCACGTGTCGTCAGTGCCAGGGTCTTCACCATTCCCTGTTGCACTTTGTGAAAAGCTCTCAGAGCCCCCAAGTTGATCGTCCAGGGGAGACCCCCCGTATACTTAATAGTGAAGGTGCCCAACAGGCATTGTGTACCGCTACACCCAGTAGCAACCATTTTGAACCTCGTAAGAGGAGACCTGTGCTTTTTGCAACTGCCGAAGTTTTAGTGGTAGATGCCAACAAAAACTTTGTGTCTTGTCGGGCAATTTTAGATTCAGCTAGTGAAGCATCCTTTGTAACTGTCTCTTTGGCTGAGAGGTTAGGACTTAAAGTAGCTCCGAATAAAACTCCTATTGAAGGAATAAATGGCATGATTTCTAGTACATCAGATGGCAATGTAACATTGCAGATAAGCTCGTCCAAGTTTCCTGATAGTTTGTTTTCCTGTGATGCCATTCTTATTCCTAAAATTTGTGGAACCATACCTGTGACTGTTGTTGAATATGATTCCATTCAGTGGCCATACCTAAAAAATGTAGATTTTGCTGATCCTAATTTTGGACAACCTAGTAGTGTAGACCTTTTAATTGGTGTTGATTTGTTTGGTCAGATGCTTGTGCCTGGCTTTAAAAAGGGAGAAAATGGAGGACCTTGTGCCATTAATTCAATTTTTGGTTGGATACTCCTTGGTGGTATTGATGGTCCTCGTAAAACTCAAAAACCCATTAGTTTGTTGACCTCAGTGTCTTCCCCTATAGAATCTCGATTGGATAGTACCTTGCAAAAGTTTTGGGAACTAGAATCGACCCCTCAAAAAATCCCTCTTTCCTCTGATGAGGATTTGTGTGAAGAAATATTTGCTACCACTCATTCAAGAACTGAGTCCGGCAGATATGTTGTTCGCTTGCCTTTCAGAGAGCCTCGACAAGAACTTGGTAACTCTAAAGGTCAAGCATTGCATAGATTTAATATGATGGAAAACCGATTGTTGAAAAATCCTGCTTTGTATAGTGCGTACAAAGACTTTGTTCAGGATTACCTAGACCAGGGGCATATGAAATTGGCCAATTCTAGCCCTGACTTCCATTCATATTTTATTCCACACCACCCAGTTGTGAAGGCAGATGGTGACTTGTCAAAAATTCGAATTGTTTTTGATGCATCTGCCAAGACCTCAAATAGTCGTAGCTTAAATTCTATTTTATTGATAGGACCTAAACTCCAAAGAGATATTGTGTCAATATTGCTTACTTTTCGCCTTTATAGTGTTGTATATTCTAGTGACATACGTCAAATGTCCAGGCAGATTGATATGCATCAGGCTGATGTGTGTTATCAACAGATATTGTGGCGGTTCGACCCAACCGAGGAGATTCAAGAGTACTCTCTTCAAACAGTAACTTATGGTGTGAATTCGAGCCCATACCTAGCTATTCGTACTCTTTACCAGCTCGTTAAAGATCATGGCAGTGGCTTTCCACTAGCGAGCAAGGTGTTGATGCATACTACTTATGTGGACGATGCCATCGGATTAGCTAATTCTGTAGCTGAAGCTTTAGAAAGCCAGAAACAGCTAATTGCGTTGTTAAAATTGGGTTGTTTTGAACTTCGTAAGTGGACTAGCAACACTCCTGAGTTACTAGAATCGGTTCCAGCTAGTGATCAGCAACCAATTTCCTTTGATGATGAATCTGCTGGTTTAAAAATCCTTGGACTAAAGTGGTGTCCAAAATTGGATTCGTTTTGTTATGATGTGATGCCCATGGAAAGACCTTGTACCAAGAGAAACATTCTTTCTGAGATTGCAAGGATATATGATCCACTCGGGTTCCTAGCCCCAGTTGTTTTGGTTGCTAAATGTTTAATGCAACGTTTGTGGGTCCAGGGTCTTTCATGGGATGATACCCCCTCTAGTGATATTGTTGCACAGTGGCAACTCTATGTGTCGCAACTACCATTATTATCTTCGATATCAATACCTCGTTATGTTGTGAAGCAAAATGCTGTCACCACTGAATTGCATGGCTTTTGTGACGCCTCAATGTGTGCATATGGTGGTGCAGTATATATTCGACAAATTGAGTTGGATTGAAATATTTCTATCTCCCTTTTGTGTGGGAAAAGTAGAGTGTGCCCTTTGAAAAGTATTTCTATTCCACGCTTAGAATTGTGTGCGGCTGTATTGTTGGCAGAGCTATTGGAGTTTGTTGGCAATCATCTTGATTGCGTCCCGATTGATAAGATTTTTGCTTGGTCTGACTCCAGCGTTACCCTGGCTTGGATAAAATCGTGTCCATCAAAACGAAAGGTTTTTGTAGCCAATCGTGTAACGACTATTCAAGAGAAAGTTCCCCCCAGCTGTTGGTACCATGTAAATGGTAAGGAGAACCCAGCTGATTGCTTATCCCGGAGCTTACTTCCTGGTCAATTGATAGACCATCCTCTTTGGTTTACCGGACCATCCTGTTTGGCCCAGTCTAGTGAAACATGGCCTATGAACCACAAAATTGATGCGTTTGATGCTGATCTACCCCCTGAGGAAAATCGTTTTGTTTTTGTGACAGAAATACCCCTTGATGAAGTACAGCTGTTACTCACTAAGTACTCCTCTTTACGTAAAATCTTGGGCATTATTGCCTTTTGTTTGAGACCTTTTCAAGTGAAAAAAGATCCTTCTTTATCTTTTCCTACTAAAGCCCTCAATGAGGCAGATCTTTATTATGCTACTTTAGTTGTTATGCGAGTTGTACAACAAGAAGTTTTTTTTGAAGATTTGAAAAGGATACGTAAGGGTGAAAGTTGTGCTAAGCCTCTTCGAAAGTTAGCTCCTTTTCTTGATTCCCATGGTGTTCTCAGGGTGGGCGGTAGATTACGTCACACTGATTTAGCATATGAGGTGAAACACCCCATGTTGTTGCCTCGTAGTCATAGGCTTACCACTTTGATTATTGAGAAATTCCATAATGAGCATGGACATCCAGGTCCTCGCTTATTGGAGTACCTCCTTAATCAACAGTTTTGGATTTTGTCGGTGAAAAGTGCCATTCACAGTGTTGTTTCCAAGTGTTTTTGTTGTGCCAGGGTAAATCCCAAACCATTGCACCCATTCATGGGTGACCATCCTAAATTTAGAGTGTCCTAGGTAAAGCCCTTTTCCCATGTTAGTGTAGATTTTATGGGTCCATTCTCCATCACGTTAACCAAGCGTCGTGGTGTAAAAAGTCAAAAGGCTTATGGGTGTATTTTTGTTTGTTTCCCAACAAAGGCCATTCACCTGGAGGCTGTCTCTGATTTGTCCACTGATGCATTTTTGGCTGCCCTCCGCCGATTTGTTGGTAGACGTGGCAGATGTGCTGCCCTCTACAGTGACCAGGGCACTAATTTTGTTGGGGCAAATAACCTCCTTGTGTCCTATTGTCAGCAAGCTGCTGAGACTTTAGCGATTAAGTGGTGTTTTAATCCACCCGCCAGTCCGCATTTTGGTGGACTCCATGAGTCTGGGGTAAAGTCCACAAAACCTTATCTGAAGAGAATTGTGGGGGATCAAATCCTAACCTTTGAAGAGTTGATGACTGTATTGGTTCAGATTGAGGCTATTTTAAATAGTCGACCATTGTGTAGTATGAGCCCTGATCCTCATGACTTTCAAAGTCTTACTCCTGGACATTTCCTCACTTTGGAACCCTTGACAGCCCCTCCCGATGAAGATCTAACCAATGTTAAGTTAAACCGTCTCCATCGCTGGCAGCTTGTTCAGCAGATCCAGCAGCATTTTTGGCGCCGCTGGCATATGGAGTATTTACAGTCGTTGCAACAACGCGAAAGATGGAATACCCCCGATAACCCTCCAAAAGTTGGAACATTAGTAGCGTTGAAAGACGAAAACTTACCCCCATTGAAGTGGTCACGGGGTAGAATTGAAAAAATTTACTCGAGTCCAGATAGAATCCCCCGGGTCGTGCAAGTAAAAACCGCGAAAGGATTACTTGACCGTAGTTTGGTGAAGGTATGTCCGTTACCCAGCCAGTAACCAACCTTCAAAACCTTGTGTAGCGTGAATCGTGCTTATTTGAATTAACTTAAGTATGACATCCATAGTTATTGCGATAAAATTATTGTTGCAAAAATGCTAATTTATTGTTTAGACCCTTTGGGCAATTGAATAACCTTTTTTTTTTTTTGATTTTTTGTTTTTGGGTTTTTCTATAAAAATTGGGAATTTTTATGGTGGGCGGAATGTTTAATACTGCCAGTTATTTTTTCTTTATTGTTTTATTTTGAATTTTTGGGAAAACCTAACCTTAAAGTTTGTTTTGATATTTTGGGCTTTCTGCAAAAACCTTCAAAAAAGGAAAGTCCGGTTTGGGAAAAATTCCGATCAGGTGATAATTTCTCGCTTTGTTGAAAGCTATTTTCTTTTTGATCACCTGATCATTTTATTGAAATCATTCGCGTTTTTTTCTCACGCTGGGAGTTTGAAGCGCCACCCTGTGTGTTACAGGGGAATGAAGATTTCACTTCCGCCAAAAAACTAGAAGAAGTCAGACGTGTTTTCGTGTTGAAGACCGAAATTCGAGTCCCAAGAAACGGGCGGCGCCGCCAGAGAATGTTGCAGAATCACAGAAGGTAAGCTTCTAGCGTGTTGCCGATTTTTTCCATTGTTTTTTGTTTAATAGACTCTGTTTTCCCAGGCGGGGCGAATTTAACTTTGGGGTTATTTTTTTGGGATATCTCTAGTTTTTCTCCCCTTCAGGGCTCAGATCTCTACTTATATTTTTTTTTAGTTACATATCCTACTATAACAAAAATTATAGCCAATTCCACCGAGCCAAAAATTTTCCATAAGGCCTGTGTAAACGGGTACGGTGTTCTTTGTATTTATTGATTGATATCTAGTTTTGTAGAAAATCCCAATGTATTTACTCGTATATTATCAATAAATGCTTTATAATAATAATAATAATAATAATGTTATGTCTTAACATTGTCAATATTAATATTTTGTCAGTCAAACAACCCAAGACGCAAAAAAGTATTATTAACATTTAATGAAAATTTAAGCATAAATATTTATTTATCTGTCAGTTAGAGTGGGTATTAATTTATTCTCATTATTGGACTTTTCCTTTTATATCGCCCACTAAAATATTAAAAGCACTATTCTCTTTTAAGCATCTTATTCATTTTTATTCAGGTCACACGCCACACACATCTCATTAGGCTAAGACAAGCTTAACTTCTTTCTTTTTATTTTCCCTTATTCCCTTTTGTTTTTTTTATTCTTCATCTTATTGCAAGATGTTGTAGGTAGTGTGCATGAGGGCAGAAATTTTTGATCTCTGATTGGGGCTTTTGCAATTAACTTTTTTTTAAGAAATTAGTATGTAACATAAACCACGTAGATCAATCTCTACAAATTATAATTTACAATTAATATGTTACATTGCATTCATCATTTTTTAGAAGTACCGAATATATCTTTTTAAGATGTAAGAAAACAAGGCAAGTAGTAAATTATGAAAGATTTTTGGTAATACCGTCTCAGTCAATAATTAGAATTCGTTATTTTCTATAGTAAATAATAATTTCCGCTTTGCTTATTTCAGGTTGTAGCTCTGCGTTTATGTTCTTTATTTTCGTTTGCAGTTTCTTCATTGTTTCTCGTAGTGGTTCCCTTTTTATTTGGTATAATTCTGCATAGAATAGTTGTTTCATATTTATATTATCCTCTTTAACATTAGTTTCTATGCCGTTCATATCCTTTATTTGAATAATTTCATATCTACCTAAAGTTGGCCTTAGACATTTCATATTTCTGCTATTTTCTATAACTCTCTAAACTTTTATTCCCTGGCTCTTTCTTTTATTTTCTTTATGATTTTTCTTATAGTTTTATTTATTTCTGTGTACTCTGTCGATGTTCTTTTTCCTTCTTTCTCTAGCTTCCGCCTTTTTTCCACCAGTTTCTTAATTTTTTCTTATATACAATTTTCCCTCTATATCTTTAAAGTGTGGCATGAAGGCCTTACTTTTAAACTAAAACGGTTTCTGCCAAAACAATATTCGGATATTTTGGAATCATACATATCTGATAGACATTTTAGAGTAAAACAGGAAGACTCATACTCAAATTTAAGAGAAATTCAAGCAGGCGTGACCCAGGGTAGCGTACTAGGCCCTTATCTATACTTATTATTCACTTGCGATATCCCAAAGCTAGAAAATTGTCACTTAGCAACATTTGCAGATGATACTGGTTTATTGACGGTAGAAAAATCTATTGAAAAATGCATAGAAAAACTTCAGGATGCACCGTTACCGAAGTTCACAGTTGGACCACAAAGTGGCGAATAAAATTAAATGAAACCAAATCAATTCATGTTGATTTTACAAACAAAAATATAAATCACATACAAATAACAATTAACAACAATCCCGTACCATATTCAAATCAGGCCAAATATCTCGGTATAACGCTTGATGCCAAATTGCGCTGGAAAGCGTATGTTAAGAAAAAAAAAAGAAGAACTTGAAATAAGGTATAGAAAAATTAACTGGAATGGGAAGGAAGTCCAATTTAACAATTCATTATAAGTTACTGCTTTATAGACAAATACTGAAACCAGTATGGACATATGGTATTCAACTATGGGGTTGTGCTAAAGAGAGTAACATTCTAGTTTTCAGAGATTTCAAGCATTTAAAGTATTAAGAAACAATGTGAATGCACCTTGGTACGTTCGAATTAGTGACCTTCATCGAGATCTAAAAATCGAAACTGTAGCAGAGACTATAAAAAAGTACGCAAAAAGCCATGAAGGTAGACTTCATCGGCATGTGAATGTGGAAGCAATTCAGCTTCTAGACAATACTATGCTAGTTCGAAGACTAAAAAGAGTGAAGCCGTTTGAGCTAGTAAACTAAGTGAATTATATAAAACAAAATAATGCTATAAACACAACACAATTGTGAGTTACAGACTAAACAAAGCGGGGAGAACTGTTGAATGAACGCTAAGTTTAAATCTGACTTTTCTAGTAAATTAAGTTAAAACAAAATTGCTAATTAGTCTTACTGGCTAGATTGTAATACAATAAACACAGTGTGTTTAACAAATAATATAAAAATTAATTAATGTTTCAAGTTACTTTATTGCCATAAGATTTACATGATAATTAATGATAAAGACTAACATAAAAGAAAATAATTCTTTAAATTAATTTATCCAATTATTCTATGTAACGTAAATAAATATAAGTTTTAAACATTACAAATTTTAGAGTATATAGGTGGTATATCTTTTACGCTCTTCTCGGGTTTAACCTCCTCTCAAAGTTAAAAACTCCCTGACTAAGTGGTATGTATATCTTTACTTATGAACAGTTTTTTAAGTTCCCCTCGAAATTTTTTTAAGCTTTGCAAGCTTTTAATGTTATTTGGAATTGCATTAAAAATTGTTGCTCAAAAGCAGTATGGACTCTTGGCATATAATGATAGATTGCAATTAGAAATTCTAATATTTGAACTAGACCTTGTAATGTGAGTGTGAAATGTGTTTACAGATGGAAATTTTTCTTGCTGTTTTTTAGATAGATGGAGGTGTCATTAGATTGTCATTATTATCTGCAATAATCCTGAGGTTTTAGTTTAAATATATGTCTCAGTAATCTTTTTTGCAATAGAAGAATGCGTTCAAAGTTTTTACATTGACCTCAGAACACAACTCTCTTATGTGACTGTATCCTAAGGAGTAGTATACGTTGATAAGCTGTTTAGTTGTTAGTAAGTTCTTTAGGTTCAAAATTGCAAAAAAGTAGAGTTTAGTTTTCCTGTCACAGAACTGCAATGCGTATTATTTATTTCATTTATATTTTCATTTTCGCATCTTAAGTTTTGGATTAGCTGTTCCTCTAGCCTTTCTTTGTATATAGCATTATTTTATGTAAGTTTATTCATGGCAGGTTGTTCATTGTTATTATTAATTTTTCTTTTCATTTCGAAATTGCTATCAATGCAAATTTTTGTTTTGACCATCGTGCCTGTGAAGTTGTTTAGGACTGTTACATCTCTTACGATGTTTTTCTCAGTAGTCAGTTTTTACGTCATTTCATTAGGGCTGAACCATGTCCACTTTCGTTGCGGTTTCGTTCTATAGAACGAATTCATTCCGTAAAGTTGTTTTTCTTCTAGATAATTTATTAAGGTTTTGCCCCTGTCATTCCTTTTGCCATATCCAAAATCCCCTATTTCTACCCAACTACAGCACAGCGAAAGGAAGGGTAATGTTTTTCGATTGTGGTATATATGTAAGTAAATATGTATGTGTCACGCTAGAGGCTAAACGACTGAACCGATTTTAACAAAAAAGGTGTCGTTGAATTCTTACTCATCCCGAAGGTGCTATGGGCCATATCGTCGGCGAAACCGCAAACCCAAGTATGTTGAATGTTTCGATTTTAAAATGTTTAGAATTTTTTGTCGGTTAAGAGATTTTGCACATGCGTCCCCACTAATAAATGAACCGATTGCCGCCAAAATCTAATTTTTGAATTTTCGTCAGTTTGCTTTTGCGGTGTCGTCGACGATATATTTTTTTAAACAGGAATCAACATGGCGGTCTTCAGACGCCATTTTGTCACATGATGTAGGCTTTAAGGCATATATATTATCTAAATTTCAGGCAATTATTAAATATTTATTTATTAAAATTCCTTTGATTACCCATTGCAAATGTCCTCTAATTTGCTGTAGTTACTTTGTAGTCCTCCTCCCACCCATCTCCCTTATTGCTATTTCTCCTACATTATTTAAAAACCATATTCGCATAATTTTATCAAATATAGGTAAAGCGATTTCAAAAATTCTTTCTACATACGCTTTTAGATTTTTTTCCAACACCATTCTACTAGTTGCCCCCCGCCTCTCTCTCTCTATCCTCCACGCCATTCTTATTAGCAATAGTTACAGCTATAACTTTCACAAATACAAAGTGATTTAAAAAGTTATTTCTGCACACGCTTAAAGACTTTTTTCCATCATCATTTTACTAGTTTCCCCCTCCCTCTCTTCTCCCCTTCCTTCTTGTTAGTAATAGCTGTAGCTATACCTTTCACAAATATAGAACGATTTTAAAAACTCTTTCTGCACACGCTTTAAGACATTTTTTCCAAACCATTTTACTAGTTTCCCCCTTCCTCTCCCTCTCTTCTCCTCACCCTTCTTATTAGTAAAAATTGTAGCTATACCTTTTACAAATTTAGAGCGATTTCAAAAATTCTTTCGGCACACGCTTTAAGATTTTTTTTTGACACCATTTTACTAGTTCCCTCCTCCCTCTCTCCTCCCCCACCTTCACTCAATGGAAGTTAGCACTGTTCGCGTCCGTAGAAAATCTACATCTACACGTACTTTTTGAGTAAAGCTAAATGAATTGTAAATGCATAGTGCTTTTTATAAGGCTGAATAAGAATTAAAATAAAAAAAACACCCAACTGCTGAATTTACTTGTAACTTCTAGTCGCAGTTCGGTACAAAATTACTCAATAACCTGATTCCTGAAAATACAAAACGGTATAATTTCGTAAGTGCGCTTTGGGCATCAAAACTAAAAGTTGAAGCATGTCGTACATTATAGGTATATCTATCAATTTTATACTTGTGCGACTAGTACGAGGGTGGATTAAATATAAACAGGCATTTTAAACTTACTAACGGAAAAGTCATTCAGGATGAACGTGGCCGTTATAATTTTGGAGTAGGGATATTCAGCAGCATGTAGGCGGCTGGTAGTGTCGCGATGCTCATTTGGCCAGGAGCAATCGCAATTAGCGAGAAGAAGGTACACAGCAGTGTTGCGCAAAAAATAATCATTAAATTTCTAACACGCGAAAACTTGAAACCTGCTGAAATTTGATGCAGATTGAGAGCACAGTTCGGAAATAAGACGCTTTCGTTGGTACCTGTAAAAACTTGGTGCAAAGAAATTAACGACGGCCGTGAGCGTGTCGACAACGTGAGTCAACAACGTCGTCCGCGTACCCTCATTTCTACAGGCAAAATTTTAGCGACGGTTTTCTGGGACTGGAGAAGAGTTTTGTTGGTCGATTTTTTGCACGAGCGAATAACAATAAACGCGGCTTACTAATGCAACTTACTCGACCAGGTAAAGCTTGATTATCACCAAAAGAGGAGAGCACACCCCATCCAAGACGTGTTGCTCCTGCATGACAACGCTAGACCTGATACGGCAGCTTTAACACAGGCCAAAATCAATGAAATGCACTGGACTCTGCTGGAATACCCTCCATACAGACTTGTCACCTTGCGATTTTCATATGTTTGGTCCACTCAAAGATTCACTGGGAGGCGAGCAATTTTAGACCAATGAAGAGATGGAGGCATTCGTGTGCAACTGGTTAGATACCCGCCCAGCTTCCTTTTATGAAAACGGGATTAAGAAAGTGTCAAACCGTTGGAAAAAGTGTATTAACAGAGACGGGGGATTTGTAGAAAAGTAGAAAAAGTTTCTACTAAATAACTAGTTTATAAACAAAGGCTTGTTTATATTTGATCCAGCCTCGTACTTACAAGTAAACTTAGCAGTTGGGTGTTTTTTTATTAAAAAAATTTTTTAGTTTCTTCTATGTTCATTTTCATACCTAATTTGGCATTGAAATCTTCCTTTGCTAGTGTAAGATGGGTTTTGTGTTCTTCCATAGCTTTAGAGATGTCTTCATAGAATGCTTTGATATGCTCGTCATCGTAGGTAGAAGTATACTTGACTAACTTGAATAACTCTAAGTAATGTTTTTTTTCATCTTAAGTGTAAGATAGGCAACGCGATCTGAGATTTCTTTAATAGTATGGACCAGTGGCGGATGGTGACGTTATAAATTGGGGGGGGGGCAGAAATTTAAATTGCATGAAAAATGAGATAAAAATCTTACCGAAACAATTTTATTTTAGTATTTTCCATACCAGCAGCAACTTGGTGTAGTTTTTAGTTTATTTGTTTATAGATATAGTCCATTCGCCTTTCTTTTTTATGGTCCCGTAAACAGTCTATTAACCTACTAAGTATATGTTTTGCCTCCAGGCAGTATTCAATTGGCACCTAATATCAGTCTTGCCTAGCATAGAAATTTCTATGTCGTTATTTAAATGAATACCACTTACTTTGTGTCTTTTTAACTTTTTACTAAAGTGCTTCATATAACACATTCCCTTTGCACGCAGGATCACTTTGTGGATTGTTCATAACAAGACACATAAAGCAAAAAGAGCATTTTTTTTCACAACCGCACAACCAGTTTTTAGCATCGTATAATCTTTTGTTAAATTTTCTATTATAAGTTTTTATGGAACAGCCCTCGTAATTATTTACACTAAAATTTTGGTTAATTTTTAGGTCCGGTCTATGTGGCCCTAATGATTTTATTTGTAATCCAAGTTCATATGTCAACGTATTTAAATTTGCATAGTTAATTATGTAATCGACGGTATTTATTCATTTTATGAAGAAACGATAACGAAAACAAACAATGACACGCGACCGGCAAGGCTTTTTACTACTGAAAAACCCCAAATCAAAACAAATTCATACGTCTTTACTTAGAATAGAACCGGCAACTAAAACAAACATTCCTCCCGTCCCCGCGCGAGAACAGCCACCCATACACCGCTGAAAAACGGGTGAAATTGAAACCTTGCTCCGCGCGGTGCTGCCGGCTTGTAATTATTTACGCTAAAATAGTTCACCCAATTAATCGCTTTTTGTTAACCACAGATAATAAAAAGAACTAGACAATCATGTCGTAAGGGAAGATTTAACTTTTTTTAAATAAATCAATTAAAAATACTGTTTGTTATCTAGTTTTAGAAGGGCACTGCCCCGTTGCCCTCCCTGTAGCAGCCGCCACTGGTATGGATGTGTCGCCCGTATGCAGCCCTTTACCCCTAACAAACTTTAATGGCGTTTAGATGAATTTACGGGCTGGTCCTCAGAACAAGGTAGTGGTAGCCGTATACATCGATGTTACAGTCTCCTTAGACATTGTCAGTACGGCATAACCAAGATGGATGGAAAGGCGATGAAATGAAGATGATAAAATCTGAAAAGGAGAAATGAAATGTGGATACCCACTTTAGAAAACCAACTGCCAATTTGCAGTATCAGCTAGGGTAGCTTCGGGTCTGAGGCAAAAATCTAACATTAGTCTACCCTAATCTTGGCCTTGCATAAAGCTAAGTAAAAATGTTTTGAGAATGTTTTACCAATTTATTCAGCAAAGATGAGAAATTGGGTCATGCACTGTACCGCATATAACTGGACTTTTAACCACGTTCCTCTCAAACAATATTACAGCCAGAGCAAGAAATGATAAAAATACTCCGGCAATGTATGGGAACCTAACCTCACGATTATAATGTAATTTTTACTTGGCCCGCGAAAGCCTCCCCCCAATACATATAGTATTATCTCCATGCACTGTTACACACAAGTAATGTTTCCCACCACTCTAATTTTTGAAATCTACCTTCAGCCTTTTTTTCGGGTTATGTTCAGTGGATTTTATTAATTTCTAAATGGGATTATCTACAGCCAAAACCTAACCTAGGTACTGAATGAATGTATGAATGTACGGTAGTGGCGGTTAAAACCTTGAAGCCTAGTTTACACCTACACCTGATTCCCACCTACGACTTTCTCGTGGGTGCCCGCTCACGCGTCACATGATCTCAATATGAAATGTTATCGCAGTCATGTGACGCGTGCGCGGGCACGCACGAGAAAGTCGTAGGTGGGCACCGGGCTCTATGCGTGCCCACCCCGATTCAAAAAACGCATCACTTGATGCAGCGTCACCTGATGCGTTTTTTGAATCAGGGTGAGAATGCATAGGTGGAAACTGGGTTTTAAGTATCTAACCTGGGCTGCCTTTCTGGGCCCGTTGTGCAACACGGTATCTAGTATATAGAACCCAGTAGACTTCAAATTATATTTTACAAACACAACTTTTTCTGGGTATTACGCCACTAGTAAGGACAAATTATTTTAAAAAATTATAAAAAACCACTGCGTTTCTCCTAGAAAAATAAAAATCACTAATTTGTCAGTGACTTTCTATAAAAATAAATAGTTGCCTAGTAAAACCTAAACCACTTATCTTTTAATTGAATTTGAATACGCTACGTTTCGATTGCCAATCTACAATCGTTTTCAAGCTTTTATTTATATTTTCTCTCAAAATCTTAAATGTTTCTTGTTCAAATATATTTTTTTATAGAAAGTCACTGACAAATTAGTGATTTTTATTTTTCTGGGAGAAACGCAGTGGTTTTTTATAATTTTTTAAAATAATTTTTCCTTACTAGTGGCGTAATACCCAGAAAAAGTTGTGTTTGTAAAATGAATCCGCCACAAACATATAGATTTTATTTTCAAATTATATTTTAGGCCAGAAACTTAGTCATCATGATATACCACATAATGCCATGGTTGTAGCCTTTTGACATAATGAAGAGGGTACACAGAGCCACAATGGGCCCCTACTAGCTGCTATCTCCAAATAGGCACTCCATATACCCTATCCTATGTGGTGATTTCCTGAATGTCCAGACCACCGAATCCATTCAGAGAATCACCGGATTAACCCATCCCCTTTACAATAGATGTTATCTGGTGTGATCCCAAAGGTTACCAGTTTTTTATTTTTTTTTGTTAACATACTGGTCAATGGTCGTCCGTTATCAGACTACCCATTTACCCATGGGTCGAGGCCCTTTAGTCGCCTGTTACGACATGCCTAGGGGTTACCTTGGTGCTATTCTTATCTTCGGACACCATACGGACCAAACATACCTTGGTACTATAAACTATTAAAATCGGGCTAGTAGTTTTCGAGTTATGCGCCTTGGTCATTACAGACAGACCGACAAACATACGGACAGACAGACAACGCTACAAAAAAGTTTCAGAATCATTTGAAACGCAAAAATATACAGGTGGGGAAAAAAGACGGGAAACCCTAAATATCTCACAAACTAAGACATATACCAAAAAATGTTTCAAGTCACTGGCGTATATATGGGGGGGGGGCCTGGGGGGCCCGCCCCCCCCCCTTCCCCCGAAGCGAAGATTTTTTTAGATATTTTCGACATATTTCATGATAAAAACATAAAATAGCATAAAATACGCTCTCATGGGGTCTCGGGTCCCCCCA
The DNA here is from genome assembly GCA_963576565.1 of Aspidapion aeneum. Lineage (NCBI taxonomy): Eukaryota > Metazoa > Arthropoda > Insecta > Coleoptera > Brentidae > Aspidapion > Aspidapion aeneum. Next base: position 21,330,063 of record OY755042.1, read on the forward strand.
AACTGCCTCGGGCGCACCCCAAAACATTTTTCTATATACGCCACCACTGTTTCAAGTATAAGTTGTAACGCTTAATTTAATCTATTCAGGTGTCACATTGACTTTGACGTATCTGTCAGTTTTAAAGGATCTGTCAGAGGTAACTTTAAAATTTTAACTTCGTTAGATCAGCAATCTTTTTACCACAAAATCGGCATGTGCCAAACTGTTGGGGAAGAACCTTTTGAACTGCTACTTTAAACTTTTTATTTAATGTTTTTAACGTCTTAAACCTAAACCGATAGAGTTCTAAAAAAACAAACATCTTTATTCATTATTTACCTGTGCAGATAGACCTCAAAAACATTATTGTTGTTATAAAAATAAATAATTCTTGTCAATTTGATTCTGATTTAAAACGGTACTAATTTAGATACATACATGAAAAATTTCGGTCACTGCTTTGTTGACACTTCAGTACATCATCAGGGTACTGGTCTCTATCCATCTACTGATTTTTAAGGTCACTAAAAAATAAAATAAAAATTATAACTTTTTCTTATTCTATAGCGGAGTGGCAAAAGAAAAACATGCCCAACAAGGAGTATCTATTTTGGTCAACAAAAGATTTAGAAAATTTATCACCAACTGGGAAGCAGTCAATGAAAGGCTAATTAAAATGAATATAACAATAAAAGGAATGAGACTTACGATTTTTGGAATCTATGCGTATAACGACGATGCAAATGTAGCCGTGAAAGATAATTTTTTTGAAGAAATACACAATGAAATATCAGCAGTAAGTGCATCTAGAGAAATTGTCATATTGGGAGATTTAAATAGTAGAACCGGTAACAGAGTTAATGATCTGACAGTTGGCCAATATAGAGAAAATCTTGTTAATGACAATGGAAACCGGCTAATTACAGTATGTGAGCAATTAGACCTAAAAATCCAAAACGGTTTTTTTCAACATAAGGAAATACACAAATATACCTGGACCAAACCCTCACAAAACCTGAAATCCGTCATTGATTATCTTATCACTAAACAAAAGACAAAACTAAAAATTCAAGATGTCAGAACAAAGCGTGGATCAACATGCGGAAGTGATCACTATTTTCTGGAGTCCAAAATTCTCTTTCCTTATCAAGGCCGAAGCCTGCATCAACAACATCTTGATGATACAGTGATTGAAGAAATTGATCACTGTAAATATAATCTACTAAGCCTAGAACATGACAGCGTAAAAAACTTATACAAAAAGAGACTGAACGAAAAACTTAATACAAGTTCAGGTGAAACCCCAGATGAGGAATACGAATGTATTACATTAAGCATCCACCAAGCTGCAAAAGAAGCACTAGGATTAGTGGAAGAAACTTCTAAAAGAAGAAAACCATACTGGTGGGATGCTGAGATTGAGAGAGAAATAGAGGAAAAAAGAAAATTATATCACACCTACTTATCCCAAAAGACAGATAGAAGCAGACAAGAATACAAAATCGCGCAATCAAAGGTGAGAAGAATGATCAGTGATAAGAAAAATCATTCGTGGACGCAAAAGTGCCAGAAAATAGATTCTTACTTAGGAGGTAGGAGAAGTACCGAAAGCTGGAAAACTATAAGATCGATTAAAAAAGAAACATGCAGAGATATCATTTCACCAATACCAGACAAAGAATGGGATGAGCATTTTAAAAAACTTTTAACTGAAGATAGAGCAGAATTCAAGGAAGACGCAAGAGACAATATAATTAGAACGATGGGATCTCCAGTACCCCTCACAATCTCTGAGGTCAAAAACGTGTGCACAACCTTAAAAAGCGGTAAATCTGCCGGACCCGGAAATATCCCAGCCGAACTTATTAAATATGGCACTGAAGAACTGTTTTGGAGATTACGGAATCTTTTCCAAAAATATTTAAATGGAACTGTAGTCCCAACTGAGTGGAAAACGTCATATATATCCACAATACACAAAAAAGGAGGGAAAGATGTATGTGACCGTTATAGAGGTATATCTGTGACTAGTACGCTAAGCAGATTATACGGTAAAATAATAAGAAATAAAGTAGAGAGCGAATATAAAGACATAGAGGCAGAAGAACAAGCTGGTTTCAGGGCGGGTAGATCGACTTCAGATCACCTCTTTTGTATAACCCAAGTTATTGAAAAGAAAATGGCATACGGTCAAGAGCTGCATCTGCTTTACGTGGATCTGCAGAAGGCATATGATAGTATACCACTAAATCTGCTTTGGAAAGCGTTGGAAAACACAAACATAAGCGTACAACTAATTAAGGCCATCCAAGAGTTATACCGCAATAGTAAGGCAAAAGTTGAAATAAAAGCAAAACTAACCAAAGGCTTTCAAGTAAATAAAGGTCTTAAACAAGGTTGCTGTATCTCGCCTACGCTCTTTAAGATATACTTGGAACAAGTCCTTAAAGTATGGAAGAGAAAATGCCAAAACATGGGAATTCCGTTGGACGAAACCACCTTGTATACTTTATGTTTCGCCGATGATCAGATAGTAGAGGCTCAGGATTATGACGACCTCGAATATATGACACGAAAACTAATAGAAGAGTACAATAAGTGGGGACTAGAGGTTAATCTCAGTAAGACAGAGTATATGTGTATCGGTGGAATGAAACAGGATCTAATCTTAAATACCGGGCAGCGGATTCACTCCTGTGATGAGTATAAATACTTAGGTCTGGAAATTACAGCTGACGGAACACTAGACAAAGCTATGAAAGATCGAAACGTGCAAGGAAGAAGAGCAATAACTTTATTAAATGGAATAATTTGTGACCAAAGTATATCAAAACATAACAAAAAGCTTATATATAACACCATTATAAAAAGTATTATAACATACAGCTCAGAAGTATGGCCAATCAAGGATAGAACAGAAAAAATGCTTTCCGCTACGGAGATGGACTATTGGAGAAGAGCAGCAGGGAAATCAAAAAGAGAAAGAGTTACAAATCAAAGAATAAGAGAAATTATGACAGTGGGTGAACGTACTTTAGTGGATGATATAAGAACAAACAACTGGTGTGGTACGGACATGTACAAAGAATGAATGATGAAAGACTACCTAAACAAATACTACAATGGAAACCAACTGGCCGAAGAAAACGAGGACGGCCAAGGAGAAGCTGGAGAGAAGGAATAGACAGTGAAATAAGAATAAGAGGCCTAGATGATGAATTATGGGCAAACAGAAACGAGTGGAGATTGGGTATCGGAAGACGTAGAACGTTGTGAAACCGATAAATATATATATATATATATATAACTTTTTCTATGAAATGACACTTAGATGTTAAATGTCATAATGAATTTAAACGTACATTTTACCTGGCTACAAACGGAAATACAAAAAACAAGGGGGCTCATTTGAAATTTTAAAGTTACCTCTGTAAAATCCTTTAAAACTAACAGATAGGTCAAAGTCAATGTGACAGCTAAATAGACTAAATTAAGCCTTACAACTTATATTTGAAACATTTTTTGATATATTTCTTAGTTTTTGAGATATTTAGGGGTTCCGGTCTTATTTCCCCTCCTTGTATAAATTTTTTTTAATCGGAGCAACTTTTTTTTACTACTTTTTGACACGATCACCATAACTCACACTACTGTGTTATAGTATAGTTGTGAGCTAAAATTCTGATTAGCCCCAACTTACGGTAAAGGATCAAGCACACCTCTTATGTGATTTCTGTAATCCGTCAAACTTCATGAAATTTTGGTATGTTGTAGACTGTACCTTTCTTTTCAAAAGTTCTTAAAGGCCCAACTCAAATTAATGAACAGTTTTTGAAATACAGGGTGTTGAAACTGAAAGTCCCAGAAGCATAATAGCTCTAGACGGATTTTCCAAACATATACGCAATGTTACCATTACATATATTCACGATTTATTTATTTTTTTAATCTGCACCTTTAAAACATTATCTATAAGGTGTTTAAGTAAATATTAGTCAAATGCTTTAATGAGAAACAAGCTTTAGTATGTTGTAGATTAAACCTTACTCATCAGAAGTTCTCATTTAATTTCCAGTTTTTGAAATACAGAGTGTTGAAAGTGATAATGCTAAAAAAGCATAAAAGATCTTTAGACGGGTTTCCAACATATACGCAGTGTTTCTATTACATAAAGAGTATTTATTAGATTTTTAATGATTCTTGCCTTATTAAGTATTTAATACAGGGTGTTTCGGGAAATGTATTTTTTTTATACTATAAAAAATATATGTATTGTATATACTATTAACACAGGGCTTTTAGCAAGTTTGTCCTACAAAAAAAAGCGAACAGGGAATAATTGTAAACATAAAAAGGATTTTAGGAGACTTTTTAAAGGAATATCCTCTACCACCCTGTAGATAATACTTTGAAGGTACAGATTAAAAAAATAAATCGTAAATATATTATGTAATAGTAACATTGCGTAAGTGTCCGGTCTAAAGAGTTATAATGCTTATTGGACATTATCATTTTCAACACCCTGTAATTCAAAAACTGGTCATTCATTTAAAGTGGGGCCCATGAGAACTTTTTCAGCTTTTTTACTTAAACACCCTTAGATAATGATGTGGTAGGAGCTGGTTAAAAATAATAAATAAATCGTAAATATATATACATAGCGTATATGTTTGGAAAAGACGTCTAAAAAGCTATTATGCTTCTTGGACATTATTACATTCTACAACCTGTATTTTAAAAACTGGTCATTAATTTGAGTTGGTCCCATAAGAACTTTTGATAAGAAGGGTTTAGTCTACAACATACCAAAATTTCATGAAGTTTGACGGATTAAAGAAATCTCATGGTGTGCCTGATCCTTTGGAAAAATTTAATTGAGGTTGGCTGGTCCATATATCATATCAATTTAAAATTGACTTGATTTCTATGTACTCCATAGTCTATCTACTTTTCCTTTGATGCTTTGTAAAACCATTTTCGGTCGAGTGAATTTTACCAAGAAATGAGTTTAATGTAAAATACCCCTTTTAAGAAAAATACTGTTAAAATATCAAAAGAGTTTGGTATCTCTTTGATTCGTTACCACGAATAAACATAAAATTGAAAACACGTGCAACAGTGGCGTCTTGTTTATTTGGTCAATGACCATCCAAATTTTGAGGAACTGCCCACAAACTTCGGTTCATTAAATCTTTTGCATATTTTCTGGCAATAAGCATTTCATTTTATAATAAAAGACATGGACACACCCAAAGAGGTTCGGGGCGCGGGCCCCCAAGCTTAACAATTTTTTTATATTTGCCACAAATTTCATAAATAAAAAAATATAATAGCATAAAATCGGGTATCCTTGGTTCTCGGATCCTCCCAAGACATTTCTCTGGGTGCACTGTAAAAGATATTGGAAATAAAATTATATTTTAGTTTAATTTTAAACAAAAATCTACTTGGTACCAGGGCCGTTTCTAGACTTTTGGTCGCCTGGAGGAAGACGCGAAATATGCCGCCCTCCCCCAGCTTTTGTCCTCACGACTATATATTTTTGTGTTATTTTCTTACATAAATGGTGAGCCCATAACAAAGTAATAATTTAAATCGAGTTTTCAGAATTACCTTCTTTTGTACGGGAGTCATTGTAAAGCCCATTTCATTTAAAAGCGAAAACCCACTTTAGATCGGTTTAGTGCATTCCGAGGTACATATAAGCGTATAGCCTTAAACCTTTCAATGGGAATATCTAAGAAAATTTTGAACTTTGTTTTCGATATCTACTTCACAGAGTCGCAGTCGATTTGAACCAACTTCTTAAAAAAAAACCAAAATAGTCATCCCCTAGATATTGTAAAGATGAGAAAACCCACCTTGTGTTTTAAAAAAAGGACACTTTTGAAAATTTTAGTTTTTGTTACCCACTAAGCACAAAATCGTAAAAAACGTTAAATAAATGTTGAAAAAAAATTAGTTTTCTTCTAACACAAATTTGTGTTAAAATTAAGTCAACTTTTGACATTAAAAAAACATGTAGAAAATCCTAGCGAAAATATCATGTAAAAGCATTACCAAAAATACATTTCTTAATAACGTTAAGAAACCAGCATTAAAAAAACCATAATTTCACTAACATTAAAAGTAATACCATCAATATATGGTTATTTTTATAATGTTTTTCCTAGATCTCACTTCTAACGTTAAATTTAAGATATATGAAGCTAACAAATGTTTTGTTTTTTAAGCATTAAAAAATATATACTATAGAGGGCGCTGCCATAGTCACACTACCAAAGCGGGCCATTAGGCCAGTCATTTAAGAAATCCCACAACGCAAACGGGACCGTATGTACGATTTTTTTTATGTATTCTTAGGACCAATGAGTCTATTATGCCCAATTTTGTAACTATCAAAAACCTGTGCTACTCCCGTGATACTCAAAAAACCTCAAAATGTTGGTACTTATTTCAGTTTTTTTGAAAAAACTATGTTAAGACAGCATTTTTTGAATTTAATTATTTTATACTTTTATAAAGTCAACTAAATTTCCTACAATTTGAGCCTCACCCCAGTCCTCTGGGCCAATTCGTTATTGAAATACAGCTTATCAAATGTCGGCAATTTTTTTGAAAAACTAAAAATTAATGAGTACGGTCACATTCCAAAGCACGTATCGGCTAAACTAATGGCTACAGAGAAAAGTCATAAGAAATAAAGTTGAAGAGAATTTATTCAGCCTTAATTTGATGTAAGGGTTTTTGTATTATTATATTTTATAGTTTATACATATTGTATTTATGTTGTTTATTTTTATTTACATTTAATAAAATATGTTTTCATGATACCCTTCAAACTTCGATGTTTTACTATATTTTGGTTTTTGAAGAAAATACGACGCCTAGCGGCCTGCCTCTTTCTTACATCAAATTATAGCTGAATAAATTTTCTACAACATTATTTCTCATGACTTTTCTCTAGAGCGAATGTTTAGCCGATACGTGCTTTGGAATGTGACCGTATTCATAAATGTTTAGTTTTTCAAAAAAATTGCTTGGCTGTATTTCAATAACGAATCGGCCTAGAAGGTTCGGGTTGGGCTTATATTGTAGGAAATTTAGTTGACTTTATAAAAGTATGTATAATAGTATAATTCGAAATATTCGAGTATGACAGGAGTAGCACGGTTTTGAGGGTTGCAAAATTGGGTATAATTTAGTCTCATGGGTCCTAACAATATATAAAAAAATCGTAGATACAGTCCCGTTTGCGATGTTTGCCTTTTTAAATGTCTTAGATGACTGGCCTGCATCCCCATTTTTAGTAGTTGCCTTTGGCTGCGAGTTGATACGAGTCGGTACCAGATACGCTTTGTGTGATTTTGGTTAAAATATTTGCCTTTTGTAGAAACAAACATTGCAAATTAAAAGCACAATTATTAATCTTGAGAGTGAATACATATTTTGATCGGAATATTACTCCAGTTGTGTGGGAAACATGGTATAGCTAAAGAACAACAAATGTGTATGCAGCGATCTAAATGAAGTACCACAACATAAGGTAAGAAAGTAAACAAAAGAAAAAAAATGGTTTTGTATGAAATATCGCATACCTAACGTTATAGGTAATCAGACAGGGAATACGACAATTTACCGCGGACGATTAGCCGCCGGACCTTAAGCCGCGTATTCATTTGAGGTAGAATTCGCAAGCCTCGCAGTGGGAGCAAACGAATGCTTCGTTTGCATTTATGCTAAATTGAATACGCGCCTTGAAATTGTTTGCCTTGTATTCACTTGGGCATGAATTGTTTGGCCTCGTAGCGAGGCACTTACTACAAAATTATTGCTTACATAGAATTTTAAATTTTATTTTCAGTAGCTACGGACCCGAATTTCCTTTACTGAGTTTTGAGTTCACGAAAACCTCAACAGACTGTTGCTGTCCTGCGTTTTCAAAATAGAAGAATTTTATTTACGTTATTTATGTTACCTTATCTTTAGAGATATTTGGAAATAATATATTTTTTCATTGTTAAAAAAACATTTAATTTTTAATGTTAGAAAAACCTTTATTTTCCACTGTTAAAAATCAATATTTTTTTAACGTTCGAAAAACACTTCAAAAAAACGTTATAAAAACATAAGATTATTTTTCTAACGTCAGAAAACGGGTTATTAAGCTTCTTTTTCACTATGAATATGACGTTAGAACTAATATCCAACCTAACGTTATGTGTTTAAATTATACATTAATTTGACGTTATTAAAATATTTTTGTGTTTAGTGGGTATAAATCTCGAAATACAGAGCAAAATTTTACAATATTACCTAACTAATCATATAAAATCTTTGATTAGATGTATAGGGTGTTATCAAATTAAGAAACATGTTATTAATAAGAGGAGAAAATTTTTTATTTTTAATTTTACAAAAAACATCAACAAGTATTTGACATATGTCATTTTTGACATCAGATTCTGATGGCTTAGGAAAAATCTTTTGCTAATTTGAACATTACTGTCAGAACAATATTAACAGAGATAGCTATTGGGTGAAATATGGTACCTACCTATCTAGGATCCAGCTATAAAAAAATTTTCTCAAATTTACTTGCTGCATATCTATTATGTGTAACTGGAAAGCACTCAAAAAAACTGGTATTAAAATTAATTGCTAATTACGCGATGCGCGTGCATTTGTATAAACACCCCTCAAAAATTCTACTAAAAACAAAGTGTGAGCCAAAATTATTGGCCGGATCTATTTTTTTCTCTTTTAAAATAAGTTTAGTATGTTTTTAGATATTTTGCTGTCTTGGATGAAAACCGTGTTTTATGCTCTAAGGACGGTCTTGCCACGGATCACCTTTTGTTAGGTGATCCGTGGTCTTGCTGCTTCGCATGTACCAGCAAAACTGCTTCAAATGCCTAACAAACAAAATGTGTGGAGAGCGGTCGTATACGACCGCTATGCTGGGGCGAATATAAGGAAATCATAGGACAAAAAATTAGTAGGGCAGTGGCTCAAAATACCGCTGACAAAATGGCTCAGGCCATAATAGCGCATGACCAAAATAGCGCAGGTTATAATGGCGCATGGCTAAAATAGCGCAGGCCAAAATAGCGAATGGGCAAAATAGCGCAGGCCAAAATAGCGTTTGAATATAATAGCGCAGGCTGACATAGCGCATGACCAAAATAGGACAGTTTGTGCAAAAAAATATCGAAAAACAAAATATCGCTGTTTTGGCCATGCGCTATTTTTCCCGGGATCCTAGAAAGTATAAATTCGAACCGAACCGGATAGAACCGAACCAAACTGAACCGAACGAACGAAGCATATTCCGGACCGAACCGTACCGAACCAAACCGAAGTAAATTTCGGTTTTGCTCGGTTTTAAAAAAAATTATATGTTAGTTCGATTCGATTCGTATTCACATTCTCTAGGATCCCGGGAAAGAGGTCATTAAAGTTTTTTTGTTGCAAAAGTTTGTTGGTTCATTTCAGTTCGGTTCGGTTCTGCTTCAGAGCGTGATGTTCAATTTGCTTTGGAAATTATTAGCGAAAATTGGGAAGAAGACATGACCCCTATCTATTTTGGCCTTGCGCTATTTCGACTATGCGCTATTTTGGCCTGCGCTATTTTGGCCATACGTTATTTTAATCATAAGCCATTTTGGCTTGGGCTATTTTGGCCGCGCTATTGTATAATATAAAAAGATGAAGGAAGATCTGGGGAGTGTAATAGCAATGAAACACAGATATTTAAAAAAAAAAATTTTTAAGAAGAGACAAGTGTAATTTCGAAAATAGTCCTCTTATATTCAAGGAAACTTTAAAGCATGTAAATTGGATGCCATTATGCAAACCGAGATCCACGGAATCAGAACAAAGAATGGAAGTAAAATATTTTTATTTTATTATCAAATATTAAAATAAAATGAGCTAACACAAAACCAAGCACTTTAAAAATCAAACCAATTTATTATGAAATCAAGGTGATTCTGTCGAAATATGGAAAAAGGCAGTAAGTAGCAAAAAATCAGAGTTTTTTTTAACAGTTAATCTTAAATTATTTTATTTTTTGCGCCCAAATTCAACCTAAAAAAAATTCATTTACTTTATTTGTTATAAATATTCTACAAAACTGCTTTCTGTAAAAACCAAACTTTTACTAGTTAAGTCGAATTTCCACAAATTTGTTAATTTTGCAGATTACATCTTTCTTTATAGTGGGCAGAATGAATTTTAACCAAGCAACGGACACGCATACATGAGCATAGGACGCAGACCGAATGGCTAGGCGAAAAAACGTGATGCCTTTTTGTTCTGTCTCTCTCATTTTTACAGCACCAGCGGTCTGTAGGATCCAACGTCTTTCGAGAATCCATTAGCAATAATAGAACACCTATTAAGAAAATATTAGATGAGAAATGCGATATAATGGAGTTTATGCAATAAATCTTTGAAATAAAAATTAAGGAAAATGCTATGAAAAAAAGTATTTTGCATTTTATATAAGCTAGGCAACGTCTTTTTGCCTACATTCCCTGGTAGAAAAAATAGTATAATTGTCAGATTTCAAAAACTACCTGACCGGTATCATTTATAAACACGTTCGTTCTATTTGGTAGCGACCCGATTTTCTTGATATTTATGAAAAACATACGGATAATCTTTTACACGTGAAAAATACAGGGTGATTCAAAATTCAATAACAGTATTTTAGTCTTGAAGTCACTAAATGATTTTAAAACAACTATTTTTACAGATGCAGGGTGTTAATTTTTTTTCAGCTTTTTGTTTATCTCTCGTGCAGTTTTTGAGATATTTAGTTCAAACTTAGCGCTTATAAGAAGCTATTTGACTACAAAACATGAAAAATAATAGTAAAAATCTACAGGATGATACGTTTTGAGAGGTCATATCGCCTTTTTTACCGTTTTTTGTTGGTTGTAAGGCACTGGTAGATTTTAAAATACTAAGTAAAATCCCTGTTTTATTTGCAAACTTGCACCAAGGGATGCTATCAACAAAATAAAATATGCTCCAGTATTGGTATATGAAGAGTTTATCAAAATAAAAAAAATATATAAAAAATGTTATCTTGAAAACTAAGCGTTTGCGGACCTTCAAATTATTGAAGAGCTTGAAAATGATTGTAGAAGAACAACCGAAACGTTGCAATAGTGTTGTTTATCAAAAATATAAGGTTTTCAAATATTATTAGGCAACTATTTATTTTTTCTTATAAACCACTGGCAAGTTAGTAATTTTTCTGTCTCTAGGAGAGGAGTTTATTAATTTTAAAAAAATCTTAATAGTAGCGTAATACTCAGATAAAGTTTTGCTTAAAAACATACTATCATGAAACCTAATCTAATTTTTTAAGTTGTGCCGAGTTATGGTCCAAATAGAGCTTTTAAATCGATATAACACCGGACACAAAGGAAAGGGTTAAAGCAGGATATACGGCGATTCTAAAAGGTTACGGAAACAAGGGATGCATGTGATAACGCTAAGCAAAGAAGTTGTAACTGATATGGCGTTTAACTAATAAAAACTCCTAGAAATATTATTAGGTCAAGATTTGACGGAATTTATGGCTTTTAAAATATACCCGAAATATGTTTTAAACTTGCATATTATAATGAAGGCAGAAAGTGTTGAAAAACTTTTTTTTTATATCATCACATTTTAATAACTCATGACATATCCAACAAAATATGTATTTTTTTAACAATTTTTATTTATGAGATTGCTTTAAACACATTTCCAATATATGCATATACTGCATTATCGCGCATATAATATTCTCCTAATATGCGCTCCATATGACTTTCTTGAAGTCGACATGATTTAGTTTCTATTTTCGCTAATGATATGTTAAAGGCTGCCCCTTTGTTGTTCTTGAAAAACGTTGTATTCTGCAGACCGCTGGCGCTGTAAGGCATTTCGTCGTTTCGTCGCCTGTCGTCTTGATAGTGTGCCATGAATGCGTATGCGTTTTTTGGTTTAAAAAAATTCTGCCTAAAAACTATGAAGAAAGGTAATATCTGCAAATTAGCAAATTTATGGAAAATTGAATTTAACTAGCAAAGGTTTAGTTTTTCCAGAAATCAGTATATGTTTTATCTATTATTTTCAACAAATAAAGTAACCTACTGCTTATTTAGGTGAAATTTGGGAGGAAAATATTAAATAATTTATAATTAATTGGTACCAAAAAACACGCATTCTAGTTTTTTTTGCTAGTTACTGCCTTTTTACTGTAAAGTTTTTTTAAGGGCTTGGATGTTTTAGCTTATTTTATTTTGTTTTTTGGTAATACAATTTTTGAGGGAGTTTCTTTCGGAAATTTTTTACATGTTATCTAATGTGTGTGTACAGTAATCGTGTAAGTGCACTGCACGACACTGCCTTAAACCGGCCGTAAGTAGTTTTCTTACGCCGGTGCAATAAACGTGGCAACCCTTGATCATAGGTTAAGACCGGCGCTTTCATCAAGAAATACGGGAAAAGCGTCTGCTAATTTTTGATGGAAACACACTTTATATGCGTGTAACCCAGTGGCGGCTCGTGAAGTAGTGCCATGGAGCCATGTCACTACCTTATTCTTTTACAAAAACACGTTTTTCTATATTTAAAACATCTTTATATGCTTGTTATTTTATGCATTTTTTTTAAATTTATATAAAATATGGTAAACACTGTGCCAGTGTGCAATGCAGTGAATCACATTCCGAATCGATAAAGCACGATGCCTGGGTATCCCGCTGCCTACCGATAAAACGCAGAGTAAGTGGGGGTGGAATGTGTGCCGCTTGTCTACTGGCGCCGTCGAACAGAGAAAGATTTTTACCAGTGGCCTATATGAGCGACGGAGTTGGATTTTTACATTGTTTAATGAAAGGAATCAACTTAAATTTGTGCCAGGCTCGCCAGTCAGTTAGTGTGCAGTTAGTCGTCTTGTTGTTATGCGTGGAGCATGTGTGCTTTAATTTACGCCCACTAAATTACGCAATAAAAAAGATATCCATATACTCTGCACATTGTTCTATTTTTTAAGTGCAAATGAATAAAACTAGCGGCTTAAAAAACTCTTTTAGTTGTTTTGCGCTAGAGGAAAAACTACAAATTAAAGAATTAGGTATCAGGCCGGTCACTACCTGATTTAAAACTATTTCGTCGTTGATCTTACAAACTGACGTAACTTATTTATTGTAATTTTACAAGAGAGCAATTTCAAGTTTTAGGGAAAGTTTATATTGGATTTATATCACTAAAAATGTTCTTGGATCTAATGATTTTTGTGCTATTTAAAGGATTTTTATGAGTTACAACACTTTGTGAGAAAAAAGAACGACACAAATAAGGTAGTATTATGGTCTTACTCAAAACTGCATTTTTTTAAGATATGTCAGTTTGTAACATCAACGACGATTTGTGATAAAAATAATGTTTATAAACTAAGGGTAAGTTAAGTTATAGAATTTTTGATAAATTTTGAGTTATTTCATGGTGTAATTTGAGTAGGTCAGGGTTAGTTTCTTTGAAAAACTAGTAAACATATAATACAAAACTATTCGCTCTTGGTTTTGCGCCACTAAAAAAATTGATCAAAGCATGTATTTTAACGAATTTTGGGCACAAATTTGACGTAGCACCCCGAAATTTTTTTTTGAGTGACTATAAAAATTTTGACACTACCAGGTTGAATGGGCACGAGCCGCCACTGTTGTAATATAGTGCTAGTACTATTTTGTGTCAGACTTTGCTTATATCTTCAATCCTCAAGGTCTAAGTAGTTCTTATACTAATTCTGAAAAATAGTCAAATTTAAGCGGCGCGTTGCGCAGAAAACAATTTTAAAAAATCTGGGGTTCTTTTCCCAAATTTCTGGATTTTGACGAACAAAAAATGTAAATGTTTGAAGTTGTACTATTACTTGAGGATTGTATTGATGGCATAACAAATTTTAATAAAATTTTCAATTAAAATAGAAAACGGCGCAAAATTGTAGCTGCTGTGGTTTCCGATTTATCTTTCCTGCCCTTAATAAAAATTAATAGTTTGGCAGTTTACCTTCAGGACACTTATCGTAATGCATGCTCAACGGTGAGTGTCCTTAGTTTATGTGGCCTAGAAAAACATCATCATACCTTTTTGTGTTTGGGTGTTTTTTGACCAAAATTACTTTGATTTTTAGTAGAAGTAGGTAAGAAATTTTTTTGTCGACTTCAATATTTCCTCACACAGTGTGGTTTGGTATATTTTTCTTATATTTATATGTTTTTTACACTTAAAGAAAAAAAATTTTCTGACACATGCGCAAAGTATTTTACCGGACTTTAAGGTTATTCGAACTCTGCGTCGTATTTTTTTGTCCGCCATCTCAAAATCCTAAATGGCAGACGATATTAAAAAATATCCTTCAAAGATGCTGGTTTATTCTTATGTTGCGAACATGTCTTAATTATTTTTTGAAATCAGTGAAAATGTTGCATTCCTGCCACGCACAATAGGGTACAAACAAGCAAAATCGGTTCAGTGGTTCTAAAAAAAAATATTTGTGTTTCAACCATTGTTTTCCATAATATAAGATTACCTTACCAATCATGTCTGCATTTATTTTGTTATAAATTCATTACTACTAAACCAATTTTGATGAAATAAAAAACATCCTGGTGAGAATTAATTGCTTTTTAAAGATTATAATCAAAATTTGTCGCCATCTTAAACTTTAAGATGGCTGACGACAGAATCGTACTTGATTCTTTAAAATGGCGTGTTTACTCTTATTTTCCGAAAATGTTTTAGCTTCTTTTTATTTTATATAAAATCACTACTTTTCCCTCCCACAATGATGTATCGGTATGGTGGTTCTCAAAAAATCTATTTATAAGTCCTGTCTGCATTAATTTTTTTATAAATTTGTTATTACTAAACCGATTTCAATGAAATAAAAAAAATCTTGGTAAACATTGATTGCTCTTTAAAGATTGTTATCGAAATTTTCCGAGATCTTGGAATTTAAGATGTCGGACAAAATCATACTTGATTCTTCAAAATGGCTTGTTTAATCTTATTTTGCGAAAATATTTTTATTTATAGAAAAACTCTACTTTCCTCCCGCATAAAGAGGTACAAATTAATAAAATCGGTGTAGTGGTTCTCACAAAATCGGATTAACCATTGTTTTACAAATTATACGATTGCATTGCCATTTCTGTCTGCATTCATTTCTTTATAAATTCATTATTACTGAACCGATTGTAGTGAAATAAAAAACACCATGGAACAAACTTTAAAGATCAATCAGTTTACGCCATTATGGCTTTTATTTCACAAAAATCGGCTGACTAATAATGAATTTATAAAGAACTGAATGCAAACAGGATTGGCAATGCAATCGTATAATTTGTAAAACAATGGTTAAAACAAAATTAGATTTTGTGAGAACCACTTAACCGATTTTATTACTTTGTACCTTGTTAATCGGGAGAGAATTAGTGCCTTTCTATAGATTAAAAAAAAACTAAGGATTTTCAGAATACAAGAATAAACACGCCATTTTGAAGAATCAAGTATGATTCTGTCCGCCATCCTAAATTTAAAGATGGCGATACATTTTGATCATGGTCTCTAAAAAGCAATCAATTCTCACCAGGATGTTTTTTATTTCATTAAAATCAAAGTGCAGACATGATTGGCAAGGCAATCGTATAATGTTCAAAACAATGGTTGAATCAAAAATATATTTTTTAGAGCCATTGAACCGATTTTGCTGATTCGTACCTTGTTGTACGTGGCAAGAATGCAGCTTTCTTACTGATTTAAACAAATAATTAACATGTTCGCAACACAAGAATAAACGAGCATCTTTGAAGGGTACAATTTAATTTCGTCCGCCATCTTGGATTTTCAGATGAAGGACTAAAAAATATATTTAGTCAAAATTCTGATTAACTATCTGTCAAGTGCAGTTTGTCCCATTAAAATCGATGGTATAGTTCAAAAGTTATAATGAAAAAAAATTGTCCGGTTTTTTTTTCGCCCACCCGGTATATAGCAAAGCAACAACATCAATTAAAATCCACGAAGAAAACAAGCAATCCCCATAAGAAGAGGTGTCAGACAGGGTGACACAATATCCCCTAAACTATTTAACCTAATCCCAGAAGATGTTTTTAAAAACTTAAAATAGGCATCAAAGTAAGCGGACAATACTTGAACCACCTAAGATATGCTGATGATATCGCCCTAATAACAGATAAGAAAGAAGATCTCATAAAAATGCTGGAAGAACTGGATACAGCAGATAAAAATATAGGCTCAAGTATGAACTACACTGAAACTAAAATCATTACAAACACAGATGAAGATATAAGGTCAGAATAAACCTGGAAAAAAGTAGAGGAATATATATACCTAGGACAAATTACTAAACTAAAAAAAAAAACCCAACAGCTAAAATCAAGAGGCTAGTAAGATTGGCCTGGGCAACATTTGGTAAATTAAGCTACATATTAAAAGATAAACTATATCCTCAGTACCTCAAAACGAAAGTGTATAACCAATGTATCCTTCCTGTACTTACCTATGGATCCCAGACCTGGACACTTAAAAAATGAAAGATGAATACAGTAACAAAAACCCAAAGATCGATGGAAAGACAAATGTTACATGTAAAGCTAACAGATAGAAAATGTAATAAATGGATTAGAAATAAAACAAAAGTAAGGGATGTCAGAGAAGAAGTAGCCGAACTAAAATGGAAATTTTTCGGTCATAATATTAGACAGAAAGGCGATCGATGGAACAAATGTATTGTAAACTGGAGACCTTAGGAAAATAAAAGAAGTAAGGGAAGACCCCAAATGAGATGGGCAGACGATATGAGGAAGCATGCGGAAACTAGATGGATGAACACGGTGACAAGAGAAGAGTTAAAGATATTGGGGGAGGACTATGTCCAAAGATGGATTGAAGAATGCTAAATAAATACTATCATCAATCTAACTTCCCTCTGCCCCCTGTTGGTAGGCCTTATATTTTCGTAAGTAACGTGTGAACATTTTCGGTCAGTGCTTCTGCTAACTATTTTATTCATATGGTCTAACTACTTTCGCGTGCGGGAAAACGTAACTATGCCCAATGATTCAACTATTCGTTCTAAACCCTTTCTGAGAATTTAAAAAAAAATTAATGTCACAATTTTTTCTGACAAAAATCCCCCGTATATTTTAGGAAGGAGTAAAGTTAGGTGAAACCTCAAATCGCCCCCAGTAGTTTAATTTTGCTAGTTAGCCACGTTTCCTTTTTCAGATTTATATCGCGTGCATCCTACTTTTCAAGGATACTACATGCAGCTTTTGTGGTCTTATGCATGTCACGTGTTTTACATTCGGCTTTAAAAATTATGTCGCCCTTTAAAGTGTTAGGAACACAATATTAGGCTGTTGAATGTATACTGAATTTTATTCCTTCCCTTTCAATTTGCATTTAATATAAATTAAGTTAAATAAATAGGGTTGCTTAAGTCCACTAATTGTTTTTTTCCTATAACCTGATAACTCCATTTCAACTTTTTTTGTTTAGACTAATAGACCTGTCTGTTGGACACATAAGACCTTAGAGCATTGAATTAACTAGAAGAAGCATTGTTAAATTTTGTGGTAGTTTAAATATTTGTTTATTATTTTTCTACAACAAATAAACACGGAAATACTTATTGCCGAGCTTTGGATGATAGGACAAAATTATTTTTAAAGTGATATTATTAAAGTACTGTCAACGACACCAGTTAGTTCTCTATTTGATTTTAGCAACATCACACCATATACACGTATACAACGGGGGTTTGAGTTATTTGTTTCATAATTGGTTTATGTGTAAATTTGTTGTTGGAAGTGTGTTTTATTTAGATTTGGCTGGCAAAAAATGGTAAAACGTTGTAGTAGAGTAAATTTGTAAGAAAAGCTGCAAGAGGTATATTTTTTTTTATATTTGGCATAGTAATATCTATGACCCAAAATTTTCATTCGAGGATCCCTGATTTTCCGTCTTCAAAATTCAAGATGGCGGTTACCAAATTTAAGAAAAAAAAATGAATTTCCTCTTTTAGAAAAAATTAAAGTTGCTTTGAATAATTTACTTTAAGTGGAACCTACTCGATTTAAAACTATACAAAAATTTGACACACGTCACTTCAAAACAAAATGGCGACTATATTTCAAGAAATTAGTTTTTCTTCGATATTTCCTTTAATTTTTGTGTAATATTTACTTTTAACGCCTCCTATTTAAGCTAATAACCAGCTCATTAAAACCTACTGAAAAAAAAAAGATTACGGTACCCAGCCGACACAAAGATGGCGCTTAACATAGCAAAAATAAAAGAAACCGTCATAACATATAGACCAAATTTAATTTTTATAAAAAAATTCTGGATTTTATGAAGGGTAACCCAACTTTTGTAGGTATTTGTAAAAAGTTACAATTTGACCTTTAGCATTCAAGATGGTGGCCGAAATTTAGATAAAAAAGTAATTTTTTCATTCTTGTTTGACAGAACAAGTGTTGCCGTGTAGTGTGTCAGTTTGTAATAAATAAGGCTCACTAATTTCATAATAAATGACATATTTCTAATATAATCCAAGATGGCGGCGTTGAAAATATAAAAACAGTATTTTTTAGGTCCGGTACCAACAAATGTAATTTTATATTACCTACACAAGCTAGTTTTAAATTACAATGTACAAAAACACACAGGTCATTTACTTTTTAAGAATGGCGGCGGCAGAGGTAAAGAAAAATTAAATTTTGTTTCTTTTTCAAAGATTAACAAAAAATCCAGGTAAAGCAAGACATCTCTTCAAAAAAAAAGCACATACTTTTTAGAAATGTCAAAAAATTTATATGACTGATTGACCGTATTTTACTCAATAGCTATCTCCGTTTATATTGATCTAACAACTTTTGAAAAACAACAATTTTTGCTAGTAGTAGAAGTTGAGAAACTGGTTGCCTAATAAGAACCAACGGATTTCTAAATCCATTACATCGAGCTTCTGTAACATTTAATATATAGATACAAGTACACGCACTTACTGTCATATATATGTATGTCACAAATGGCACCTATTGTTTTTTACTTAGTGCCCTGGAGACTAAGGGATTTAGGGGAAAATTAAATTAAGTATAAAAAATCCTTTATACACGTATTTTACATACATAAAAAAGGTTAACAAGAACAGAGGTTGTTGCTATAAATTAAATACGGGAAATTGGTATAATAAGGCACACTACGACAAAATTACCCACCACAAGGCAAATATATTTTGTGTTCCATTCAGGTTGGAGAAAATGTTCTAATTTTTAAAAATTTAGAAAATATTATATCTATGTATTTTGGTTTAATATGGCACACATTTTGTCTAGTTTTATATTTTTAACGCGCATAAATCATAACTTTACTTGGCAACTGATTTTTTGTTTTTTATGCCTTTTTTTCATTAAAACGAACACGACTGAATAAAATCGTTCGTTTGTACTTGCAGAAAGTTCATTCGTTCACAAGTTTTTCGTTTACATTAAAGCGAATATTATTTAAATCAATTGCATCCTAAAACAATTGCATCCTTCATGTTCTGGGTATAGTCGCGAGCATATCCGAAGATATAAAAATTTGTTTCAATAGTAGTTTTATTAAACTTCCACATGAAACGAAAAAGAGAAAATAAAAACGAAATCCTAATAAGCGATTTAGATAAATTTTTATAAAAATAATAAAATTTAAATTAAAACGTCTGATGTAATATTTCTTCGGGCATTCGCAACGAGCAACAAGATATAGTTTTTAAGACGTTCATACTAAAGGCTAATTTCGTTTAATGATTCGCTTGTTAATTAACTCGAAACTCTAAAAACAGTGGCGAACACGAGAAAATTCGTTGGTGTGGCAACCAATTCTTTCGGCCGTGCTAAGTTTGCTTTATTTTTGAGCTTTTTAAGGAAAAATTTAATTTTTTAAGTTGGATGCAACTAGGTGTGCCTTTTTATCAAATTTGTTGGACAAAATTGCACATTTGCATTACTTTCAAAATTATATATTTTTTTTAGTTTAATAAATCCATTTTTAAAAAAATTATGAGCGTATAATTAAAAAGTGTGCCTTATTACACCCATCTCCTCTAATGTAAAAAGTGGGACGCTGGTTGGAGAGATTGGACCTAGGCATTGAAAAAATAAGTTCTCTGACCTGGGGATGTAGAGGAATAGATCATTAAGAGTAACCATGATAGTCAGGTTTTACTTAATTAGTTTTAGTAGGGACCACTTGATATCAGTAATGCTGGTCTATTGTCCAGAAATTAATGCAAGCTCAGCTATGTTAATTATTGCCACGGTGGATAGAATAGACCGGTGTTCGGATTTTATATATATATATATATATATATATATATATATGTCGAGTTTTCACGTCACTGGTGGTGCAGCTTATTTTTGTAAATAAAAGTTAGATAAGATATGAACAACTCAAAATTTTTGAATTTTTTGAAAACTAAGGCAATGTTCCTACTTTTTTTAGTAAATTCTTATAAAATAATATTTTTCAGACATACCAGTTGTTATTTTTTTTAGCCGCTTCATTTCTATTTACACAAAAATTAAAATTCGAAGAAAATAATGTGTTCGTTTCAGCTTCAAAAATAATCCGCTGACTTACATCTTTGTTTACTTCCCAAGGCAGTTTGAATTGTAGTTTAAGTTTTGTGTAATAAAATATAAAGCGGTCTAAAAAACAATAATGACAATACGTCTAGAAAATTATATTTTATAAGGACGTACTAGAAAACAGTAGGAAAATTGCCTTAGTTTTTAAAAAATTCAAAAAATATTAGTTGTTCCGTTGTTCATATCATATCTAACTTTTGTTTACAAAAATCAGCTGCACCACCAGTGACGTGAAAAATTCGACATATATATATATATATATATATATATATATATATATATATATATAAGATCCGAACATCGGTCTATTCTATCCACCGTGAATTATTGTTACAGTAAATTGATTAGACTTTAAACTTTTGTATCACAATATAAAGTAAATGGATCCTCGATGAATCTGATATCCTCCTTCCCATTAGCACACTCCACGCTACATCAGCCTTAAAAATACTCTGCCAATATATGGGCTCCTAAGCTCACACTAGGTACTATAGTTATAGTTTACGTGTGAGCTAATATAACTAAAAACTGAAATATATTTTATTCAACTCCAGACTAAATGACCTTTTGTTTGATACCACACATGCCATGTTTTGACGTAAACTCAAATTTTTAAAATCTACCCCCACCCTTAAAAAAAACAAAAACTAAAATGTATTTTGTTAAACTCCGGACTCAATTACCTTTCGTTTGATATTACCCACCCAGATTTTCACTTAAACTCTAATTTTTGAAATTTACCCCCACCCTTTTTTTTTAAATAAATTAAAATGTATTTTGTTTAACTCCAGACTCAATTACCTTTCGTTTAATATCACACACGCCATATTTTAACATAAACTCTAATTTTTGAAATCTACCCCTACCCTTTTATTTGGTTTGTGTTTGGTGAATTTTGTTCATTTTTAAATGGGACCATCTCGACCCAAGACCCAGCCTAGGTACCAAATTTCATTAAAATCGGCCAAGCGGTTTTTGAGTTATGCCCGTTGGTCGTTACAGACAGACAGACAGACAGACAGACATACAGACAGACAGACAGACAGACAGACAGACAGACAGACGGCGCAACAAAAAAGTTTCAAAATCATCTGAAACGCAAAGATATATAAAAATTTTTGAAATCGGAGCAACTTTTTTTTTCTCGAAAAAATTAGGATCACCATAGCTCACACTACTATAGTATAGTATATGTGTGAGCTAAAAGTTTTTGTAAATATCTTAGAGACGAAAGCTCCTAATAAGTTTTTACTAATGACGTAAATTATTGAGAAAAATGCTTTCAACTTTACATCGAAAACCGCATATCGATGTGATGCTTCATTAAGAAGTTAGCATATTTTCAACTTTTAATAGATTTTGACTAAATTCTAATCAGATCGTTAGTGTTGAACACTATTTTACCTGAAAATTTGATTAAAACCGGTTTAGCGGTTTAGGAGCTATTGTGTTACGGACAAATGTACACACACACACACAAAAACAGACGTCACGATAATGTTGCTAAGATAGCACCCAAATAGCACATTTTCGGCGTTTGTCTAAAAAAAATGTCTTCTTTAGCCATTGCTGCACGTGCTAGGAAGGTCAAAAAGGGGTTTTGGCAAAATCTTTTATATTTTAATCATTTTTGGTATATATTTTATTTTACCGATCAATGGTCTAAAGAATCTTGGATTTAGTTTTTTTATTTATCGGTTTATTCTAAATTAGATGTTGAAAATAATACTGCCCATTTGGCTCAAACATGTAGTAAAATATATTCAGATATCTCAAGAAGTACTTACGCTATGGTAAATTTAAGAGAGTTGTTTAAGAGGCTTTTAAAAAATCTTTTGAACGGGGTATCACGTAGTTTAATTGTTTCAAAAAGCAAATTCTATAATAAATAGAAATAATTAATTTGTTTTTTTTTTAAGTTACAATATGTGACACATCTTTTAAAATGTATTTTAAAAGTTATACAGGGTGTTTTGAACATCGAAGCAGAGCCCTTTCTGGGTTTTAGAGTGAGAATTTGAAGAAATGCTCGGACACGTCGATTTTGTTTGCGGGGGGAACACTTTTTGGCTATCCTGAAATTTTTGTAGCACGAACCTTCTTCGAGGTATACTTTACCCCTATATTTTGAATAGGGAAAGTGGGTCTAATGATACCTTGTTTTGAAGCTCTCTTAAATATCTTTACAACCGTGTGAATTTGGAAAATCCATCGGTAAGAGATATTTGCTTTCAAATTTAACATGGAAAGATAAAAAAAAAATTCGAAAATTATAAAATTCTAAATAAAAAAGTACCCATTTATCCAAAACGGATCATTTTTATTATTGTTATATATGTACTTTACATTTATATAATTATGTGGATACGATATTTTAAATTATTATATTATCAAATTTATTGTAAATGCGATATATTAAACAGTGTTAATGACGCAAATTAATTTTAGGGTGATATACATTTATTGTATATATAAACAGTCGATTGGCAATTAATAAAACAGATTTAAACTAATTATTGTCTTTCACTATTGTGCACAAGTTTATTTTCGGCCTAGCATACCTGCTAGCAGAGCGTGAAACTGCGTTCTGGCAATTATTCTTTATTTTTATGATAGCAAGTGTACCGTCTGGTTACTATATAGTTCTTAAGGTATCCATTCACGTCCTGTTCGCCTGCCGTCCACTGTCGTACAGGCCGAAGCCGCCAATTTTCACCATACACGTGCAGATCAATCACAGGCAACGACCTGCCGTTCGCCGTTTCTTAGCAGAAACTGAGCGTGTGTAGTTTAGTACAATTTTAGTTTGGTTTAAAAAAATTTGTCCGGCTAGTTCAGATAAAAGAGAACATGTCAAATCAACCATCTTTTATTAAAATATTATGCGGTTTCACTTAATTTAGCAGAAACTGGAAACACTCATCATCCATTCTCAAATAATTTTTTAAGTCAGTTTCTTGAATTTTGAAGTTCTTTTATAAGCTCCATGTGCGACAAAGCACTACGTTTTTGTAACCACTTTTTCACCCAAACTTTCTTGTTTTTGTTCCTTTTCTTGCGAGATATTCGATCGCGAACTGAACGAACTAAAATACTTCCAAACATCCGAAAGATATCGTATCCAGCCAAGAACTTCAGTTCAAATACCAACTAATTAACTGAACATGTGTATTGAGCAACGTCTATTGCCTCCGGCAAGGAGTGGGTACCTTTACTTAAACCTATAGCGACTGCTTCGTCTGGTTATAAATCTTTTACTCAAAACTCGTGGCAAGTGCCTAGTGTAGTTGGGCGTTCTTGATTCAGACTTACAGCTAGTGCACTTGCTGTAAGTCGGAAATAAGTAAGTGGTTGTAAGTAATTTTAAACTTTCTTTCTGCCTTATTGCAAGTGCCGTGACATAAGTCCGGTCTGGTAATAAGGCCCCTTTTTCTCATCTACTCTAACAATCAAGAATCTTAAGTAAATTAGCCTTAGAGCGATAAATTATAAAGCTACATGGATAGACAGAGAGAGATAAAGCAAACAAATGTTCAAAATGTTTTAAAATGCAAACATATAAAAGCGTTAGTGGAATCATGAAATATTTTATAAGAAACTTCCATTTAACTCGACTTCTGCTTCAATTCTAGTGTAAGGTAGGCTTGTAAATTAATTTACGCTTAACCCTAGCACGTTCTTTACTACTAAATTACTCTTTTATGTCAAGAGCTAATTATTCTTTATTTAATGAGGTGAATAGGCGTCCACGTCTTTCAACAGGGTACTTAATTTTTAACCATATTTGGGGTAAATTTTAAAAGCCGTAAAACAGCAATAAAATTTGTCTGAACCGACACTTGCATCATTTATGCAGAAGCGCCAATAGTTAAATATAATAAATAACATTTTCAAAAAAAAGTAATTTAAGTAGTTGGTATTTAAATAACGAAACATTATTTGGTGAACTCGATACAGTTTTAGATGATTTTTAGAAAATAATTTAAAATTCTAATAAAATTGGTTTGGAAATTAATTTATTTTCAAACATGAGAGTTATCTTTACTATCTAAAGTAGATCAAGATTCCAAGAAATATTTTTTCAAAATTTTACGTCAATATCTCCTGAAATTAAAATTATCCAAAAGAAAGATCTTACTCTCTTAGGATATCCACTTTCAGAAAAATCTTTAGATTCTGAACTAAATAATAAGATCACAGTATTATAAAAGTTTTCTGTAAATCCTAAAGATTTAAGTCATCGCTTAGCTTTCTTTCTATTAAATAGTTCATTGGCTTGGCAATCCGCGCCTGCCTTACATCTTAAGATATGCACTATCCTGGAAAGAACAACAGAATATATAACAAATTGTAATTTAAACGAAAACGCTTGGTCTTTGAGCAAACTACCTACCAAAATCAAATTTGATGGATTAGCTATGTTGGCTGTTTATGTTAATACCTTACATAAATTTAATTTTTCCTCAAAATATCATTATTAGTTCAATTGACGAAGATTTAGAGCAAGCAATTTTTCATTGGACTTGTTTAAGCGGGAATCCATATTTTCTTAACAATTTTATAAACCAAAATGATCTAGATGAAAAAGTTTGTGGTGCCTTTATTACAAAATTTTTTTCTGAAAGTATAAAAGGAAGAAGGCTGGAATTCTAGCATTACACGAAAAAGGCAGTAGAGCAAAGTGCTTTACCTCCTCTTTTTGGTACTCATTTAGATAATAACTCTTTTAGAATCTCTGTGGCTCTTAGAAGTGCACAACCAATTTGCGAGCTTCATACCTGCGTATATGGCAAAGCTGTAGAAAAAAATGGGCTTTACGGCTTTTTATGCCGCAAAAGCGCAGGAAGATGGTCTCGAAATAGCAATACTAATCCTTTGCTTGAAACTCGATGACAATGATCCCTAACCGTTTTCAAGTGTAAACTAAACAATCAAAATCAAAACGAGTTTCATACTTCACACAAAGGTGTGTGTGTGTGCCTAACTCGCAAGTGTCAGAAAGAGAAGGAAGAGTTGATTTTGGTTGTTTTCCTACTTACACAAGGTAGCATCTCCAGACGTACGTTTCTGTGTCTTTCACGTCATCAGTGGAGAACAGCATACCTAGGTAAGCCAATTTTAAGCAAAACCAACTCCTACAAATGAAATAATCACGTCCGTGCAATGCGAGTAAACTAAAAGGTGTGGCGCCATCTAGCGAACTGGCTTGAGCACTCGAAAGTTGAAGTACACTGGCATCGTCTTGTCTGAGACGCAGCTGCGCTTTCTATGACAAGTTTCGTCCATTGAATGTGGTTTTAAAATCACGTAATCACGTAGCAACTAAAAGGCTACCTTGTTTAAGCAGGAAAACAACCAAAACCAACTCTTTCTGACACTCGCGAGTCAGGCACACACACCTTTGTGTTAAGTATAAAATTCTTTTTGATTTTTATCGATCCATACACAGCACGTTTTCCATCTTTTTTCTTTGCATAAACAATCCAGTCTAAAGGCTACTACTTGGTGTGCAGTCAGGTGTGACGGTCCGCCCCCTTTTTTAATCGTAAGATGCTCGTTTTCCTTAGGTAGTGGTTTCCAAATGTTTGGTATGTCCGTTCTTGGTTGACTGAAAACTTATTCTGTATTATAAACGCAGCCTCAATAAACTTTTGTTTTCACCAATGTGACTCCTTACACAAAACTTTAGCTTTAGACAATTGAATCCTGTGATCATTTGACCAAGCATAATCCGCTAACCAGATTTTTCAATATCCCCTAATTGGTACTTTTTAGATGTTCATTTACTCTAAACAATATTAATAATATCATAAAAAAAGCTCTTTCATCGGCTGAAATTCCTTCTATTTTAGAAGCCGTCGGAATATTCAGATCAGACGGTAAAAGAGCAGATGGTATATCTTATGTGCCTTGAGAATACAGAACACAAGTACTTTGTGCCGCAACGTCTTGCGACACAATGGTGTTATTTAGATTTAAGTTCCAAAAAAGTTCCAAAAAAGCCGGCAAACCTGCAAGTATTTCTGAAAAAAAAACTCAGTATATAGTGATTGCAAAGTCAATTAAACAAAGATAAAAGCCGACCATCGGCGTATCCTTTATTTTACAGATTATACGATTGCAATGCCATTCCTGTCTGCATTTTGTTTAAACCATTTTTTTACAAATTATACGATTGCATTGCATGAAGTATGATTCTGTCCGACATCTTAAATTCTAAGAAGGCGAAAAATTGTGGTCTTTAAAGAGCAATCAATTTTCATCACGATTTTTTTATTTTACTAAAATCGGTTTAGTAATAACGAATTTATAAGGAAATAAATGCAGACAGAATTGGAAATGCAATCGTGTCTTTAAAACAATGGTTGAAACAAAAATAGATTTCTTGAGAACCATCAAACCGATTTTATCAATTTGTACCTCGTTGTGTGGGGAAAAAATAGTGCTTTTTTAAAAATTAAAAAAAAACTAAAACAAATTCAGAAAATAAGAATAAACACGCCATTTTAAAAATCAAGTATTATTCTGTCCACCATCTTAAATTTTAATACTGCGATAAACTTTGATCATGATTTTTAAAAAGAAATCAATTTTAATTAGGATGTTTTTATTTAATCAAAATTGGTTCAGTAGTAATGAATTTATAAGGAAATAAATGCAGGCAATTGTATAATATGCAAAACAATGGTTGAAACAAAAATATATTTTTTTAAAACCACTAAACCGCTTTTGCTGATTCTTACCTTGTTGTGACCCATTTAAAAAAATAATTAAAACATGTTCGCAACAAAAGAATAAATGAGCATCTTTAAAGAGTAAATTTTAATTTCGTCCGCAATCTTAGATTTTAAGAAGGACAAAAGAAATACATTTAGTCAAAACTCTGATTAATTCTCTGCCAAGTGCAGTTTGTCCCACTCAAATCGATGGTACAGTTCCAAAGTTATAAAGAAAAAATAAATGGATCCATGAAGAATCTAATACCTTCCTAGCTAGCCTATTAGCACACTTCAAGTGAAGCCATATATCAGCCTTGAAAACAGTTTTTTTTGTAATATCTCAGAAACTAAAGCTCCCACGAAGTTTTTCGTTATAACACAAATTATTGAGCTAAATGTAGTCTAGTATAGAGTTACAAATTCCACTTCTACCATAATAGATTACATTTGCTCGAGCCTTGATCTTGACCTAAATTGCGACGTAAAGGAATCAAATCTCTCGGACCATCATGCTATAGTTACTAAAATCCCATTAAAACTAAAATTAAATAATCGTTTCAAGAAACATGGAAGAATATTTAGCCGAAAAAACTTTTTAACTTTTAGACTAAGCTGTCAAAACATTGATTGGCATGAAATCCACTAGAAGAATTTCATATCATACTAAGTAATATTACTAATAAATCTTTTCCTTTAAGACCTCTTCGTCAAAAATCAAATCAAAACTTTGGGTTGAGAATATCTGCGGCAAATTTAAGATCCCTAAATCTACTTAGAAAACACTATAATAACACAGTCTTTATTTCAACCTACTATTATACATATCGCGGAGTCTACAGGAGGCTGATCGGTGAGGCAAAAAACATTTATTACACAAATCGCCTAAACAAGGCCCATAATAAATCTAAGGAGACTTGGAACATAGTGAGGGACCTTACTGGAAAAAATGCTGCAACACCATCCGAGGTTGGTGTCGAACCCGAACACTTAAATAACTTTTATTGTTCTGTTGCCAGCAACCTCACGGATTCAATAAAATCTAATGTCGACCCGCTTAGCTTCATGGAGAGTTTGCGAATACCCGAATCTTTCATGTTTCTACCAACAAATCAACATGAAGTTCGGTCGGTTTTGAAATCGATTAAAAATCAGTCTGCTTCAGGAACAGACGGCATAACTACCAAAATACTTAAGGAATTACCTGATGTGGCTTTAACTACTTTGGCCGAATCCATAAACCAATCTTTCTTGAGTGGGATATTTCCTGCCAGTCTAAAAAAAGCATTGGTAATTCCTATACATAAAAATGGGGATACGAAGAATCCGTCAAACTACCGCCCTATCTCATTACTATCAACAATTTCAAAAGTAGTTGAGAAAATAGTAAAGAAACGCATGATGAACTTCCTAACTAAGCACAACGTTTTTAACCCAGCGCAGTTCGGATTTCTACCCAAAAAAAAATACACATGATGCCATGTACCGAGTTATGGAACAACTATACCATCATTATAACAACGGCTTTGCTACCGCGGGAGTGTTCTGTGACTTTTTCAAAGCTTTTGACTGTGTTAGTCACGTAACACTTCTGAGAAAGCTAGAGCAATATGGTTTTCGTGGTGTAACTCTGGAATGGTTTAAATCGTACTTGTCATGCCGCAGTCAACGTGTCTCAGCGAATGGTGGGGAATCATCAGAGGGGTCAGTCACATTTGGAGTTCCACAAGGGTCAGTTCTTGGACCCACTCTATTTCTTATCTATATTAACGATCTGTTGTGCCTAGGCATATCTGGTGTATTTGCCGCATTCGCGGATGATGCAACTGTGGTGTGGCATGGGCGTGACTCGGATGAGCTGATTCGAGTCAAATCTCATGATTTAAATGGCATCAAAAAGTGGTGTGATGCCAACGGGTTGCTTTTTAATTTTAGCAAAACGCACATCATTGGGTTTCGCTGTAATATTGACCAAATTGACTGCCAAGAATTTACAATCAAAAGTACTCTCGAAACTAAATTTCTTGGTATTCATTTGGATACAAACTTGAAATTTGAGTCCCACATATTTACACTTAACAAGAAATTAGCGTCTGGCTGTTATGGTGTTCGAGCTGTATCTAAAAATTTGGAAGCAAATATTGCACTTATCTTATGGACTACCATTCTGGGGCTGTTGTAGTCAGTATCTCTTCGAATCCGTGTTTAAACTACAAAAACGTGCTGTCCAATTCATTTCTGGTTCTTCTCCGAGAGATCATTGCAAACCACTATTCATACATTTTAAAATTCTAACTCTTCCATGTCTTTTCATCTTGGAATCGGTCAGCCTTATTCATAAGACTCTCGCTCCTCAAATAACTCTAGATAACCAAAGTCGTTATACAACTAGACAAAGAAATTAATTACCACTTCCCATACCACATTCAACTTTTGTTCAAAAATCTATTATCTATCAAGGTATTAAACTTTATAATCATCTACCTGCAACCCTTAAAAAATTTTTAGCTGTTTCCAAGTTTCGAAAGGAACTTAAAACGATTTTGCTCCATGAGGCATTCTACACAGTGGAGGAATTCCTCAACTTCCAGTTTTAAATTTTGTGAAGATTGTATAGTTTTTTTAAACAGTATTTTATCCTATTTAAGTGGTTTTAAAGACATGCGGTTTGCGGATATCCCTGTCGATCAACCAACTTTATTTTTATTTTTATTTTAATTTAATTTTTTGTGTATTTTTGTGTTTTGTATTTTTTCTTATTATTTATTTAACATTGTTTAAATCTACATTATAGAATGCATCTAAGTATAATAACTTATTTTTATGCATATAATTTTAATTTTTAAACTTCTTTATAAGCTTCTGCTTTTATTAATTTGTTTTGTCTATCTTTATTTTGATTTTTTCTATTTCATCTAGGCATAGTTTGATTTTACATTTTTTAGTTTATATATAAACAATTGTTTTAAATATTTTATTGTTTTAAACATTTTTTAAATAATTTATATTTTTTGTTTATTTTATTTGTTTGTTTATATGATTGCTTTTGTACTATTTTAATTATTTGTTTCTTGCAACTTTGACATTAATATTTGAACAAAAATTATTAGTTAATTAGGTCAGTCTTAGATTAAGAAGTTTGCTTTGTCAATAAGGTGTAATTTTCCTTTGATAATAAAGCATGTTTACTACTACTACTACTACTACTATATTCCGAAAACCGCATATTGATGAAAAGTAAGCATTTTAAAAAAATTCTAATTGTCAAAAAACTGTCATTAACAGTAATGGATCTTGACAAAAAACTAATTAGCTTGTTGGAGTGCCGAACACTATTTTACCTGAAAATTTTATGAACATTGGTTTAGCGGTTTAGAAGCTATCGTGTTACAGGCAAAAATAATATACACACACACACACAACACAAAATACACCTAAATAACATATTTTCGGCGTTATCTCAAAAAAACTTTTTTCGACAAAAATAATATCTTCTCTAGCCATTGCTACGCGGGCTGGGAAGGTAAAAATTTCTGTTTTTTTTTGGCCCACCCGGTATATCAAGAGTTGTGTTTGTACTATATTCAGCCGCAGCCACTTGCAGCTGTACTAGTTATAATTTATTGTTTCAGCGCTGATGCATGGGATTAGTCGACATATTTAATACGACGTCCGAAATAATACATCGGTTTCACATACAAACAATACCACAAAATTGCACAGACAACCTTTTTATGTGATGAAAATAATAATTTATCAGGTTAATTTGTTTAGCTGAGCAAAATGATACGCGACATTATTTTTAGATGCGACTTTACGTTTTTAAAAATGCTCAATGTTTTAAAATCACATTTTTATTCGCCATTTCCTAGCTTTCCGTATCAATGTGTCCAAGTTACAATCATAAAAAAAATTATCGCCATCTTAAAATTTGAAGGGTGTGACAAATGCGAAAAGTTAAAAATACACTAGGTAATTATTGAAATAAAGAAAAAAAACGATCGCGAAAAAACGAACATACAAAAACATCAGTTTTCTAAATCTTAACCTACAGTAAAACGAAACGTTTGGGACCTTCAGAAAATCTACTTAAAACCTGATTTTCTAGTCGTTTATTTTTTTCTGAAACTATTTTCCTATGTACACTCAGTATGCACAAACCGGTTAGTCTATCCTCAGTCATTGTGGATCTTAGCCAAGTTTTGACTTTGCGTAGAGTACTAAGAAATTATTCTGCGGTACTACATGGCAATGCTAGCAAAATATGTAGATTCTTTTACAAAACAAGCTGGTAGATTTTCATCGTAAAAGCGATGCTTTAAAAATATTATCAGAGGCTCCAAATAAGGTTTTTAAGATTTTTTCCAGTACTTTAGTGGGTTAATTGCTGGAATATTTATAAAATTTTGCTGTTGCCCAACAATCCTTGGCACCTGTAATTCTATTCCAAGGTTTTCGGCATGTGTGCTGGCTTCAGCTAAGATAGTGTTCATGACTTCTTCTGCAGATAATGCGATATTGTTAACTTCTAGATTGCACATGCAAATAGTAAATACCAGCCTTATTGAAGCACTGTAAAGCTGAAAGCCAACATGCTACTTTCTACATTCTAGTTGCAACATTGCACACATCTGAGTTTTTAAAGGCCTTAAGGGATACCAAACAAGTTGTGTTTAAATACAGCAATACTTTTGTCACAAAGAAGATAAATATTTGGACCATACTTTCTTGGTACAACTGATTCACGGAAAAAATTAATTATATTTGGAAATTAGGAAATTATTTTAACATTTAGCCTCTTGCTACGTATGCCCATGGATCGTTTAGAACTGACAAGCTGACCAACGGACGCGGCGTCGCCGTTAGTCAAATCAACTTGTTTTGAGAAAGGCTCCGGAATGAATGAGCGAAGTATAAATATTTCGGTATCAAAAGAGCAAGGTATCAAAAGAACGAAGAATCAAAAGAGCGAAGTATCAAAAGAACAAATTAACAAAAAAAACGAAGAAACAAAAGAGCAAAGTATCAAAAGAGCGAAGTTATAAATGAGCGACATAAAAGTGCGATGTAATAAAAGTGCGATGTAACAACAGTACGAAGTAATAAAGGTGCGAAATATAAAGGTGCGAAATATAAAGGTGCGAAATATAAAGGAACGAATATAATAAATGAGCGAGTAAGAAAAGAGCGATGTAATAAAGGAACGAAGTAATAAAAGAGCAATTATAACAAATGTAAACACATTTTTTTAAAAACACTTTCTCAAAAAAAAACTTCCTTGACTTCTTTTTCGAAAAAACTGAACCAAAACATTTTTTTGAAAAATTATTTCCTTAAACTAGGTTTCCGGGCTTGATTTTGGGAGGGTCAAATCGGTATTATTCTAATCTTTGTCAATTGAGCACAAACATATTTTATCCTGTGATTTGAAGACATTCTTTTTGGTGGAAAAAAGTCAGAGGTATCTGGTCCGGTTAGGATAGATATGTTTGCGATCACTTGACATAGGTTAGGAAAACACCAATTTCGACCTCCCAAAAGGAGGGCAGGGGAGCTAATTTAAGAAATTAATTTAAAAAAAAAATGTTTCGGTTTGGTTTGGTACGGTTTGGTTTCACATCCTCTAGGATCCCGGATAAGCAGTCAGTAAGTTTTTTTTTTTTAATATGTTAGTTATTACTTCGCCTAATTGATAGATTTGCTCTTTTATTAATTCGTTCCTTTATTACTTTCGCTCTTTTATTATTTCGTACTTTTATTGCTTCGTACTATTGTTACTTCGCACTTTTATTACATCGCACTTTTATTACTTCGCTCATTTATTACTTCACTTAATTATTACTTTGCTCATTTATTGCATTCGCTCTTTTATTAGATTCGCTTATTTACTACGTCGCACTTTTATTATTCACTCTTTTATCACTTCACTCAATTGACATCGCTATTTTGAGACTCGCTCTTTTGTTAATTCGCTCTTTCATTACTTCGCCCTTTTGATACTTCGCTCTTTTGATACTTCGCTTATTTATAATTCGCTTATTCGTTCCGGGGCCTTTGAGAAAAGATTATATTATGGAATATCTTCGTCTCTATTAAGCACTTAAGTTTTATGTCCCTTATATCCGCACAGAAATGGTTAAGGTGACTTTCGTAAAATTATTTTTATGCACATGTGATATCAGAATGGACTGGAAGGTTTACGTGAGATCAGCTAACGTTATCAGTAAGTGGTCTACAAGCTTACCTAACTTAACCTAATCTAGGTCTTTTATTTCCATCGCAATGCGTATCAGAAAATTCATATAATTTTCATGGCCTTAATTTTTTAGCATGACTTTAAGAACTAATATAACACGTTATGCAAAAAATAAAATTTAAAAATTTCCCTAAGGCCCTTGCGTTGACCTCATATATCAAGCAAGTCCAAATTTAATTTTAAAGCGAATTTTCGGTCTAAAAATTCATTTCGGCACGCCTCCGCAGTTTTATATTCATGGCGTTTGTGTACTTAGTTTTGCATTATTTTCACGTCTTTTAAAATTTACTTCGTTTACATCCCAGCTAAAACCATTTTACGTAATTGTTTTGTTGGCCAAAGGTTCAAACTTCTAACTGGGACTCATTCAATTTTACCGGTTGGTTAACATTAACTAACGTTTAATTCGTTAATTTATTTTGCATCATTTTTTAACGGTTTTTAAGTTTTGATGGTCTTAAGAGGGAGCTCTACAAATGGCATATAAAAAGCGCGTAAGGGTTTTGAAATGAATGAAGTGAAACTTTTTAAGGCGATAGTATTTGGTATAATAAAGGGAAACTATAGAATAATTAAAATTTCATGAAGCCGTTAAGTCTCTTGAGACGGTGCAGAGTTATATCGGAATAAAAATATTAAATATTGTAGGCAAAAATCTAATTGTTTTGAAATAACACTTTTTTGGGCAGAGTTTTGCATATTTTGAAAAAATCTTTTTTGCACTGTTATTAAAAAGAGACTTAAATTTGAAATCCCATTGCGATAAGTGAAACGGTTCTAGACAAAATAATGCATGAAATATAACTAAAAATTAGGTAATCTAGGCACGCTTTTTGAGGGTTGAGGTTCATTTTTTCATAGAGAATTGAAATTTCGCGCTCAGGAATTCTTTTCTTTACTAATTGTCAAAGTTTTATCAAAAAATATTAAATATATTTTTTTTATTCAAGTGTTATTTTAAAACCTTTACACGCTAATTATATGCCGTACACAATGTTGGCCATTTAATTGCAAGTTTAACTATTTCTAGAAGTTATGCTGCATTTCGGTTATGTTTGGCTGATGGTTTCGATTTTTTCGGAAAAATGGTAATTTAGAGCATTGCGCGAGTCAATATGCGAGGAGAGTGCCCCCCACTTTTTACGACTGACCTACTTACATTTCGTTCCCTTCACTACAATTGGTCTACCCGGAAAACACCACACCAGAAAGAATATTTTAAGGATAACACAATATTTTGGGTTTGTAAACCAACAGCGGTCCTTCTTCTGGAGAAAATAGAAAAAAGTTTTGGAATATGATAAAACCTAGCATTGTTCCTAGATTGCTTATTTTTTTGCTGGTAACCGAAATTTTAATCCACTCTAATAATTTATATTTAGTAATAAAAATTTGTCAGCAAACAACAACTTTTGAACGGCAATTTTTTAACCGGAGAACACCTCCAAAGTGTGGCACAATTTGCAGGAGTGTATAGTGCCTGGAGTGTCTAGAACAATTGCAAGAATTTCTAAAGCCATTCCCAATGAGTATCTACACTTCTGCAATATGTTACAAAATTTGCAAGCACAATAAATCAGTTTATTATTTCTTACTTTAAGTGCCCTTGTTTTTTTTTTCTTACACGTTTTCACTCAGTTTTCTCCAGCCTTTGCAAAAAAAAACTACGAAAAACTTTAAGACCTTAAAAAACATAAACAAACAGAGTGGTGTTACCGGAATAACAATATCGAATCTGGTTAGTTGATATTTTAGAACGTAAAGTTCGCAATATTAGCTTAAACGTACGTTAGTTATCAGTTACATAGTTTATGTTGATGCAACGGCCGAAAATTTAAACTTCGCTTAAAAAATAACGGAAGTTTACGTCAAGAACTGTTTGTTTAAAATTTGTGCAATTTCCTGTAAAAGTGAAATAAACAATAATTTAAAATATTATTCCTAACCGTTAAAATTTTAAATTATTTCAGTTCTTGGGAATCGGTTAAATAAAAATATCTCTTTTTTGTCTGTGACGTTTCATTCCATCATCAGACTATTCTAAAATGGAAAATTCTACACTTAAAATTTATATATATACTTTTTTTTAGACAAAACAATAATAATGTATGATAAAAAAAATAACATTACAAGTACCTACCTACAGAGGTAAAAACAACAATTGTTTTTTATTAAACTGTAATATAAACTAGCAAAGCGCAAATTTTCAGGCAATAGGTATTCCCTTTATTTTTTATTTTTTTTGACCATTACCACAAAATATACAAATTTTGTCATCCCATATAAATACCTAGATTTTATTGTTAAAACTATATTTAAATTATTTAGTGGCGATCCATGTGGTGGTTTCTGTCTGTCTGTTTTACATTTAAATGAAAGGGTAATATTTTCTTTTTTTTTAATCTACGTAGTTTTTTTGGTTCGGCCATTTCATACTGGTTTGGTAAGCAGTTTATAGATTGTTTAATTATTTTTCTATATACAGGTATATTTATTTTTTATTATTTGATTTCTTTTGATCTTTATTTTGTATAATTAACTTTGAATAAATATTACTTAGGTTTTTGTTATTAGATCTAAAAGTGTTTTTTGATTTGAATCACTTCATGAATTCTTCTTTTTTGATAGTTATTTTTTTTTTAAAGGATTTGTGCATTTTCAAAATTAAAATTGTGCCAATTTTAATGCGCATGATATGGTAACGCTGTTTTACTCTCATTGTCCTTTCTTATTATATATTTCGTATATTGTTTTTTTTAATATTTAGTTTTGTTTGACCTATATATGTTTTATCACATTCCAAACAATCTATTTTATATACCACATTTATATACCACATTTGGGTCTCCTTTACTTTTACTAGGTTTACGTTTTGTATAGATTATATTGTTAAGATTATTCGTAGTTTTGTATGCGACTCTAATATTTTTGATATTTTGTTGTCAATTTCGGGAATATAATATGGTAGTGATATATGTTTATTTTTTGTTTCGGTTTTAGGATACGATTTTGAGTTGTATATTTTATGTATTCTGTTTTTAATTAAAGGTTCGTAAATTTTTTTTTGATAAATATTATTACTTAAGACTTCTTCTTTTTTTTTTAATTTTCCAGTCTGTATTCTGGATTTGATAAAATGATAGCGTGATCTGTAAGGCTGTTACAACACTTTTTTATATTTTGGAGGTGCGTAAGAGTTATAATTTAAGTATCGACCTGATCAGACATCTTTTGTGTACCAATTGGTGTTTATTTAACCATTTTAATTGTAACTAAGTGTTTATTCCATCGTGAATTTTAAGGTTTTTTGGAATTTATTAATAAAATAAAGGGTGTATTGGACTTTGTCTTCTGGCAGACACATAATGCAGTAATCTATGAATCTCTTAAGAAATATTAGGCAATAATTAAGTTGATCTAATTGCTTCGTCCCGGCGTTTAGTTTTAAGATATAAAATTTAGAGACATTTATCTAAATTAGAATGCTTTTTATTTTCTTTTTTTTGCTAGAGTTATGCTAAAACTTTATACTTAAAGTTACTTTATTTCTTGGTTTAAACTAATTTAGTTACTAAGATATGCCTTGCCTACAAAAAGGGTAAAAATTTGAATTTGCGCGGTGAATTATATGCTCAAGAATGCATTGACTTTACTTTATTATTTTTGCTTTTTTTACCTTGAGTATATCCATTTTCCATCCTTTTTTAATTTAAGTTTTCCCTAATTTTATACATACCTTTTTACTGCTGTATTGCTCATATATAGCAGTGCTCCAACGTCCGTCTTGCTATACGGAGCTTCATGCGAATATTTGGGGTACTCTCCATACCAGTGATATATATTGATCGCCAAGTGAAATCACATGCGTGCTTTTTTAAGACAGCGGTCGTGTATAAACATTTATGGATTGCTTTGAAGTGCTACTGCTACTACTTTGATTGGAATTATTTGGATTCGACTGTGCAGTTGTCCATGTACCAAGTTCCTTTCATCCAAGGGTAAGTCAAAGTGTTTTTGAGCTGCGTTTCTTTACAGTTTTTACTTATTCCTTATGCTACTATTCCTAACTAGAAACACAAAAGTGTAACCTAAGAGTGGGAACTATTGGACTGGAGATCCCTATTGCTACAGTTCGGTTGGTTTGTTGACTTTTTCATGCGAAAGACGTCTCGACCGACCATTTTTTGGTCCTTCGAGCCGGATTTCCCGTTCTGCGTAATAGGTGCTCTCAGAGTTGCATAATTGTGTTTGAAGTTAGGACTTTATTTTGCGTCTTTTTGAGACAAGGCATATCTTAGGTTTTATATTTTATCTACGGTGTGTCTATTGTACGTTGCACGTACCAACTTGCATTGCATTTTTTAATTGTGCAATATACAAATTGCATAAAAATTTTGAAAAATTTATTTTTTTTTCAAAATTAAAAATTATTGCGCTGTCGATGTATGTAAGGCTTGCATTTCCTTGCGTACCTACACAAATATAGAAACTCTTATCAGTTGCTAAATTTTTTGTGCATATTTTTTAGCATTTATACTTTTTGCTAAAAACTTGCTGTTCTTTACTCAATATTTGCTAAAAGCCGCTGGCCTTTTAATATTGCTTTGAATCTTGGTTTACGAGGGAATTTGAAAAGTAGTACGATATATTTTTTAAATTTGCTTCCCTTATTAACTATTGCTTTATTTTACACTTTAACCTTTTAAAATGGTAAACGATACCGAAAAAAAGGTAAGCTCGGCTAAGGCCTTGCGTCAGACTGCAATCAATCAGTTGAGTGTGCTTGAACACTATGCCAATCAGGCGAAAACAAATCCAGCTGCTCACACAAGGTTTAAAGTTAACTTTAAAAAACTTTCTTCTTGTTGTAAGAGCTTTGAAAAGCATCATAATGCTTTACTGATCTTGATTTCAGACGATTCTGAAGCTCTGGAAGCTCAGAATAAAATACAAAAAGATTTTTTGGATAGATGCGTAGAGGTTGAGGCTTTGCACTATGATTTATTTGAGGTGGAGGCTGAAGAAATAAATCGAAGCCACAACGAGGTAAATAATCAAACGATTATTTTTCCGGAACCAGAATTTTCTCTTCCCAAGTTAAATGTCCCTCCTTTTTCGGGCGATGTTGAGGAGTTTCCAAGCTTTATTGAGATTTACAATGCGGTTGTACATACGCGTAAGAGCTCGGACATTGAGAAGTTTAAATATTTACGTACGATTTTAAGAGGCCCTGCTTTAAATTTAATTAAAAATATACCTCTTGAAGGAAATAATTATTTACTTTGCTACGATACGCTGATTTCCAGATATGACAATAAGCGCTTGCGTGCGGTTTCTTACTGGAAATCTATCGAAAACTCACCTCGGCTATCCAATGATGACGTTTTAGAATTGCGCAAAATGCTAGATACGTTCAAGGAAAACCTTGATTGCTTAAAAAATATGGGATATGCGACCCATAGTTGGTGCTTTATTACTGCGAACATGCTTTTGGATCGATTAGATCCCGAAACGCGTAAGTTATTTGAACAAAATCACGCTTCTAATTTAATGCCAAAATACGAAGATATTTACAAATTTTTAGAGCAACATTGCACGTCTCTTGAATCTTTATCTTTGTCTATAAAACAAAATAATGTTCAAAACTCACGACCAGGGAACTTCTCGAGATCCCCCCGTAATCCACGAAATAAAACAGTTTTACTTGCAAACAGACAGTCACAAAAAACTCCAAATTCCAAACTAAACACGTGTTTCTACTGCAAAGCAAAAAATACACATCTGATTTTTAGCTGTGAATCTTTTTTAGTGAAACCAATTCAAGAACGCATTGATTTTATTAGAAATAATAAGGGATGCACCAACTGCATGGCTAGTTTTCATCAAGTAAACTCGTGCACTTCACAAAAAAGATGTAGATTTTGTTTTTTAAATCACCACAGTCTTTTATGCCTAAAAAATAACTCCCCAGCTTCGGTGATTGCTTCTTCTTCTGTGACGTCTAGTGGATCACAAACTAACCCCGTAGAAAATCAGATTACTGAAAATAAATCTATTCACGCGGGTACTGTGCTTGGCGACTATGACACGTTGCTTTGCACTGCTTTGCTGCACATCCGTGATGCATACGGAAATTGGCACGAAATACGCGCCATCTTGGATAATGGCGCCATGTGCTCCTTTATAACGAAAAAATGTGCGAATGCACTCGGACTTCCTAAATCCAACATTTCGCTTAATGTAAACGGTTTAGGAGATATGTCTACTACTGCGCGCCATGCGGTGCACTGTAAAATTGCTGCTATCGATAATAAATCGAAAATTTTTAGTCTAGAACCTGTATTAATAGACCAAGTTTGCGATAAAATGCCAAGTGTATCTTTTAACCAAAATTCTTTGCACTACTTAACTGGTCTAAAATTAGCTGATCCCAGTTGGTATAATCAAGCTGGAATTCAGCTTCTTATTGGCGCGGACCTTTATGGATCACTTTTAGAAGAAGGTAGACTTTATTTCGGTCCAGACACCCCCTCTTGTATTAATACAGTCTTCGGATGGACTTTGCTCGGAAAAATGCCTCTGCAAAATGCTGCTTTTGCATCAAAAAATATTTCTACTTTTATGGCAACTATTTCCACTCCTGATTTAAATAATACTTTGCAAAAATTCTGGGAGTTGGAAGAGGTTCCTACGGTGGAGAAAAATTCACCTTCAGATATTTTTTGCGAAAAATATTTTGAAAAAACTACTATACGCGATGTGGACGGTAAATACACCGTTTCGTTGCCTTTTAAAATCAATCCCGTTGATTTCGGCGATACCCGAACCCTTGCTTTGCGTCGGTTGTACTCGCTTGAAAAACGTTTGCTAAATGATAAAAAATTATTTACTTCTTATTCACAAGTAATGCAAGAATACTTGAATATGGGTCACATGCGTGCAGTTTCACCCCCCAATAACTCAGAAATGCATGAATATTTTTATATTGCTCACCATGCGGTTATAAAAGAAAGCTCGAGTAGCACGCCTGTTCGTCCTGTTTTTGACGCATCGAGTCATTCTTTAAATAAGTCTAGCCTAAATCAAGCCCTTCACACGGGTCCTAAATTACAAGGAGATTTAGTTAAAATTTTGCTTAATTTTCGGCTACATAAATATTGTTTTGTTAGCGATATTTCTAAAATGTACAGAATGATAAATGTGGAGGAAAATCAACATAAATACCAACGAATTTTATGGCGTTTTAATTCTGAAGAATCGGTGCAAGATTACGAATTGAAAACTTTGACTTTCGGGGTAAACTGTTCCCCATATTTAGCAATTCGAACCTTGCTTAAATTAGCCGATGATTATCAAGACTTACCGTTGGCTTCTGCGATTTTAAAGGACAGCGTCTATATAGACGACTGCGTAGTAAGTTGCAATGATTTTGATCAAATCATGCTTATGAAAAATCAATTAATTGAGTTATTAGGGCGAGGTGGATTTGAACTGAAAAAATGGGCATCAAACGAACCCAAATTGCTTGCAGACTTGCCTGCAACCCACATACAAACCAAAGACTTTTCTTTGGATCGAGAGGATGCAAACTCTCTAAAAATTTTAGGCTTGAGGTGGAACCCTCAAAGTGATAACTTTTTTTATTCTTTTAATTATAATACAAAAATTTGCACTAAGCGTAATTTGCTTAGTACCCTTGCGAAATGCTTTGACCCTTTAGGTTTTCTTACACCGGTTACGTTTTTTGCAAAAAATTTAATCCAGTACTTATGGTTTATAAAGTTAGATTGGGATCAGTTAGCACCCCCGGAAATAATTTCCAAGTGGAAAAAATTCGAGGAAGAACTCAAATTATTTTCTGATTTTTATATCCCAAGAATGATTGATCTCTCTAATTTTCAATTTTGTCAAATTGTTGGATTTAGCGATGCATCCGAGCGCGGTATGTGTGCGGCGGTTTATTTTCGTATTGTTTATCAAAACGGAGATATTAAAACGTATTTTGTGTGCGCAAAATCGAAAGTCGCTCCCATAAAAAGAATCAGTATTCCCCGTTTGGAGCTCTGTGCGGCAGTTTTGCTAGCTAAACTCATTCAATTTATTCAAAATACTTTTGCTAATAAAATTGCTTTTCAAAATACTATTGCTTTTACGGATAGTATGGTAGCGCTCTCTTGGATCAAAGGATCACCACATGCGTGGCGCACTTTTGTATCCAACCGAGTCACATACATACAAGAAAAAATTCAGCCTTGCGATTGGAACCATGTTCCTTCTGAATTAAACGCCGCGGACCCCGGGTCACGTGGTCTATTGCCTGCAGATTTAATTAATTGTTCCCTTTGGTGGCAAGGACCCGAGTTCCTTTGTAAGCCACAAGAGACATGGGATTTTACTAAAAATAATATTACTACACCCAAAGAAGCTCTCGAAGAGGAGCGAAAATTGGTGTTTGCTGCAACAATTGAACCAAATTTTTTGGATTGTCTGCTTAACAAATTTTCAAATTTTTTGCGTTTAATTAGACTTGTTGCTTTTATACTACGTTTTATTCACAATCTTCGCGCGCGTAAATTTAATAATGAGAAAATTATTATTAATTCTACGTGGTTAATACAATATGAGTTACAAAATGCAATATTTGTGCTTATAAAACACGTGCAAAATAAATATTTTCAAAACGAGATTTCTTTACTTGTCGATAATAAACCGTTGCCAAAGGTTTTTAGAAAATTAAATCCGTTTTTGGATCAAAATAATATTTTACGCATTGGCGGAAGATTATGCAATTCGGAATTAGATTATGACAAAAAATTTCCTATACTTTTACCCGGTGATTCTCAATTTACAAAGTTATTGATTGCGCATACTCACGAGAAACATATGCATACCGGCATAAACACGACTTTATTTTTACTTTTTCAAAATTATTGGATTTTTGCAGCTAAAAGGCATATAAGAAAAATAATTTCGCGTTGTTCTACATGCTGGCGCACGCGCCCCAGTAATTATCAACCCCCTGTTGGTAATTTGCCAAAATTTCGCGTTTCACAAGCAAAAGCTTTTCAACACGTTGGCGTTGATCTTACGGGAAGTTTTGCTATTACAATGAGCCGCATGCGCGGTGCAAAACGACTTAAGGCTTATGTCGTTCTATTTATTTGCGGTTGTACGAAGGCGGTACACTTAGAAATTGTGTCAGACTTATCGGCAGACGCTTTTATGGCAGCATTCAGACGTTTTATGGCCAGAAGAGGACGCGTGGAAGTAGTCTACTCGGATAACGCGTCGAATTTTACGCTTTCTGCTAAAATGCTTAACGAGATGTTTGCTGAAGTTGCTAATCGCGAATCAATTCGTTGGCACTTCAACCCTCCATCCGCACCCCACATGGGCGGTTTGTGGGAAAGTAACATCAAAAGTGCAAAGTCTCATTTACTACGAGTAATTGGAGAACAGGTGCTTACTTTTGAGGAGCTTTATACTGTGGTTACTCAAGTAGAAGCCATCCTCAACTCTAGGCCTTTGTGTCCAGTCAGCACAGATCCAAATGATTTGACTGCACTGACGCCCGGTCATTTCCTTAGCCTGGAACCACTTACGACTGTTCCAGACCTCGATTTTGACCAAGTGCCTTTAAATAGGCTTTCTCGGTGGCAGTTGCTGCAAAAACTGCATCGCGATTTTTGGCGTAGATGGCACAGAGATTACTTACATACATTGCAACAGCACGCTAAAGTGAATCAAGACAAAATTGATCCCATTGCGATTGATACGATGGTTTTGATCAAAGATGATCAAACCACTCCCTTAAATTGGGTATTGGGACGAGTAGTAGGATTGCACCCTGGTACTGATAATGTAGTAAGAGTTGCTACAGTTAAAACCTCCAAAGGTTTATTCAAGAGGCCTTTGGTGAAATTATGCCCTCTCCCTAATGCTTAGTTCAGAAAATACCATACCCTGGGTATTTTCAG
Organism: Aspidapion aeneum; assembly: GCA_963576565.1. Taxonomy (NCBI): domain Eukaryota; kingdom Metazoa; phylum Arthropoda; class Insecta; order Coleoptera; family Brentidae; genus Aspidapion; species Aspidapion aeneum. The sequence continues at coordinate 21,373,720 of OY755042.1, forward strand.
GGGGGCCGGAATGCTTCGTCCCGGCGTTTAGTTTTAAGATATAAAATTTAGAGACATTTATCTAAATTAGAATGCTTTTTATTTTCTTTTTTTTGCTAGAGTTATGCTAAAACTTTATACTTAAAGTTACTTTATTTCTTGGTTTAAACTAATTTAGTTACTAAGATATGCCTTGCCTACAAAAAGGGTAAAAATTTGAATTTGCGCGGTGAATTATATGCTCAAGAATGCATTGACTTTACTTTATTATTTTTGCTTTTTTTACCTTGAGTATATCCATTTTCCATCCTTTTTTAATTTAAGTTTTCCCTAATTTTATACATACCTTTTTACTGCTGTATTGCTCATATATAGCAGTGCTCCAACGTCCGTCTTGCTATACGGAGCTTCATGCGAATATTTGGGGTACTCTCCATACCAGTGATATATATTGATCGCCAAGTGAAATCACATGCGTGCTTTTTTAAGACAGCGGTCGTGTATAAACATTTATGGATTGCTTTGAAGTGCTACTGCTACTACTTTGATTGGAATTATTTGGATTCGACTGTGCAGTTGTCCATGTACCAAGTTCCTTTCATCCAAGGGTAAGTCAAAGTGTTTTTGAGCTGCGTTTCTTTACAGTTTTTACTTATTCCTTATGCTACTATTCCTAACTAGAAACACAAAAGTGTAACCTAAGAGTGGGAACTATTGGACTGGAGATCCCTATTGCTACAGTTCGGTTGGTTTGTTGACTTTTTCATGCGAAAGACGTCTCGACCGACCACTAATCTAACTGTTTTTTCTAAACATTCCAATACTGAATTAGCATTGTTGCTGATATACACCATTGCTATTGTATATTACAGTTTAATAAAAGAAAATGTTGTTTTTTAACTATAATATATAACAAATATAACTTGTAATGTTTTTTTTTCATCATAAATTATTATTGTTTTATGAAAAAAAAATTATATATATAAATTTTAAGTATAGAACTTTAAATTTTAGAATAGTCTGATGATGGTTGTAATAAACTGAAACGTCACAAACAAAAAAGAGAGATTTTTATTTGACGGATTCCCAGGATCTGAAATAATTTAAACAATAATATTTAAAAGCGACTGTTTGAACATGAGCGAGATTTCATTCAAGTCAAGCGAGTGTGCAAAGGAGTTTTTGTACGAGCGTGCGGAAAGTGTCACTTTTCTGTATTTATTTTAGTTTTGAAAATGCCACGGCCTAAAAATAGTTTTATACATCCACGGGCGCTTAAGTACTAACGGCTAACGCCCACAGGCGTCTTAGGTTAAAATGCGAGTGTTGAAGTGAACTTTAACGCTTGGTTATTAGGGACTTATTATAAAAAAGTCATGCAATAATAGTGGTAGGCCATATTTTGACAGTTTTGCATTGGAATATGTAAGCTAATCTTTCAACATAAGGATTTTGTTTACTATACGAACCGAAATAAATAGTGTGACTTAATTTTAAATTCGACTTTGGTATGTGAATTTTGAAACATCAACTGTTAACCTGCAATGTAAATCTGTCAAGATACTGCAATAATAGTGTCATTGCATGGATTTATTCCAATAAGGTCTTATTGTTAAAGGTTTTTCCATTTAAAGTTTTTTACTGCTTAATAAAAACAGTGTCAACTTAATTATCGAGACAGGAAAAAATACGCTAAACGGAATGCTTTTAATATGATTACTTAGGGCAAATAAAACTTATAGACCTTGGCCTTCGAAATATTATGTGTTTTATCGAAGGTCTATTGAAGATGGGATCGTATAAGTTTGTTGACCTTTAAAAGAATTTAACTTGTATTTTTGTGGATTTTTGTATAAAACAGCAAACGTTAATAAAATATTTTGGGAAATTTAAGAAAAGATATATATTATGCTAAAGATATTGCACACCGTTTATAATGCAAAAACACCAGTCTATTTTTTCATCAAAAGTTTATCTAGTTTTAATTTTAAACAATTTTAATAACTTGCATAACCCGATTTAAAGGTAAACATTAGGCACTCCAAAAAAAATGGATCCATGACGGATCTGATACCTTCCTAGCTAGCCTATTAGCACACTTCAGTCAAGCAATGATATATCAGCCTTGAAAACAGTTTTTTGTAAATATCTTATCTCAGAAACTATAGCTCTTACGAAGTTTTTGGTTATAACTGTATTGTGTGAATTTAAGATATTGCAAAGTTTTAAGTTTGGGACAAATCGGTTCATAAATAAAAAAGTCCATCATTTTGGATCTACCATATTGCTTTTATTTTAAGTTTGAGTAAAAATTTGTATTGAGTGAATCACCGCAAAGTTTTAAGTGTGAGGCAAATCGGTTAATAAATAAATTGTCCTTCATTTTGCATCAACCATTTTATTTATTTTTTACCCAACTGCAGCACAGCGAAAGGAAGGGTAATGTTTTTTGATTGGGATATGTATGTAAGTATGTAAATGTATATGTTTGTGTCGCGCTAGAGGCTTAACGGCTGAATCGATTTTGACGAAAAAGATGTCGTTGGTTTTCTTACTGATCCCGAAGGATCTATATATATATTTTTTTAAACAGCAATCAACATGGCGGTCGCCAGACGCCATTTTGTCACATCATGCAGGCTTTAAGGCATACGAATTACCTAAATTTCATGCGATTTTACTGAAATTCCTTTGATCACCCATTGAAAATGTCCTTTAATCTGCAGTAATTACTTTGTAGTCCTCCCTGCTCCCACCCATCTCCCCTTCTGTCATTATTTTTCAAATGTAGGGCGATTAATTTAAGATTGTTTCCAACACCATTTTACTAGTTCCCCCCTCACTTTCTTTCTCTTCTCCCCAGCCTCCTTATTAAAAAAATTGCTTCTCTTGAAACGGAGGTCAAAGGAATATCAATTAATAATAAAATGGTACTTACCTCCCCAAATACGTTGCAAATTCCTAATACAGAAATCAGATCTAATCCTAGAGACCCTAGACCAACTACGACTAGTAGGTACAAGAAGATTTAGCACTTGGGTGTTTCTTTTATTAAAAAATTGTTTTATTGATAAAAATATTGTATTATCACCAAAACACTACACACTCTAAACATTTTAAGTATTTAACTTAATACTTAAAGCTGTCGCAAGATTTGTAACATAGATATGTAGCCGGGCATAAACAAACAAATTTACGGTCAAATTAAATCAAACTGTTTAACTAAGGAGCAGTTTAAGCTATAAAATATTAACATATTTTTTTCTTTTAGGTAACTTCAAGTGAATCACTAGAAAGTAACGCGTAAGTAACTTTAGGTTCTATTTCTCTTTGGCTGCTAAAACAATAATTAAATTAGGACTTGTATTTACTATTTATGAATTTATTCAAGAACATTTTCATGACGTTGCAGTATAATACAGCTCAGATTTCCTGCAGATTTTTCTGTGAATTTGTATCAGGAATTTGTTACAGCAGTAATTTGTTTGAATTTTTTAGCTGCTTTAGTAGAAAAGAAAACTGTTTGACACTCTTTTAACAGTTATTCTTTGACATTTGGACGTCAACCTTGGTAACAATTAGAGCATGTTCTACTTGCGTGGAAAAATTCATAAAGAATTTGTGCTGAAGCAGACTCAAACGTTTAGACTTTGAAGAATTCAGTGGATTTTTTTAAATAAATTATATTGACTGCAAAGTTTGTACTTAAGGATGCCATAGACATTGTATTCAGTTCTATTATGAGACCAATTTCACATGGGACCGATGATCCTCAGGTGCCATTAGTTTAAATTTTTTCTGCACATATTCGCCTATAATCGGTCGAAGAATATCTTGAAAAAAATGGACAGGATCTGTCATTTGCCGAAGATCATCCCTCCCATGTGAAATATAAATATAATATGTGTAGTACCTATCAAGTACAATGTTTGCAGCCAGTTTAATTCTTTTAAAAAAATCGCTGTATATTTTCTTCAATGTGTATAAACCATGTAGTTTAGAATAATTCACGGAATGACTTGTGTCAAGATCAATAATTTTTTTAATGAAGTAGTTTTAAAAAACGCAAATATTACAGCAGTCGTATGATTGAAGTGGCAGAAATATCAAAATATAACGAAAAATGACACCAGTGATCCAATTTCAGGAGGAACTTATAATAAGAAGCAAAGGAAAATACTGCTGCCCATTATTTAAAAACAAACATCTCATGCAATAATTTTTTCTGCATCCTAGGGACTATAATTCGTTAGGATTAAACGCATACTTTTAATCCCTCGTTTAAGGTACTAAAAGATATTTTACAACACATGAATCTTTAATTCCATTTTCCATCCATTTTCGCAGTCTTTAGGTTTTCAATGTACTATTCTTGTCCGACATCATATAATGATTTCTCCAAAAATTTTTTTAATATTCCTAATAGCCAACTCAGGGGCGCAACGAGCCAGGTGATTTTGGTTTAATACCTTGAAAAATACTACTACAGAAGAGGCTGTGACATGGCTAAAATCACAAAAAAATTAAGTGCTTACAATAAAAAAAAACTACTAGAAAATTGAAAATTGTGCGGTAGGCAAAAATATTGTCAAATTCAAATATATTTGGAAAAAAATCGCGTTAGAGAAAACATTTTCCAGATATGACGAATATAATGACATCGCAGCAGGGTTGTGCCGACGGGTGGGGGAAAGAGGCAGCTGCATCAAGCAAACACCTCAAAAAGGGCAACCAAATTTTACCATTTTAAAAATTTTGGTGCTTTTTAAAAAATGAAATAAACTGCAATTAAAAAGTTAATGCTAAATTAGTGCAAAAGAAACTAAGTATGAGAAACTGATAGATGAGTTTGCAAAAAAAATAAATCGAGGGTCCAAAAACTTCTGGCCAAGTAACTTTGCATGTTTAGGTATTAATGTTAAATAACTGCATTTGGGTTTTTAAAAAAGCAAGTTGCTTCTCCAGACATTTTTTTGTGAGCAGATAGTTTCTATATTATATAAGAGGCATACCTAGGTATGCATATTTTAATACATGTATATTATACATAGTATGTTTTTATTTAAACCATAGTTTAGTTGGAATGTTTACGAATAAGATTTGATTGATATACTTATTAGTATCATATAACAGGTAATGCAAATACGCAATAAGGGGGGGCTTAGCAGGGCTCCCCAAACGAAATGAGCATAATTCATAAGGGGCAAACTCACTGTACATATAGTCAGTAAAAATTTTAAGTTTAGCCTTCTTTTCTTTAAATTATTTTATTTTTCTGAAACTTTTGCTTGCCTCACTGTTTTTCCTTTTTAGCATTTTTACCAATAATTTGCTTTTGTTGCTCTAATTTCTTTAAAAAATACTGAATTTTTTCTCAAATTTTCACTTGCGGCGCCATTATTTTTGTCATATCTGCAAAATGTTTTCCACAACGCGGTTTTTTTTTCGAAATGTATTTGAATTTTACAACATTTTTGCTTGCTAGTAGTTTTTTTTATATTGCACATTTTTCTTCTGTGGCGCCATTTTTGCCGAAAAAAAACTAGTCTTTTTTTTGTATTGCAATTTTTTCCTTTCTTAGTGTGTGTTAAGCCATCTCACAGTTCCTGTTGTAGTAGTATTTTTTGCATTCTCTGGGTATTAAGCTTGGGGCTCAAGCTCTCCCAAAATGGTCAGGCTAGTGGCGTCCCTAAGTTAATGGGTGAGTGGAAAAGTATTATACAAATTCAAAAATATCTTTGAAGAAATCATTATATGAGAGTATTTATACATTGAAAACGAAAAGACTGTGGGCACATTTATATTAATCCCAGGGCGAAAATATTTTAGCCCGAGCGTAGGTCTCCTGAAAGTTTTGTGTATTGTATGTATACTTACTTACTGGTTGCAGTTGTTTTTAATCTTTGAAAGCATCTTTTAGTACATCAAAAGAGGGATTAAAACTATACTTTTAATCTTCAGTGCATGAAACGAATTCTAGTTCCCAGGATGCAGAAAAAAAAAGATTGCATTTGAATTGAAGTGAGGGGCAGCAGTTTTTCCCTTTGCCTCAGGCAACCAAAAAGTTAGGCGCGCCCGAGGGGTCATCGGCACCCTAAAATTTTGTACAGCGTCCAACAGGACTTGGGTCCTGACGTGTACTGTTGGGTCCTGTTGAGTACTGTTGGGTACTGTCGTGTACTGTCGAGTACTGTTGGGTACTGTCGTGTACTGTCGAGTACTGTTGGATCCTGTCGGGTACTGTTGTGAAATTTGTACAGTACTGTTGAAAGCTGATGACCCCTCGGGCGCGCCCCTTATCGCAGGCGAATATTTGAGAAAAATTACTTAATTTTTCTCAAATTTTCGTTCTTTAAAGAAATAAAAGCTACAGTATAAAATTTTAAGTAAAAAGGAATACAATGTGGGCAAGCGAATATTTTGGAAATAAAAATTATTTATAAAAATGCGCCACGGGCTAAACATTTTTGGGAAAAATGGTATCAAATAAAAATTTTGTATAGTTTCAGAAGAGACGAGTCCGAAATTTTTACTGACTTATACCTATAGGCAGTTTGTCCCTGAGTCATCTTGAGCTCAAGGGGGCAAAGCCCCTCCTAATTGCGTCCCTGCATTACCTCTAATATGACCTGATAATAAGTATATCAAACAGATTTGATTTGCAAACATTCCAACTAAACATATGTACATATATTAAAATATTCATACCTAGGTATAGTCCTTAAATTACCTAACGCAAAAATTCAGGATTTTTAAAGATCAAGGGAAAGACAATATTGTATGTTAAACAGATAGAAAATAGAATAAATGGAAAAGAAATAAAGCGAAAGTAAGGGATAGCAGAGAAGAGGTTGCCAAATAAAAATTAAAATTTACCAATTATATTATTATCAGACAAAAAGACTAGATGAATGAACACGGCAACAGACAGAGAAAAGTGAAAGATATTGAGGGAGGCTTATGTCCAAAAATGGATAGAACGGTTAATTCCAGGTTATAGGATAGAAGTATAGAAAGGATTTACCGCGTTTGTGGTTAGAATTCTAAATGCTGCGGCTGGTTCTAAAATTTCTCTACCCGGTTAACAGGATAATATATATAATATAATATAAAAAGGTGCGGTTATGTGTAACAACAAACAGGACCAAATCTAAACAGTAGCTGAATTTTATGTAAACACAGTCAAAATATTCCTATCGCTCTCTTTTATCTGGCAAGACTTGAATGGGAGTAGGTCAGTGAAAAATGCTATAATTTAGCTTAAGAGCGTCAAACGTTAAGTATGAATTTTGCCGCCGAAAAAGCATTTTTACAAGCTTTTATTTAGCTGCAGATATTCTGTCTAACTATCTAACTATCTATCAAATCTTGTGAAGCTTTTTTGACACACTTCCCATTATCCGATTTGGATGAAATTTGGTACACACATAGTGGTCCCATGACAATACAACATTAAGAAAAAAATATCTTCCCACCCCTACCCCCACCCCCTTCCATAGAAAAATTTGTTTTTTACACACATCCCGTTATCCGATTTGGATGAAATTTGGTATACTTATAGTGATTTGATGACAATACAACATTAAGAAAAAAATATCCTCCCACTCCTACCCTCACCCCCTTTTATAGAAAAATGAGTTTTTGACACACTTCCCATTATCCGATTTGAATGAAATTTGGTATTCACATAGTTGTCCGATGATAATACAACATTAAGAAAAAAATATCCTCCCACCCCTACCCCCACCCCCTTCCATAGAAAAATTTGTTTTTACACACATCCCGTTATCCGATTTGGATGAAATTTGGTATAGTTATAGTGATTCGATGACAATACAATATTAAGAAAAAAATATTCTCCCACCCCTACCCCCACCCCATCTATAGAAAAATGTGTTTTTGACACACTTCCCATTATCCGATTTGGATGAAATTTGGTATTTACATAGTGGTCCGATGACAATACAACATTAAAAAAAAATATCCTCTCACTCCTACCCCCACCCCCTTCCATAGAAAATGCGTTTTTGACACCCTTCCCATTATCCGCTTTGGATGAAATTTGGTATACATATAGTGGTCCGATGACTATACAACATTGAAAAAAAATCCTACCAGTCCTACCCCCACCCTCATCTATAGAAAAATGCGTTTTTGACACACTTCCCATTATCCGATTTGGATGAAATTTGGTATACATATAGTGGTCCGATGACAATACAACAATAATGAAAAAATGTCCTCTCACCCCTACCCCCTTCCATAAAAAATGCGTTTTTGACACACTTCACTTCAAATGACTTTATAAAATTTGGAATATGCATAAAGGTCCGATGGCAATACAGCCCAAATAAAAAATATATTTCTACCTCTACCCCCACCCTCTCCTTCCCCTAATAGAAAAATGAGTTTCCAAACAATTCACGACCAGCGATTTCATTATAATCTAGAATAAACTCTTCTGTTCTGTTATTGAACAAATATTTTCATTAAATAGAGTAGATAGCTGAAACTAAAAAGTAGAAAATAAATTGGTAAATTTTTTTTTAAGTCACAAGCTTTTATAAAATGCACTAAAAATTAAAAAATAATTTTCTAACATTCTAATATTATCATAATAATAAAATCGAGGGCCGCAAATCAAAGCATAAGTTAATCTAAATTTGTAATCTAAACACTTAAAGAATATTCAACATAGCAAGTCATCAAAGATATGTTTGATGTGCCGTAATGTTATGCCATTGCCATACCTATGTCAGAGAAATGCTGGGGTATCTTAGGTCGGGTTGGGTGGGTTTGGTGGGTCTGCATTTTTCTGCTAGATTGATTCTTTTGCAAATAGTGATATTTAATTGATACGGATATCTTATCGTGTTAACATCGTCAAAACTTCCATCAGGCGGCCATCGCTTTTATTATTATGATAATATTAGAATGTTAGAAAATTATTTTTTAATTTTTAGTGCATTTTATAAAAGCTTGTGACTTAAAAATTTTTTTTGACCAATTTATTTGTTACATGCTATCCAAAAAAAAAATTTCAGCCATTTTCGACAAAATTTATGGACAAAACCAAACCAAACCGATTTCAGCGAATTTCGGCATATATGTCCCATGACCCTTTCTCTTTAAGACAATTTTTTGAAACTATGATTAATACATAAATAAATGGCGCTGGGTCAATCGCGCGCAGGGCATTGGCGCGCGGGCCAAATGCGCTCGGACAAATGCGAGTAACAAATTGCGGGCAACAATTGGCGCGTGGGGATTTGCCCGCATCCATTAGCGCAAAACAAACTGCGCGCAACCAATAGCGAGCGGAGAAATTCGTGCAGCCAGTAACGCGCAAGCCATTTCCGCGCGGACACAAGCGTAACTAATAACGCAAAATCAGAAGCCTATTTTTAAAATATTTTAGTCACAGGTTCGAATGCGCTAACAAGTCGAATTTTTCTGTCCAGCCGATGTGGACCAGGGGCCGAGGATAGTTAATAACTTGACCCGGTTAGGTTAGTATCTTAACTTAAACTGGTTGGGTTATTATACAAAAAACTTAATCAACCATCTTCGACCTCTGGTGCATATCGGCTGGACAGGACAATTTGAATTGGTCATAGGTTGGTTAGGAATTCGATACAAATAAATGCGCGCACTGCCCGGTTTTTGTGAGCAATTGGTTGCGTACTAATGATTGCGTGCATTTGTCCGCGTGCAATGAACGCGCGTAATTGTCAACGCGTAATTGGTTGCAAGCATTTGTCCACTCGCAATTGTCTTGCGCGCAAATGACCTGCGGGCTAATGACCGAGCGCCAAATAAATAACTTCAAACAATCTCTGGAAATGCATTACTACGCGGAACACTACTAAATTACACGTTTGTTAGTATTATTTGGCTTACAAACTCCGCTGATTGACGCTAACGTGTCTGATGGCGGATATAAACGCAATAAGCGTTGATCTGGCCTGAAAGGCAGAAGAGCTGTTGTAGGTCACGGATTAGTTAGTTTTTTTTATTTGTAATCGATATTTTCATTGATCAATATGTATAGCAGTTTATTTTCGCCTGCTCTTGTTCTAGCTTCTCTCGTATCTTGGTAGATGGCGCTTCTTGCGAGTGTTTTTTCAAAACCGTCTAATTAACTTTACAAGAGTGTCACATTGACCAAGCAGTGTTCTGAGGAGTCCCATAAGGGCCAAACAGTTTACCGTTAACACTTATAAGGTGTCCATTAGATTTTAGACCCCCGTGAGGTTTAGCTTTCAAGCTACCCACGTAAAAATATGAGAGAAAAAATAACTCCTTTTTACCCGATTAGCCACGAAACTTGTTTGATTTTCACGGGTACTAAATTTCACTTTATATAAGGCCAAGTCAAAAAATTGAGTTTCAAATTAATATTAACGAGAAATATAATTTTGATTGAATTGAGGATTCCTGGAAATATATTTCTTTTTATTTCAAGGCGACTTTTTTCGAAAAATATATCTAATTTATAAAATATATATACACAATGGATTTTGACTAAACGAACTTATTTAAGAAAAATTATGTGTTAAGAATAAAAAATGCTACAAAAAAAAAGTAAGTTAAATTTTAAAAATTTTCCGTATTTGGTACGTTTATAACACGTGCATCAATGCTTCTAGAGAGGACTCATGTACATCGATGGAAAGGAAATTTTGTCTGCCCAAGAAACAATTTTTAAGGATTTTTAAATAGGTTGACACATGTTGACAAAAAACGGTCAAAAAGCACGTTTAACCACACCCCTGCCAGGGATGGGAGGGTTATTTCCCATTAAAAAGTGATTGAGGTAGTCTACTGTCTATCCATCCCAAGTGTGCTGCTTCTCTCATTAAACGCAGTATCTGAACTTGTACGGCCTGAACTAAAGAAAGAGTATCCACATTTAGAAAGCTCAACGTTTTGACATTAAATTTCGACTTTTTGTGGCTAAAACTTCCTGCATCGCATTTCTTCGTGTTCTGCCCAAAAGTTGTAACTCTTCCAAGGAATCTCTCTAAAGTTTGCTAAAACTTTTCTTAACTTTTATGTATTAAGGAAAAGTAGTGGTAACTTCGAGGTAGAGGTCTAAAATATAGGCCAGTTTTTATTAAAAGATAGTTTTGTAAAGTCAAAATAAACAGTTTATATACAGCGTGTCCGTGTCATACAGAAAAACGTTTTGGAAATCGAAGGAGGAGGCACTAATTACATTGTTTACCGGGATGCGTCAAATGAGCTGTATGTGAGATATGTATGTAAGGCTAAAATTTCCTGAAATTTTTTCCAAAAAAAATTTGGGGATCATAGATTTCGTTTTCGAGCTATACTTATTTAAATGCGCGCCACTGAGAAATAGAAAATTGTACCTTTTTGTAGTTTTTCTGCTACAACTTATCGCTAAATAAAAATAAAAATCCATATTAGCTTTGTTTTATTACAAAAAGAGCCCTTTTAAGAATTTTGTCAATTTTTGACATACAGTTTGTGTTACATACCTACAGAATTGCTCAAAATAATTATAAAAAAAAGGAAAAATACCTGAGATTTATTAAATCAAGGCCAACACAAAAATAGAGGCCACGACCCTGAAAAAATCAGCTGTTCTCCCGGGGCTGAATTTTACATTGGGTCTTATGGGAGGTCAGACGTTTTTTTATGATATTTTCAAAATGGCACTACAGATTTCCGCAAAATTTCAGTGAAATATTCTCAGACACCATCCCGATATTCCACCAAAGGTTTGTAAGGAAGCAACATGATTAAAAGGTTAAAATCTTCAAGATTTAGCATTCCTTATTTTGAATTCAAATTACCCGCCATGTACCACATGCCAACTGTTATATTTGACATGTATTTGACTTTGTCATATGTGATTGTCACATTCGCTTCTGCTTTAAACTTAATTTTTGTGTGAGCTTATGAAGCGGCTATGAAAAATTAGGGCTTATTATACATTTAAAAAAAATTGTTCTGCCAGAATAAAGTAAAAACAATCTCAAAAACGGCTTTATTTAAAAAAAATCAAATATCCATGAACCGTCATTTCAACTTCAATATTTCAAAGACAATCAGCTGTCGTAATGTGACCATCAAAAAAAAATCAGCCCCGGATGTGACGTCAACAAAGTGGAGGATCGTGGCCCGTCCATTTTGATAGCCCTGATTAAATATAAAGAAAGGAAACTGAAAATACTTCACTTGTTTTTATGGAAGTTATTTTAACTATTCTAAAGTGATGTTTGCATAATTGGTTAAGTGATAAACTTACAGGGTATTAAAAAAAAAATAATTGGCATGACATGTTTACTAATTGTCTACGGATTAGTGTGTTTACCGGGATGCGTCAAATAAGGTAAGTTTGTGATAAGTTAGGGCCCAAACCATCCAGAGACTTGTCTCAGAAAAATTTTGGGTCATCGGTTTCGTTTTCGAGGTATAATTGTTTAAATTCGCGCCACTGGAATATAGAAAAATGTAAATTTTTGTAGTTTTTTTTTGCTATAACTTCTCGTCAAATAAAAATAAAAAAGCAATTTTAATTATTTTTAGTTGAAAAAAAGAGTTTTTTAGGTATGTTCTCAATTTTTTTACAGTTCTCGGCACATATCTACAGAGTGGCTCAAAATATGAATAAAAGAAATTCAGGAATAATAACTGGGATTTGTTAAATATACCTAAAGTGATGATTAAAAATGCATAGTCAAAATAAATTTATTTATTTCAATGTGAGTCATTGTAACTATTATAAAGTAATAATTACATACATAATGGTCTTTGTAGTAAACTTACAAGGTATATCAAACATTTTTTAAATTAAACATGATAGATGTACTAACTGTCTAGCGAAATAGTGTGTTTACCGTGATGCGTCAGATAAGGTGAATTTGAGATATGTTAGAGCTCGAGCCATCCTGAAACTTGTTTAAAAAAAATTGACGGGGGGGCCATCGGTTTCGTCTTCGGGCTATACTCTGGTGAATTTTTGCTACAAGTTTTATCGCCTTATAGAGATAAAAAGTTGACATTTTTAGTTTTGTCAATTAAGTTTGTTTACAGGCTTTCTTTCTGATGCAAAATATTTTTGGTAGAACCCTCGGAAAGGAGTGAGTAGACCTCTTTTCGTCCCCTATAGAAACTATAGCTCAAAAACGAAACCAATGACCACCCACTTTTTCTTAAAACAAATCTTGGAACCGTTTAGGCTCTAAAATATGTCAAATTCATCGCATCTGACGCATTCCAGTAAACACACTATTCCATAGGCAATTCGTACACATGTCATTTGAATTTAAAAAACGTTTGAAATACACTTTAAGTTTATTATTATTCCTGTATTTGCATTATTCATAATTTGAGTCACTCTGTAGATATGGGAGGAAAACTATGTGTCAAAAATTAACATCATACATAAAAAGACTCTTTGTTTTTACAAAATAAAATTAATATTGTTTTTTTATTTCGATTTGACGATAAGTTATAGCAAAAAAACTACAAAAAGTCACATTTTTTTATATACCAGTGGCGCGCATTTAAATAATTATAGCTCGAAAATGAAACAGACGAACCCTTAATTTTTTTGAGACAAATATCGCTATGGCTTGGGCTCTCGCATATGTTAAATTCACCTCATTTGATGCATCCCGGTAAACACACTATTCCGTAGACAATTAGGAAACACGTCATGCATTAAATTAAAAAAATGTTTGAAGTAAGTTATCACATAACCTGTTATGCAAACATTACTCCAGAATAGCTAAAACCACTTACATGAAAGCAAGTGAAGTTAATTTTGACTATGCAATTTCAGTTTCCATTTTTTATATTTAATAAAAATCAGGTATTTTAACTGTATTTTTTAAAAAATTTACAAAATACTTAAAAGGACTTTTTTTCAATAAAATAAGACGAATATCGATTTTTTTTTATTTGTCGATAAGTTATTACAAGAAACTACAAAAGTTCACATTTTTCCATAGTTCAGTATGGCCCGAAAGCGAATCCTACGGCCCCCCAATTTTTTTTGGAAAAAATATCAGGAAGGTTTGGCCTTCAACATATCTCAAATTTAGCTCATTTGACGCATCCCGGTAAACACTGTATTTAGTGCCTCCTCCTTTAAATTGGATCTTGGAAATTTTACCTACCCTTGCTTGCCCTTGCCATTAACTACAAAGCAAAGGGTGCTTTTGGTCAAGTTTTTGCAAGTCTGTTACTCTTGCCTTTATTCTGCCCGGGCGCACCAGCGCTCTGCCATGCTTTTATATTTATTGAAGGTAACAATAGGCGCTAATTAGAGCCGAGTAACGATTACCGTTGCCGGTCGAGAGTCATTCACACAAAACCAACTGTATTGCGTATAAACCCAACCAAATTATGGTTACCTGTGTTTTTGTGATTTATAGGATATAAGTTTGTTTTCTTTTGATTGTTTTTTATCCTTTAGATAACAGCATGGCTGAGAGCTACTGCGCCCGCGCATAATAGAGGCAAGTGTGAGAGATTAGCAAAAAACCTGACCAAAAGGACCGTATTTAAATTTAAAAAAGCCTAAATTAAGCCGACATATTATTTTTTTTTGTTCAATTAATCCTGCATACGATATAAATATGCATAGTCTATTTAAAGTGAGATCCCACGAAAAGACGCTGAAAATTTAGTGGCCTTAATCTCCATTGCTATAAAAAAAACATCTCGCCATCTATTCACAAATTACCGAACTATTACTAACAGCATGGCAGAGCGCCGGTTCTGTCCGCGCAGAATAAAGGTAAGGGTAAAATACTGGCAAAAAGCCTGCCAAAGCACCCTATTGAAATATTGGGTCGTTACCGGTAAAATTTTAGAAATTTAATAATTTAATATAGCAACATTTTTTCCATCGTTTTTTGTCTTTGGTTCTTTGTAGAAGTAATGTTCATGAGAGCGCAACCATTTAAAAATCACCCAAAATTTATATTATCTTTTTTATTATAAACTTTTCGTAAAATGTATTTTTTTATTTAAAACAGGCTATAAAGGCAAAAAAGTCTCTGGGAATTTTTTCTTTTGAAAAAATTGAAAATTTTAGTAATTTTTTAATTTAATTTTCTCCCTGATTTTAAAAATATATAATAATTTTGGACCTCGTGTCAGGTCACTGACAAATAAGTTCATAAAACCGGATTTATAAAAATGTGGGTTTCAAAAAGTAGGATGTTAAAAAGTAGAAAAAGAAGCATTGTTTAAGATATTGACGAAAATGTCTTAACAAGGAAGTAAGGTAATTCTATATTTGTAGGTATTTCCCAGATGAGCGTGGATCCAGTCAACGTAATACTCTTTGTATCTAAGAAAGTATATAACATGGTTAAAGGCTACAGATTCCATAGACTTGCTGTGCTTAATGTGTGTAAGAGAAAATGAAAACAGAGAAAATTATATTTTGGGCGGTGTCTTGAATTATTTTTCGCTGTTTTAGACCCGTATTCGGGCCAGTAGTGGGAAAGTAGGGAAATACATCCTAACTTCCGTCTTGTGCAGCAAAACAGGTGAGAACTGGGTATTTGTTTTTCACCAAAATTCTAGCTGAAGCCAAGGCGCGTATTAGCTTTCAGGAAAAAGTACAGTTTCAATGGTATTTCGTGGGAAATAGCTTTTTGCTGTGGCAAATTTATTTGTTATCGCGTTTGAGGGAAGGGATATTCCAAGCCGTAGCATGATCCAAAAAATAGTGACCCATTTCCAACAAATAGGATGTGTCAATTTTTGCCACAAATGCAGCCGTGGAGAGGCTCCTCCTGTTCGTGAGGACAGGGAACGGCGCGCAACTATGATTTGTGCTGCAACAGAAGCTTTGCCTCCCTTTGTCAATGATGTGGGCGATGATGTTTCACCTTTAACCATCCGAAACATTTTGAAACGACATGGATAATCTAATTTTAAAGTAAAGGAAGCACAAGAAACATTTCCAGATGATTGATTTCCAGTTTCGAAGAATGGAGTTTTGTGAAACCATGATTAAAAAGCGAATCAGGATAAAAATGTTATTAAAAATATTTGTTCGTTTTCGATTCATGGCCGTCACAATCCTTTCATTGTTTGTTACTAGTCACGAAAAAATAAACATTTACGACGAAGAAATTATTTAGCTCTGTTGCAGGATCATATCATTCTTGCGATTCGATATGTACCAAATGTTGATTTTAACGAAATTTGATTTATGCAAGATGGTTGTCCAGCTCATGATACTTTGCCTTTGAGAGTGTTTTAAAAGAAAATGTTTCCAAGTCGGCTTATTATAAGCAGTCAATGTATCAGCTGGCCTACGAGATCACCAGATTTGGCACCCGTTGATTTTTTTTATGAGGTTAAGCAAAAAGCCAAATTTATTCGCATGCACATTTAAGAGCTACATAAACTTCGGGCAAAAATAATCACCACCATGCAATTAGTGACACCTGAAATACTAAATAATGTCCGAACTGAATTTTAAAACAGGTGCAAATACTGTTTAGAGCGGTGTTATTTTTGAGAATTTAATTGGTTAGGTAGTTCTTAAATCAATATGAAAGAATTTGCTTTAAAAACAGACCCCTCTTTTATTCGCTGGGGAAGCAATACACTTTAGTTGTGGGTGGTAGAAACGGTATTAGATATTATAAATAAGAGTAAGCTTGCAGAAAAGGATTATACATTACGTAGTACTAAATTTCCAACATTTTATATACAACTACCCTCGATCGATTTTCTATCGAAAGAAATGTTCGCCGCGCTACGGGATAGATACACAAGATTTTAGATATCAAATTTAGCAATTTTTTCGATTTTCTGTTATCACGCCCTTAAAATTATCAACACACAATCGACATTTTGTGGAATTGTACATTACAAAATTAAAAATTTTTAATAGAAGGATACTCAAAATTATTACCAAAAATCTGTTTTTTATTAAATAAAACAGTGTTAACAAACAAGTGTCAATAAATATAATGCTAATTTTACTATTTACTGTTTTTATTAATTGACATTTAAATATCTACAGCAGCCTGTCTAAATATTGTTATGTAAACCAAATTTGCTCACAAAAACTTAAGTAAATTCAAATTTATGCCTAATCCAAAGTTTAATTGGCCACACACACATTGCCTGTATCTCCCTAACCTGTAATTTTTTGGAGAGGAGTAATTTTTTTTCCTTTACTCTTTAAACTTGACAAATAAATAAAAGTTATTAAAACTTTTTGTCTACCTTTAATCTTTCCCACTAGCCTGTAAAGTTTTGGCATTATTTAAATTACAAACTGTATATTTATTGTATTTCGGTTATACGAGCTCGCTTCCTTTTAGTCATAAATTTCAAGATTGAAAACTGATATAATTCTGGCAAAACACTCATAAGATATAGCTTTCATAAAATTTTGTTACACAATGTAATGTTTATCAAAAACAGACACTTTAACAAAATGAAAGCACTGACTAAAAACTACTTAATTATCGCAAATATAGAACAAAGACTAATTTTACTATTCTACTGCGTCTCGCAGGATTTTATTATGTACCACCGCGCTAACTGTCGAGTGCTCTACTTCCTCTATAACGCGTTTTGTTTCATGATATTAAAATGTGGCTCTAGAGAAAAACTGAAAAGTATAAATCATCATTTATTAAAAAGGCAGGCGGTATTTACATAACTTTACCGTAAGTCGTAAGAAAGATCATAGTTTTTCGTCTTACAATGTCGCTGTTTGTCTAAAATTGAGTTGAAAATACAGTAGCAGTTTATATACAGAAAACATTTCAGACAGGGGACTGGCATTGGAAGATAAGAGTATTACTGAAAAAGATTCTCTGGGCATTTAACGAACTAAATTCCGGGAGAAATAATTTTCAAAATATACACACACAAAATATTTTTATCGTTGTTTCCGCTGGCTTTTTAGTAACATTTAGAGGGGCGCAGCCAATTAAAAACTACAAAAAATGTATATATTTTTCTACATGTTAAGCTTTCCAGTATGCAGTTGTTTTAACATTTTTTGACATTAATATCTTTTAATTTATCTGTTCTTACTAATTTTAAAAATATATAATATTTTTGGACGTCGCTTCTTGTCAATGAATAGTTTTTGGTCGTGCCAAATTTAGGCCCGATAACTTCGCCGACAAAGATAACTTTAACAATATTTAAAAGTTCGAAACAGTCTTTTTGGTACCGCTTTAAGTCGACGCCGACGGTGCAGTTATTTGCCGTTTAATACGTGCAAGACCATTAAGATCTTGACAGGGAGAGAGGGAGAGGCATTTAATCAATAGGGGAAGATTGGAAAATATCTTTTTTGTTTAAAGGAAACACTTTATTTGCAGTTTTAATTACATTTAATTGTTTTTAAATTTTTCTTGTGTTAAACAAGTAGGTAGTATAAATAGAAATGTTTCGTATTACCCCTTTGTTTTGACTCTCGTGGGGTAATAGGAAACATCGTAATGGGGAAATAAGAAATATATTATTTTTTGTTGGATATTGATTTGAGTAGTGATGTTATCTTCAAATTTGACTAAACTGACTTATGTGAAGCTGTAGAACTGGCAAGTGGCAGAAATATTAAATGGCATCTAACACAAATAGTCCACAGTACACCGATTTTTTTTTAAGTGATGAGTTACAGGCTAAATTTTTCTCTGCAAAAATTCTTAAAAGTGATTCCTAATAGAATGCAAGGGCGCAGAAATATTCTAAGCTTCGGACTGACTAAACCAAGCATTTGATTTTGGGGACAATTTGCCATTAACTTTCTAACACATTTTTTAGGCAACAAAAACAGGTTATACATTACGGAATGCAAAAATTTCATTAAATGATTATTAACGGGCAATTTTTTTTCTGTAGCCTTAAAAATATGTTCAAAAATTATTGGCAATATTGTTCTACAAATCATATCCTTCGTTTAGTCAGTCCGATGCACGAAGCATGCCTACGCCTGCGTACTCTGTTAGGAATCACTTCCAAGTAGTTGTGCAGTGGAAAAATTTAGGCGTCTCGGCCAAATAAAGCTATGCACGAAAATGTTGCCTGTTAGTAATCACTTAAAAATAGACCGGTGTACTGTAGACTATTGAGTTACTTCGATGCCTTTTAATTTTTTTGCCATTACTAAAGCTTCACATAGGTCACTATTGTCAAATTTGAAAGTAAATTCAACAAGTAGTCAAATCAATCTGCGACAAAAAATAATATATTTATTTATCTTTATTATTCCTTACGATGTTTTTCATTACACCACGATAGTTAAAAGAAAAGCGTAATAAGGAACATTTCCATTCTAAACTACTTGTTTATGACAAGCAACATTTAAAATAATACAATGAAAGTCTTACATTTCACAACTGACTTAAGTGTTAATAAACTGAAAATATAGTGTTTCCTACAGATAAAAAAATATATTATCTGAAATGGCTTGCTTGTCAAAATTATGTTTAAAAAAGAGCTCAAAAGTGCTAAAACTAATACTATTGTAGTAGAAAAATTTCAAAGGTTAACAAAAGACAAAATGCATGAGTAGCAAAAAAATATTTCCAATTACCACTGACTCGTATTCCCCTATCTTCCCCTTTGTCAAATAAATGGGTTGCGCTATCGAACATAATGTTATGTGGTTCGAAGGTTCCGCTCAACACTGCAGTGACTTGTGCAGCCAGCGCCAGTTTCACGGAAGCCGTTAACTACATGCGACGTTTAAATGTCAACAGTGTCAAATAGCTTTAGTCGTCGACCGTTTTGGGAACGACCAAAAACTATCTAATGACAAATAAGTTCACCATAAGGCCGTAGGTAGTAGGAATGTAGAAAATTGGAAGTATCTAAGAATATATATATGAAAAGCATATTTTGCAAAATATAGGGGTAAAGTAACCCCTCGAAGTGGGTCCGTGCTACAAAAATTTTAAGATAGCCAAAAAGTCTCCCCCTCGCAAACAAAATCGACGTGGTGGAAAGTTTTAAATGGGACACAGTGTATATACTTTGTTACAAAATTGTTGTTTTACGCTTTTTATTTTTGAAATATTCATATTCATTATATTTTGTTCATTTCCAGGAATTTTTTTGGTCCTAACATTATTATAATTCTGGCAAAAATACTCTGCGATGGCACATTATATATTTTTAGGTTCGATATAAAATCGCGGCATTGGACAATTCTTCTCGAGTCTACCTACCCTTGTCAATAACTGCAAAAAAAGATATATTTAAATACAACAGTGTTACCGAAAATATTCACTGGGCATTTACCAAACAAAATTCCGCGATTATTTATTTTGGAAAAATATAAATATAATATAATTTACACACAAAACCGTTTCCACTGGTTCTTTTTAGAAGTAACATTGAAGCAATTTAAAAACCACAAGAAATTTATATTTTTAAAATTTTTAAGTTAACAGTTGTTTTAACATTTTTTAAACACAACGCTGTAAAACGAAAAAAATTATCTGGGAAACTATTTTTCAACAATAATAGACTACAAAATTTTTCGCATATAAAATATTTTTTTCTTTTAAACTCCCTTTTTATTTTATTAATCTTTTAATTTATCTTTTCTTTCTGATTTTAAAACTATATAATCTAGTCTCATCAATGACAAATAAGTTCACACTAAGGCCGACTTTGAAAATGTACCCTGGTAGAAGTAGGAAGAAGAAAAGTAGAAGTAGAAGCAGTATTTCAGATATTGAGGGAATATCTACGAAAATATAGACCATAGCAAAGGCATATTGTGTATTTGTAATTTTAAAATAAAAAAAGGTAAATTTAAAAATGCAACTAAAGACATTCATCGTCAGAAAATTATATATAAAAAAAATATATAAAAATATAAACTGTGTTTTAGTTATACTAGCTCACTTCCAAATATCCTTTTCGAAGATATAGTTTTTATAAAACTTTGTTACACAGTGCAATATTTGTCAAAGCCAGATATTTTAACAAAATAAAATTAGAGCATTGACTAAAAAGTGTTTAATTATCGCAAATATAGAACAAAGACTAATTTTGCCATTCTACCGCGTCTCGCAGGATTTTATTAATGTACCACCCTGCTAACTGCCGAGTGCTCTACTTCCTCTATAACGCGTTTTGTATCATGATATTAAACTGTTGCGCAAAGGAAAAACTGAAATATAAGTCATCATTTAAAATTACCATTATTCGTAAGAAAAAGCGCAGTATTTCGCCGGTTTGTCAAAAACTGAGTTGAAAATACAGTGCCAGTTTATATACAGAATGTCGGTGTCGAATAGAAAAACATTTTAGACAGGGAATTCGCATTGGACAATTCTCTGCGATTTTACATTTTTCCCACATTTGCCAATAACTGCAAAGAAAAGATACATCTTAATATAAGACCGATACCGAAAGATGCTCCCAGTATTTAGCAACTGAATTCCGAGAGTACTAATTTATGAAAAATACACAAACAAAATATTTTTATCTTTTGCACTAGCTCTTTTCAAAAGTAACATTCAATTCAACAAACAATTTTATATTTTTTCTTTCTGTTAAACTTTTAGGTATACAGTTATATTATGCCACAAAATTTTTTGGATATAAAGTATCTTAATCCTTTGAACACCCTGTAAATGTTAGTCATCTTTTAATTTATCTTTTATTTCTGAACATTTTTGGAATGCCCAACTTGTATCGGTGCTTATACTTAGAAGAAACGCTGCATGCATTGGCGTGAATAGGAGTTACTGCTTACCATATTCCTAAATGGCAATTTGGTATTGTTTTAATGTGTTTAAAGAAATAGCAAAAAGTATCCGAATAAGACATCAAAAGAAGCTAGTACTTGACTCAATGGCTTCTGTTGTTAATTCAATGAGACCCGGCATTGAAATAAGAGAATTGTTTTTGTAATAATCATACCTGTCATTCAGAAATATGGATGTTAACTCCCATGTACGTCAATGCAACGTTTTTTGTGCATAGCCTAAAGCCTTACTTCTTTT
The DNA here is from genome assembly GCA_963576565.1 of Aspidapion aeneum. Lineage (NCBI taxonomy): Eukaryota > Metazoa > Arthropoda > Insecta > Coleoptera > Brentidae > Aspidapion > Aspidapion aeneum. The sequence continues at coordinate 21,395,691 of OY755042.1, forward strand.
GACCACTGCAAACTCTAATTTTCTTATTTGTAGCCTAGCATCTTAAAGAACACAGTAAATTAAATACAAAATATTACCTACAGGCAACTTGCCCATTGGCATATTACTACTACTATGTCGGTTTAGAACATTTTTCTACAATGTCCGACGCCTATTCTCCACCCCCTTCGATCCTGACAGTCATCTTCTGTCAGGTTTTTTTGACTCATTGATTTTTGGGTTGACTGTTGCCATTTCAGTTTAGGACGCCCTCTTTTTCTGCGCCCTATTGGTTGCCTTTCTAGGACCTGCTTTGGTAATCTTTCGTCGCTCATCCGTTGTACATGGCCGTACCATATCAGTTGCCTTTTAGTGATGTCATCCGTTATGCTTCCCTCGATTCCCATTCTTTCTTTTATGATCTCATTTCCTTTATGATCTGTTCTAGATATTCTCATTGATCTTCTTATTGCATCCATTTCGACACTTTCCATTTTTGCTTTGTATTTTTCTGTTACGCGACAAGTCTCTATTCCATACAACAGCGTGCTTTTCACCATTGTTTCATATATGTTAAACTTTACATTCTTTTTTATCTCTCTGCTCCATAAAATACTGTTAAGACAACCAATAACCTTTTTTGCTTTTACTATTCTTTTTTCCAGTTCTTTACAGTCTGTTCCCGTCTTATCAAATATGACACCCAAGTATACATACACATTACATGGAGATATTGTTTGTCCATTTTCTAGTTCTAATTCACTTGATTCCTTTCCAATACATAGGGACTGTGTCTTGTCCACGTTCACTGTTAACCCCCACTTTTGGTATTCTTTCATTAACTTTCTCATCATATACTCCATGTCTTCTTTATCATTAGCTACAATTACTTGGTCGTCAGGAAACTGTAGTGTGTATATGGTAAATTGGTCGTTAAGTTGTATTCCCATGCCGTGTACTTTGCGTTTCCAGTTTTTTAGAGCTACTGCGATATATATTTTAAAAAGAGTTGGAGAGATACAACATCCCTGTCTTAAGCCTTTCGTTACCAGGAATTCTTTTGAAAGTCGATTTCCAATTTTAATTTTAGATTTTGACCCTTTGTATAGTTCTTTTATCGCTTTTATGTATGTATGATTGATATTAGTCTGCTGTAACACTGTCCATAATTTTTCTAATGAAACGGTATCGTATGCTTTTTGTAGGTCCACAAAGGTAACATGAGTCTCTATATTTCTAGCGCTCCTTTTCTCAATTACTTGTTTAAGACAAAAAACATTATCACTACAAGATCTGCCTGCACGAAACCCACTTTGCTCTTCTTCTTCTGATTCATGAAAATCATTCTCTATTAGATCTCTAAGAATCCTACCGTACAATCTACTTAAAGTACTGGTTACTGAAATTCCTCTGTAATTGTTGCAATCCAGCTTGTTTCCTTTTTTATGTATTGATGATATGAATGCAATTTCCATTGGCATATTAACCTACAATAACATTGTGCATTTTGTAATTATAGTAATTATATTAATTTTACTGTAAAGATTACAATTATTTTTTATTTTTTATAAGCTATTTTTTTTTTATAAAAAGCTCCTCTGAAAAACAAAGGTTAATATGTTGTCCGATCAGACTTTACTGAACCTTGTTGATTGGGAAAACGCAGCACTTTGTGTTCCAGCTGTGATAGTTTGTAGTTACGAAAATGTTGATGGTTATATTTTAAACATAGGCATATTTTACACAGGTACAGCCGGGGACTAATTAAATGGCCGCTACCAAGTTGGGATGAGAATTTCGGACTTTTTATTTAGTCCCTTTAATTTAAAAGCATGAATGGATCCATTTGGCGCTATACTATATTACTATACCAAACTATACAGCCTAAAAATATTAGTGATTTTGCATTTATCAATGAAAGTTGAGGGCTCTGCGATCGAGAATAGGCTATTTGGTGATACCTATTATGTTCTTCTTTATTTGTGTCACACAGTTAAATATTCAGTGGTCAGTCTGAGACTATTTACGTAATTTCGAACGTTACGCTTTGCGATCAAGAATCACCCTTCTTTGTGAGTTTGCGGTTTTTTCTTTGTCTGTTTCATGCAGGTAAATCTTTAGTGCATCTTTAGTGCAGTATGCGGGCTGCATATTTACGTAATTTCGAACGTTGCCCGCTTATTTTTTTATTAGTTTGATCATGGCTGTGTCTACAACGCGGGGCACCCGGCCTGCAGGACGCATCTAAACGTGTTAGGTCTGTAGGCTGCCTGTACGTAAATAGAGACCATATTGAAAAAAACGTTAAATTAAATTTTTATTTGTTATTATTAAGAACACCGGCGTATACAAAGGGGGGTAACAGAGTACTTACTCTTCCCAAGTTTGGTAAAAACCAAGTAATAGTTTATCGGACAAGTGCATCTTTTCAACTAAAAAAGCAAAAACTTTCGCCTGCGTTCTTATTACCAAAATTGTATCAGTATTCAGTAATGATAGCTTCTTACACTATTTACCCTCAGATGCACCGTAAGCACTTAATCGCAATTATGGGTTTAATCGCGATTAAGTCCTTGTTCTTCACATACAACACAACAAAGAGGGAGAATGGATTATAAGCCTTGGGATGGTGCATCTTAAGGTTAAAATCAAATTTGTGCGAGAAGATCGTGTTTAATATTTCTCTTGTTCAAATACGTGTAACTGAGTAGTAGCGCAACCAGGAATAAGTCTTGAGGGAAGGCCAAAAACCCGATAATGCCGTATTTTATGCTATTTTCATTAAAAAATCTGAAGGTTTTGGAGGGGGCCCGGGCCCCGAGCCCCCCTAAAAGTTTGAGTTTTTTATGTTGGTGTTAAAGGTGTTAGTAGTAGCTGTTTCCTTTTAAATAAATATTAAACACTTAAAAAGACAGGAAAAATATATTGTTTTTTATATTGTTCTAGTGCGTTTTGGGACGACGACCAAGTACAAAATGACGAAGTTATTAAAAAACCTGTTCTGGTTAGGTTATTATAATGAATAAAACATTAACCTGACCCGATTAGGTTAGTCTGTTTTGTATAATATTAATAGTTTTTAAACCTGACCTAGTTAGGTTAATATACAACAGGTCTTGGTTATGTTATTACACAAAATCTAACCTGACCAGATCGTGTTAGGTTGGGTTTTATTCATTTATTTTGCATTTCGACATTTTGTAATTCGATATGTTGTCTTTTCGATATTTTGTAATTTTGTGGTTTCGACACTTTGAACTTTCGATATTTTGTGTTTCGATGTTTTGTCCGTCGCACTACGTTTTTGCAACGCGTAAAGTTTTTTTACTATAAAACAAAAAAATAATTTTTCCTCGAATTTACCTTTGCCCGACTCCAGTTTCATCTGCAAAAAAGTCATAATTTAGTTTTATTTTTGGGCTCCACCAACTCTAAGGGCCTAGATCGGCCACTGTTTGAGAACAAATGGGTTAAAGATGTGGCTCAATAGCGCACCGACGAATATGTCTGGGGTGGGGCGAAACCCTATGATGCCGTATTTTATGGAATTTAATTTGTTTGTTCATGTAATATGTGGCATAAAAATCTTAGCGTTGGGGAGGGGGCCGCCCCCCTCGAACCGAACCCCTCTCTTGTTAAAAAGGTCCACTAAAGTAACATAATTACCGTGGAACTATGCCACCGATTTTAAGATCATTATTATTTAATCGGTAGTATAGTTCGAATATTAGAATATTATAAGAAAAATCATTTTGTCCTGTTTTTTAGCCCATCTGGTATATACTCTAATGAATTAACTGATAGTACATAACTAATTTGCAAAAAGTAGTAATTAAATATTTTTTTTGGGCAACCCCCTATTTTCGGGGCCTAGATCCGTCACTGATTAGATTATGTTCTTTTATAATGTATTTAAAGGAAACTCATTGAGGTGTTGAACGGACTGAACCGAAGTCATTTGTCTATGGGAGTTGAAGTCAACCGACTAAGGAAAAATGTTTCACCGGCAATCACCACTAAAAATATGCAAAAACTGTAGCAAAGTTCCCATGGTATGAATGCTCACCCTTAATATCAAAAATCCAAATAAGTGACTTTTTAAACTTATTTGTCCTTTACAGCAATACCTACCTCCTATTTTAATTTGATCTCTTGGTTTTGGGACACTGTTTTATTCACTTCGGGCTCCAGACAGTTTGTCTAGGATTTTGTGTGCGCGGTATCTACCGTTTTTCTTCCTTTTTTTAATTCATGCAGAAGTGAGTAAAAAGACATACAGAGGTGAAATTGCCGGGCAAAAACAAAAGAAAATGCCGAAAGGACAAAAGACGCGCATGAGCAGACGGTTGATCATCAGCTTATTAGTTCAGATTTTTTTGTGTGATTTATGGAGTGTTGTTTTGTTTGTGGACAAAGAGAGGTGAGTGTTAAAAAAATGCCGCGATTACCGGGCCAACAAGACTCCTCTGAGGTAACTAGGGCCAAAATTGGTATTTTGGCCGACGAAGGGTACTCTACAACAGAAATTGCTTGGAGGGTTAATCTCTCGGTAAGTTGATGTTATTATACCTATCTTCAAAACAAAAAGTGACAGATAAAATTTCATTCGACATTCAGATTCTTACCCTTTATACAAAAAAAACTATAAAGAGCGTTATAATATCAAAAATAAATTAATGAAAAGAAAGTTATTGGACCTCTGGTAAAAATAATGTGTCCCGTAACCACACAAATATTCGTCTGCCATCCCATCAAGTAGTTCCACAGTTATTTCCATATTTAAGCCCAGCATTTTTCAGTATTTCTGGAAGTAAAAAGTGCTTTATTTAGATCACTTTCTTTTCTACAATTTTCAATTTGAAATCTTTTTGAAAGCAATTTTTTCACTTGTAAAGAAAAACTATACATTCTTTCCTTACCTTCATTTTTATGATTTTTTTATAGGCAATTCTCATTTTTTTTGAATACGGCAAAATTTACTTGGATATTTTAAGCCATGGAAATTTTACGGTATAGAAAGACTATTGGGACAAAATAAGTTAACAAGTACTTTTTCCAATACCAAAAACTACCAAATTTTTTGATGGAGGCTGCCTGTCTGTCTGTTTTGGTGGGGGTTGGGGCACGCAAGTGAGTAGAAGAGAGGGATCAAATATTTTAAAAAAATTATAATTTGAAAACCACAGCAGCTGGCAGAATGAGGTTATCAAAGTTAGTTTAGGATTCAACAGTATTTGTTATAACGTCAACGTTTGTCAGAGTCAGTGATTTTAAGATATAAAAAAAAACCCAGAAAATTATATCTTAGGAATCGAAACGTGGTTTTCTAATTTAGATTGCATTACATTTTAAACAAAATTTGTTATAACAAAAAGAAGCTACCTTAATAGTCGGGCAGTTAATTTTTTAATAACTGCCGTTGCGACGCCAACGCCCTGAAGTTTAAGATTGATAGTAACCTATTTTTTGTCAAATAAACTGCACAAAATTGAAGTGAACCACCCCAATTTTTTGGACATTTTTAAAGTAAATTTATTCCTAATCCAAACAGTCAATTTCCACACAATTTTCTATGTGATATAGCTTCGATTATCCTCTTTTAATGTTTGGTTTTCTTGTTGTCCTGCGCTTGACAGTTAGCTTCACAGAATGGCTACAACGCAAGTGTAACAAAAGTTTGCAAAGCACCCATTTCCCATACGATTTTTTCAAAAAAATTTTAATGACATAAAATGACAGTCAGCTAAATCCAAAAAAAGTTATTTCTCAGTTTTTTAAATTTCTCTTTAGTTTCCGAGATATGATTTTTTTTCCATAAAATTGTACTTCTTCTGATTTTTAGTTTGACGTTTCTACCCGTTTTGACCCATAGCCACCAAATTTACTATGAGGCAACCCAAATATCTGAGGGTACGGGACACGGCAGTGCCACGCAAAGTTCGCGCGCCGTAACCATCTTTTCTTGAAACATTTCAGCCGATATTTGACCTATCTAAAACTCTACTTCGGAATGAGCTACGATTCTCAAACTTTGCCCAGTCGGAGATCTCCATGGAGTTAACAACCCCTCCAAGTTTCATGGAATTCATAAAGTAGTAAAGTAGTTACGAAATTTCAAAAAACGTCGAAATTCCCACTCACTCACTCACTCATGTATAGATAATTAATATTCTACTGTACTTTCAGACATGCTACAAAGCTAAAATTTGGCAGACTGATAGAAATTATGACCAAACCCCTGGAAAAAATCAAAAAAACGCAAAATTTTAATTTACTCCCCTCCCCTATACATTTAAAGTTAGGTAAAAGTAGCATTGCCCACTTCCAGAAATGCAAGAGAGTTGAGCTTTGGCAGACTGATAGGAACCATAATAAAACTATAGGAAAAAATTAAAACACCCCAAAATTCTAATTTACTTCCCTCCCCTATAAATGTATCTAACAAACAAAATTTTTAAGAGTGGAAAAAAGTGAAATGTTAACTGCGTCGGAGCCACAAATGTTATGCTTTGGTTATAGTCTATGGACAAATCGGCCTAAAAGGGGGTTTCGTGTGCAAGTCGTGCCAACTTTTTGCCGATAAGCCGTGTTTGTTAAGGGCACTCCATAGATCAGGTTTTGACTTGTCATTCTGGTAAATGCGTTTTTTAAAGATATGGCCCCCACCACTTTTTTTTGCACGATACTTTTTAAAACGATGTATCTTTCTTAAAAATAGTCGTAGAGGGTTGCAAAAAAATGGCAAATGAATCAGTAAGCACCCGCAATAAAATAACTTTTTATTATATTTTTCAAAATTTTGCTTCCTTTTTTAGAAAAAATAAAATAACTGAATTTTTACTTTTTTTTGTATAGCTAGTAAAGTTTAACCTACATTTTAATTAACACCAAAGCAAAATTAAAAAAAAACGTTTAAATAAAAGTTTTAGAATGAACATTTTTCTTTAATTTGGTGTATACAAGTCTTATATGAATGTATATTTTATATTTGTTTCAATAAAAAAACAATTCGTTGTCACCAAAACGACTACCGAAGGTGTATTACCGTACGCGGACGCCTATAAGGCAGCGCGCGGCTTTACACAGCTGAGGCGTCTAGTAGAACAGCTGATTTCTATTATCATTGTTATGGTTGTTTGATGGACATTAATAGGTCATAGACTAACGATTTGGATGTTGCCGGGCAAGTTTTTGGTCCAATTTTTTTTATCCCCCTCCTTATATAGTCGTGTTCTAATTTCTAAAAATGTATCTAAGTTGACGCTTTAAAGACACAATGACATAGAAATGGATCAAAAATGTGTAAAATCTAATTTAAAAAAAATAATGTATTAGTTTTTAAAATTTTAGCTGCAAAATCCCCCTCCTGAAATTTTTAAATTTTTTTCAAATTTTCTTAAAAACTAGGGTTAGGGAAAGATATGTATTAATCTTTATTGTAGACCATAAAATTTCCTTTTCAACAATGTATAAGTCAGTGAGATACGACTGACTCCAGCGGCGTCCGTTTATTGAGGTAGTGTAATAAATTTAAAAAAGAAACATGTTTATTACAGGTTTTACCCGATTTTCTTAAAAACCGAGCTCTATATCAAAAAATATAATACACACTTTGTTATAGACAATAAAATTGCCTTTTAAATGATGTATAATAAGCCAATGGTAATTTTATCTATAACAATTTAGGGGCGTCCGTAAATAAAATAAATTTTGAAAAATCACTAAATTTATCATCTTTTCGCTAAATTTTACCCAATTTTCTCAAAAATTAAGCCTTTTGGAAAAAAAAATATTTTGTCATTTATTGTGGAAAATAAAATTTCCTTTTTAACAGTGTATTAGTCAGTGGGGTCAGGCTAATGACAAACTCTCCAGCGGCGTCCGTTTATTAAGAAAATATACAAAAATTAAAGAAACTACATAGGTTTTACCCGATTATCTTAAAAACCAAGCTCTCTATCAAAAATTGTGACCTATAGTCGATTGTAGACAATCAAATTTCCTTTTAAACGTTTGTAATAATTTAAGATTTGTATTCAGATTAAAACTTCACAGGCCTGTACAACTTAAATCAATTTTTACAAATCACCAAACAAATTAATTCTGTTACAAGTTTTTTCCAATTTTTTTCAGAAACTAAGCTCAATTGGCAAATATGTGTTTTATACTTTATTGTAGGAAATAAAATTTTCTTTTTAACAATGTATAAGTCAGTGGGGTTTAATTATGACAAACCCTTCGGCGACGTCCGTATATGGGGGTCAATTAAAAATAAAATAAGTAAAATCATTTTTGTCACTTGTTTCACCCAGTTTTTTTTTCAAAGATTAAAAAAAATAAATTTTTAAAAAGTATTTTTTTAATACATTTCAAATCAAGTAATTTAAGCTTTGTTGTATTAGAATCGGATAAAAAATAAAAAAGATACAATTTGTTTTTAAATATGCTTTTCCGCCATATTGAATCCGCCATATTTAAAAAAAAGCGCGATTATCACAATGACAATAAGTCAAAACCTGATCTGCTAGGTATGTTAAACAAATTTAAGTTACTTTCAAAAAGTTCTTATGGTTTTCATTAAAAGCATAATTTTTAAATATACCCCAAAGACCCCTATTTTTTTCCAGTTATTTGGAAATAACTTAAAAACTAATTAACGCATTGGAACATTTGAACCAGATTTAAGTGAGTTTTTTTTCTAGCTCCAATAGTTTTATAAATAAAATAAAAAATAAAAAATTACCTTTTTTTTATTTTTTTTTATTTTTTTGGCAAATATAAAAAAATACATATTTTCTGACCAATACATTTTTAAGCACATTACAAAGTAAGTATTTTAAACTTTGTTCCATGAAAATCGGATAAAAAATTAAAAAGTTACAATTTTTTTAAAGATACGCCATTCCGCCATTTTGAATCCGTTATATCTTTCAAAAAACGCATTTACCAGAATGACAAAAAGTCAAAACCTGATATATGGGATGCCCTTAACAAAGTTAGCTTATCGGCAGAAAGTTGGCACGACTTGCACACGAAACTTGATTTGTCCATAGACTATTACGCTAACTGAGCATTTTACTGTATCATACGTAGAGATTGGTCGGCAAATAAAAAACAACTAACGATAAGAAATTTTAGTTGCCTTATTTACAAAGCAATTTTGCTCCCAGATGTCTCATTTCTTCACCGGGTAGAAACGTCAAACTAAAAATCAGAAAAAGTACAATTTTATGGAAAAATATCATATCAAAATATATCTTTTGTACTTTCGACCTTTTGTACTTTCGCCGTTTTGTTTTTTGATCTTTTGTACTTTCGACCTTTTGTACTTTCGACCTTTTGAAATTTCGACCTTTTGTTTTTTGATCTTTTGTACTTTCGACCTTTTGTACTTTTGACCTTTTGTATTTTCGACCTTTTGTACTTTCGACCTTATTTTTTCGACCTTTTATCTGCCGCTCTTTGTTATCCACCGAAAAGCTAAAAAGACACAAAATTGATTAGTTTGGATTGATCTGAAATAATTTCTTTAAATTAAGAACACCACTGGAGCGGTAAATATAAAATAATTTTTTGGTGTTATTAAGAAATACGGGTTTTTTTAGAAATTGAACAAAAATATTTTGTTACGCATTTATCTTTAAAATACGCTTAAGATTTGAGTTTGTTTTACAAAATAGAATACTTAACACATAACCAAACTACCTCCATAAACCTAGCAAGCCCACCTCAATAAAAATTTAAAAAATGTATTTCAGAATTATGTGCTTTTTATGTGCTAATTTCGTCCACTTTTTAAAATTTTTGTGCTCCTTTGGTTTCCACGGAAATTTTAAAAAATGATTGGCCTGCTAGCTTTATATAAAGCTAGCAAGCCCATACAGAAATAATAAATATTTTTATAATATTTATATGCGAAAATTATGTGTACATTCCAGAATTATGTGCTCTTTATGTGCTAATTTCGTCCACTTTTTAAAATTATTGTGCTCCTTTGGTTTCCACGGAAATTTAAAAAAATGATTTTATATAAAGCTAGCAAACCCATACATAAATAATAAATATTTTTATAATATTTATATTCGAAAATTAAGTGCTTTTTATGTGCTTCCGTTTGCTCAAAACAAAATTCCATTTCCATTTACCAATTTTTTTAAGCTTTTTTTTTTAAATGTGTGGGCTGGCTAGATTTATATAAACCTACCAAGCCCACCTCAATAAAAATAAATAAAATACATTCCAGAATTATGTGCTCTTAATGTGCTAATTTCGTCCACTTTTTAAAATGTTTGTGCTCCTTTGGTTTTCACGGAAATTTGTGGGCTGGCTAGGTTTATATAAACCCATAGGTGCCCATAGATTGGCAGAGTATTTAAATTTCTGTGGAAACCAAAGAAGCACAAAAATTTTAAAAAGTGGACCCAATTAGCACATAAAAAGCACATAATTCTGGAATAAATTTTTTAAATTTTTATTGAGGTGGGCATAAAAATATTTACTATTTCTGTATTGGCTTGCTAGCTTTATATAAAGCCAGCACGTCAATACCTTTTTTAAATTTCCGTGGAAACCAAAGAAGCACAAACATTTTAAAAAGTGGACGAAATTAGCACATAAAGAGCACATAATTCTGGAGTGTATTTTATTTATTTTTATTGAGGTGGGCTTGCTAGGTTTATATAAACCTAGCCAGCCCACACATTTTTTTTAAAAAAAGCTTAAAAACTTGGTAAATGGAATTTTGTTTTTAGCAAACGGAAGCACATAAAAAGCACTTAATTTTCGCATATAAATATTATAAAAATATTTATTATTTCTGTATGGGCTTGCTAGCTTTATATATAGCTAGCACGGCAATCATTTTTTTACATTTCCGTGGAAACCAACGGAGCACAAAAATTTTAAACAGTGGACGAAATTAGCACATTAAAAGAACATAATTCTGGAATAAATTTTTTAAATTTTTATTGAGGTGGGCATAAAAATATTTATTATTTCTGTATTGGCTTGCTAGCTTTATATAAAACTAGCACGTCAGTAATTTTTTAAAATTTCCGTGAAAACCAAAGGAGCACAAAAATTTTAAAAAGTGGACGAAATTAGCACATAAAGAGCACATAATTCTGGAATGTATTTTATTTATTTTTATTGACGTGGGCTTGCTAGGTTTATATGAACCTAGCCAGCCCACATATTTAAAAAAAAAGCTTAAAAAAAAGCACATAAAAAGCACTTAATTTTCGAATATAAATATTATAAAAATATTTATTATTTCTGTATGGGTTTGCTAGCTTTATATAAAGCTAGCAAGCCCACCTCAATAATAATAAATAAAATACATTCCAGAATTATGTGCTCTTTATGTGCTAATTTCGTCCACTTTTTAAAATTTTTGTGCTCTTTTGGTTTACACGGAAATTTAAAAAAATGATTGACGTTCTAGCTTTATTGATTATTTCTGTATGGGCTTGCTAGCTTTATGTAAAGCTAGCACGTCAATAATTTTTTAAAATTTCCGTGGAAACCAAAGGAGCACAAAAATTTTTAAAAATGGAAGAAATTAGCACTTAAAGATCACATAATTCTGGAATATATTTTATTTATTTTTATTGAGGTGGGCTTGCTAGGTTTACATAAACCTAGCCAGCCCACACATTTAAAAAAAAAAATCTTATAAACTTGGTAAATTAAATTTTCTTTTTAGGAAACGGGAGCACATAAAAAGCACTTAATTTTCGCATATAAATATTATAAAAATATTTATTATTTCTGTATGGGCTTGCTAGCTTTATATAAAGCTAGCACGCCAATAATTTTTTTTAATTTCCGTGGAAACCAAAGGAGCACAAAAATTATTTTTATTGAGGTGGGCTTGCTAGGTTTATATAAACCTAGCCAGCCCACACATTTTTTTTAAAAAAGGGTTAAAAAAATTGGTAAATGGAATTTTGTTTTAGCAAACAGAAGCACATAAAAAGCACCTAATTTTCGCATATAAATATTATAAAAATATTTATTATTTCTGTATGGGCTTGTTAGCTTTATATAAAGCTAGCACGCCAATAATTTTTTTTAATTTCCGTGGAAACCAAAGGAGCACAAAAATTTTAAAAAGTGGACGAAATTAGCACATAAAGAGCACATATTTCTGGAATGTAATTTATTTATGTTTATTGAGGTGGGCTAGGATTATATAAACAACCAAACTGTAGTTTGAGCATGTTTTCAGCTGTTATAAGCAAAAATCTAAAAAATCAGAGTCAATTCTGACATAAAAAAATGCGATTTGCCCATATCTCTACTGTTCACTACAAAATATTTTATTATTTGTGAGTCCTAAAAATTTCGGGGGGGATTGACCCCCTTCATCCTCCCCTAGGTAAGGCTCTGCGGTGGACTGATTCAAAATCAAAATCTACAAGTTCAGCTAGTTTGCAAATATTTTTTGTATGTGTATTTTTCCATAAACCTAATTTTTCTCATTCCAGGACAAATAAAAATAATAATTAATAATAGCTGCAAAGTGACTTATTCGTGATTAAATTTTCACAAACCCTGCTGCATGTTTTCAAACCGCCCCCCTCGTTTCAGACATAAAACTTATACTTTATAGTTCTGATAAAAAAAATGCCAAATGCATTAACCCTACTTTTAAAAAAAACACACAGAAAAGTTACTTTTATTTCCCATTTATTTCTGACTAACAATAAGCCTTGGATTAACTTTCGAGCCAATTTTAAATATTGTGGTGGGCCAGCAAATAGATAATAATTGTTTCGGCATAAATGTAATTAGAAAAAAGTTGGGTTTTTTGTAACTAATTTTTGTTTTTTAAATTCCTTTTGATTCTAATTCCCTCGTAGCTCCTTTGTGGCAAGGTATAAAACAGAAAAATTTTTGCGCATTTTATCTGTGTATTGTTGCACTGAACTTGAGAGGTCAAACTTATTAAAAACGTACAAAAATGGTTTTTGCTGCCTCCTTGACCCCTGTAACAAAACCGCCTTCACTCCCTCCCCCGTACATCATAGATCCGCCAATGACTTGCTATCTTCATAACAACTGCGACAGCAAACGAGAACAAGCTCCCTCAAAATAGATTTATCATGCGTCTAGAAGTCAGGATAGATACCAAGGGCGCACCGAGGATTGGCAAGGGGGCTCTTCTTAACAAGATAGAAATTGGAAAATTTGTGTTACTTTTTAAACTCATTGTCAAACGTTCAATATTTTATTTAACATTTTAAATTTAGCTAGTATGCAATATACCTAAGCATGTTGCATTTTTCTCCTCCATGTATGTGAAAAAACTTTATTAAAATTTGTACGCTGAAACACTGAATATTAACCACTAAAACATCCCCAAAAATCGACATTAAAAACGGACTTTTCTCAAACTTCTACCTTGCGGCGCCAACAATTATTTATATCTTTTTAAATAACCTATTTTTATTTTTGCTTCTAGCGCCAAGGGTGGGGCGGAATGGAAAAGGGTTTTTAAAATGAAAATAACTGCTGTTTCATAACTACAAAAACAAATAGTTACGATGTTATTTTTTTGGCCTAGTTGTGTTGTTGCGAAATCTTTTTAAATACTTTATACTCTTATTTGGGGGAAGATTGATCCCCCCAGGTACGGCCTGGTTGTCACGTGATCTCCCGTCTCGGTAAAGTGTCGTGACTTACTCGTTTCCATGATACCACAGCTAATAATTATTATTTTTTAAGGGAAATACCTTAAACCACCCTGAGGCTCTATCCACATCACACGATCCACGCTCTCACCAATAGCAAACTCTGAGCAGTTGCGTGTTGTGCGAAATGCCTTGTCTCGACTAATGGCATAGTCGCCCGCTCTTCAGAGTTAGTGAATTTTACGCGTTTGAAGTAAAATCTGTTCTCCTGCCCCGTACCGACTGAACGTTTCTCGGTCGTCCCGTAGGAGAACCTTGCGCAGAGATCTTTCCGCATACCACGTGACGGTTCGGAGCTAATTTAGCTTGCCATTGGCCAGAGCATGTGATGGGAACTATCACATCGATCAAGTACGAGAATAGATAGGCTGGAGGAGTAGAAAGAAGCTATCACGGTATCTATTCTAAGTCTTGAACGGTGTGACTATCCACAACACACCCTTTGACCAATAGCAAGCTTTAAATTAGCTTCTCCTACGATATACCCGAGCAACGTTCAGTCGGTATAGGGCAGGAGAACAGATTTCAATTCAAACGCGTAAAATTCATTAACTCTAAAGAGCGGGCGACTATGCTAGTGGTCGAGAGTCAGAGTTTGCTATTGGTCAAAAGCGTGTGATGTGGACACATCATTTAAGACCCAGAATAACTACCCAGAGCACAAGTTAGGGCATTGGCATGGGCGTAGTTAGGTGTTCTCATCTGGGAGGCTATAGTCATACTTTCTCTTCTGAATTGTGTTTGTGTGTCTATGGTAATGTTCGAATAATTTCAGGGGGGGCTAATTTTAACAAGCTTTGGACGGGAAAGCTTAACCTCCACCCAAGCCACCCTAACTACGCCCATGGGCAATTGAAATTGATTTGTGTGATGCGGAACTTTGAGGAACGACTCCAACATTGTAGAAAACGGACGTCATCTACCTGACATTACTCTCAAAACGCAAATTCACTTTCTAACTGTTAAATCGTAACATCTCAACTTAAATTCTTGTAATTAGCTGAGTTATTCATATTTTAAAAACGCACCTTCATTCTGCTACACCCTGTATTATATTACATATTATTTATAAAATACGAAATATTTCTTTACCCAATTGAAAATTCTGTAGGTATTGCAAATTTAATGTGTTGCCAGACTCGTCAATCATCATTCTGCGGCTAAAAAGGCCTATCTGCAAAAAATTACTTTTAAAATTAATATGCAATTTATTCCAAAAATGTAAATGTCTAGAATTAATAACTTTTTGATTAGAATTTGATAGAATTGCGCTAGAGTTCTTCTAAGGGCGTTATTATTTATTTTAATTAATATTTCTTTAAATATACCATTACATTTTTTAAATAAACTCGTTTTCTTAAAATTTGCACGTAGGCCCTTATTTAATTTAATTTAAGCATTAACTCAGGGATATTTACGTCTTTCGTGGTTTGCAGTCGAATATTGCTGGGTTGGGTAATATCAAAATTCTATTAAATTCGGATTCTCATCTTAGCTCTTCTGAAAACGGCAGCGGCCATTTAATTAGTCCCCAGCTGTACCTGCAAATATGACGAATTTAGGTCATCTCACTCAGCATACCGAGTGATTAAATGAGACAACTTTTGACAACTTTTTTTCGTTGGCCTATGGTATTTGTTATGGTAAACAGCTGATAACTGTCAAAAAGTTATCTCAAAAATTATGATATGGAGTATATATGTATCGTATTTTATAGCATTTTTAAATATCTTTCTAGAAAGTCCAAAAGATTATCGGATTTCGTTGTCTGCAGCTGTATATTTTAATTTTCTTTTATTTCTCTATGTAATGATGTGAATATAGGTTTCCTTTTAACCGTGTTTGTAAGGTTATCATGTTCATGTTCAAAACAAAGAGAGTTGGGAATCCGCAACACAACGCTGATGGCAGCCCACCTTTAAATTTACCATTTCCCTTGAGAAAATTTACAGAATTTGAAGAAGACAAAACATTAAGTTTCTTGACATTTACTTTTAGGGTGGTAAAAATTAGGCATACTTAAAGTATTCTGAAAAATACAGAAAAAACTTAAGATTTACAATTTACAAATAAAAAACCTTTTTCAAGGGCAGAAATGAACATTAAGAGAGGTAATAAAAGACAAAAAAAAAATCGTCCAAGATCTTAAAGAAAAAGTGTAAAGTCCAATTTCAAAAACGGGATTACTAATAACCGGATTTTATCAAAAACGTGATTTATCAAAACAAGACAAAATCGAAGTATATCAACATGAAAAAAAATAATCATTTGTCTTTTCCCAAAACCCAGGGACAAAATCATAAAAAGAGGGTTGACTTGTGTGTCGTTTACTTAAAAAATAGCGGCTCTCATACTGCAATGCACGGTAAAAAAATTTGTCTACAATAAAAACACTTTCTTTATTTGAATAAATTGTTTTACCTTAAAACAATTTGTTTTGAATTAAAATGTTTCTTTTTAGTTCAACGCAGCGTTTAATCCTGAAATGAGACTTTATTTTTCTTCTTTAATTGTTTTGTTTCAGTATACTCTATTTTGTAACACTGCAAATTGTCTTCGTATAAGTAATATTTTGCTTCCAGAGAAAATGGTGCCTCAGATTAATTCAGTTCCAATTTATAATAAAACAATTTCTGTTTTACATTAAAATAAAGAGGCATGACATTTTTTGTGCTATATCAAGAAAACATTCTCTTGGTGAATAGGAACGCACAAATTATTTTACTTCAAAGCAATTTGCTTTGATCTAAGAATTTTTTTTTACCGTGTATGCATGTACTGTACTTTGCTTTAACTTAGTAAATGTTAATTTTTATGTTTTTATTTTAAAGACGCTATGTTGATCTGTGACTATGATTCTAGTAATATAAATATATATATATATATATATACATATATATATATATATATATATATATATATATATATATATATATATATATATATAAATAATGATATAGTGAAAAGAAAAACATTTTTAAAAATTTATTTCTATACATTGCTTCTTTTTTTTGTGATTGAAAAAGCCCTTATGATGTATCCATCCATAGTTAGGATCAATCGCCCAGTCTTTTTAACCAAATTTTTGGCGAGATATGCCTTGTTGGGACGTTTCAAAGACAACCATATGCCAAGGTGGGACTCGAACCCACAAGATACGCAGCGCGCATAACATACGCGCGGTCGGTCCAGTCATATAGCAAGCCCTACAGCCATATGCATGAACCAACGCGCTAAGCCAGTGGGCCACGGTTCCCACATATAAATCGCGGTATCATGAAAGTTTGTCGGCAAATTTAAATTAAAAATAAATAATATTATTGTTATGGAACCGAAGAATAAATAAAAATTTCAATTTTTTTTCTCAAATTTCAAGTCCTTCTTTTGATAGGTCTAAATCGGTGTTAACCTAACCTTAAATAATCGTAAACGAATTCTAACTTAGGGTTCAACATGGCCAGCATTACCTTGAATTTGCATTACCCCGCATAAAAATACGAAATTAGTTCTTTTTTGGCTTAATAGATGAGGCGAATTTAACTTTGGGTTAATTTTTTTTGGGATATCTCTAGTTTTCTTCCCTTCGGGCAAAGCCGTATTGGTCCTTGCGACCAGTTGTCTATTTGGCCCTTCGCGCTCAGATGTCTATTTGGCAATAGAGCTTGCTGTAAAGGATGCTTCAATTCCATAGCAGTAACAGAACCGCTCTTCTTTAGGTGAACAATACACAAACCAAGCCCCTTGTTAGACGTTATTCAAAACATCAATTCTGTTTTTGCCCGATTATTACCAATTCCTTTTTAAATGATTTTACTAATGTCTTGTTTTGAAGAATGACATTTTTGATAAGGTTCGGTTATTCATAATTTAGTTTTTGACATTGGACTATTGTACCATATCATATCATTATCATCGTTTGTGATGTTTCGACAACTTTTCTTTTGTCCTTTTAAACTGTTTCATAGGATTAAACGCCCAGATTTTAGCCAAGGTTTTTGCCTAGAAATATATTTTATGAATATCATAAATCAAAAGTTGAACGGTGGGAATTGAACTAAAAGCTCGTGAACTATGTAGTCGACGTAGTTTGGCTGCTAGAACAAGGACTACTAACACAGAAAATTTTTTTGTATTAAAACAAAGCATATGGAATCGTTTTTCATAACAAAAACTGCTTTTCTTTGCACCAAAGCAATCGTATTGACTTATTTCTAAAAAAAACTTTCTTGTTGCATGAAGATACTGAACTATACTTCACTGGTCTTAAAGGCCGTACCTACGGGGGCATCAAGGGGGATTAATTCCCCCCAAATGTCGAAAAATTGAAAGATTTCTCGGCAACACAAGTGAGTCAAAAAAATTGCACAATAAGCAAATTTTTAATGAAATGTTTTCACCCCCTCGTAAATTGTCGCCATATTGTACAAAAAAATTAATAAAATTTGGTAGTTTTGTATACGCGACCAATCATAGCTAATTTTGTTTTTTCTTACTGTCGCCATATTGGATATAGACGTCACTAAATGGAGAATAAAAAGAGCTTTTCAACCATGTATAAGCAAATCAGGATGCAATTCTAACTCGTATAAAACTAGAAGTCACACTTAATTTTTTTGATACTATTCTGTTAAAGTTATAAATAACGAATGAAAGAGACTAGAAAGGCAAACGCACAACAGGGGACGGAAACTCACATATTAACTGAATTAAACTCAAATCGCTGTCGCAATTAGTGTGTTGGTGCAAAACTGCGCAGAATAAAGATTTTTGTATATTAAGCATTTTAAGAGACACTTAAACAAATCCTTAAAAAAAGTTTGGTAAGAGAAATTAAAAAATATTAATAAAAGGGTCTGTATTTTAAAACATGGTTTCCTGATTACCAAAATATCCTCTTCCCTATCTTTGTAAGTTGACTTTAATTTACCCAAGAACGTCGCGCATCAGTAGTTTCTAAACAGCGTTGCCCCCTGCAGATGTCTCGGGTGTGAGTAATGTAAAGTGTAATAAATTTTATGGCCTGAGCCATGGATGTATGAAAATTCAGATATTCCAGTGGCAGCTACTGAAATAAGTTCTTTAACAAACAAAAAAAGAAAAAATTTGATCGTCCATTTAGGTCCACATATCATATCAATAAAATTGATTAGTCATCTTCACTTAGTATTTATTAAAAAATAATAATTATCTACAATTTAATAATATTATTTTGATCAGTCCGCACGCACCTCTGCAACTTGCAATGGAATACACTAACCGCGCCAACAAATCGTGAATTGAAGTGAGCGAAGCGACAGAAGTGTGAGGCAGAAGTAAGAGAAGGGCACGGATTACCAAGAAACCCAGGGGTTTTTAGATCCGAAACCACCCCTACCGACTTCACATTTTAGTTTTACGCATACAGCAGCACCACCTCGTGGGTGACCCCAAAAACTTATATATGAGTTTCAGAGAAAAGACAGGTTTAACCATTTTTTTTTATCTCCTCATCTAATGGAGGTAGATTTAAAATTTAGATTTTTTTGGTTTTGACGGGTTCGTTTAAGAAAATCAAAAGCCTGATCTCCACTGATTTGTCTGTTCGTCAAAATCTCTTACTTTTAAAATAGTTGAACGTGACATGTATTCTTGTCAGATGGTACATGACTATAGCTAATATTCCTGTCGTCGTCTGCAGTCCTCACAACTAAAATACTGTTTTGGCCGGAAAGCGTACTTTCATTACTAAAAAAAACCGACCTAACCGAGCCGTTTACTGTGGTGAAGAGCCAATATACAGTCAGATGCCTGGGTTTTTACCATTGTCTTGGTAACATGACGTCAGAACTGCGTCACCGCGCAAAACCGCTTGTGAAGTGTACATTTAGGTGAAGGTCAAATTGAAAATTGATTAGTCATCTTTACTTAGTATTTTGTATGGTTATTCGTTTGTCGACCTATTCCCTTCTTTACTTTGAGATCGAATTGCTTTGCTTTTATTTAGATAACTTAATAGTGAAATAATATATTTTTTTTATATTGGATTCGTTTGGATTGGCAGAAAAAGCAATTTTTCTTTGGCAACGTTTCGATTTGTATTAATTGTTTATCAAGCTCTCCGACAATCTTGAAGCCGGGGCATAGTAGGCCAGAAGTTCGGAAAACATTGAAAAATATCCCTAAATATATCAAATTTTATCGTGCATTCATTAAAAACAAAATAAAGTTCGTGAGTTTTCCTATAACAAACAGCTGGAAGGACCCTGCACAAAAAGATTAAGTTGCGACGCAGAGTGAAATGTAACTGTATTTTTCTATTTCGAGTCCGTTACCTCCTAGAACATTTTATCTATTAAAAATATCACAAATCCAACTTGAAGGCCTATATCTCAAAAACTATCAACCTTTTGCAGTAAATAACAAATTCGACGGTTTTTAAAGAAATAGTTTTAAAATATACTAGTGATCTACACAAACAAAACGAAATTCGAAGGTGATTTATTGAAATATTGAAAAAGTTGAGTTTAGTTTCAACTACATAACCGCAAAAAACATAGGTAGCTGTGGGAAATATATAATTTTTTTAAATCAGTATTTTTTGGGTTTGATGACAGAGACATGATATTAAGGGCATTATTATTTGTGGCAACTATGTCAAACTTTGTCGAGTGTGTGTATATATGTGTGTGGGTGCAGTTTTTATAAAAGTTTACCATGTGTTAGCATTTGGTACCAAGGATAGTTTGATACAAAATATTTAGCCATTTCCGTTGCCTATAATATGTATCAAATTAATTTTTTATATCTATTTTACTAGCAAGTTTAAAAAAAGGTTCTTCAACTAGTTCTTATCAATCACCATGGAAAAGACCATTTAACCGAAAAGTTTAGACACTTGATCATTTTGTTTCATGCATTTAATAGCCTTTAATTCTATAGCATAAAATTACTCTGCCAATATATAAGCAGCACGGTAAAACAACGTAAAAGTTAAAACAAAAATCTACTAAAGCCACTAATCAACTGCCACTAATTATGACATTTTTAAATATATTTGATGGCATGACATGTTAGAATAAGTTTTTCACTCAAAAGGCGCAAGTCGGCAAAAGCTTTTTTCTCGATAATAAGGCTAAATAACTGGGGAGTGAAACAACATTAACATTAACTCTCTTGTAGAATATTAAGGTGATTTTTGATTTTAATAATTAGTTTTTCCTGTGAACTCGCAAAAAAATATAACTTTTTAAAATAAATATAAGCTTGAAATTATGCTGTAAATGACTCAACTATAGCGTATTTAAAAAAGTAAATCGACCCTTAACTATATCATCTGAAACTTGATAAATATGTTGGACAAAAATACACCGCACAATAATAATTAAATTTATCCGCATTTATCAACCCAGCGTATGTCAACGTGATGATTGACAGAAGCGATTGTGTTGTTTTTATAACAATCATATCCTTGATTGATTTTAGCATGAGAAAAATTAATGCACGATCATTCTTAAAAATTTATTTATTCAATGTTTAGGAGATCTCTGGCCCACTGTGCGATGATTACAACTAGACAGAGAAAGGTAGCACCCCCTGTGCAATTTGATCAATATCAATATTTTTGCCTCAGTGTCCCGTATAAGTAATGTATAGCGGTCGCCCGCAGCCAACGATAAAGACCGGCCATGGCGCGTTATAAGCAAGTCGGCGGTCACGTGATCTTGGGAGTCCCATGATTCTTATTGCATTGCTTAATATATTATATGTTTTTACACAAATTAAATAAATTGACAAAAAATTTTTGTTCTTTTATAGGCAAAAATTGAAAAGAATATTTTGCTGATAGATGTGTTTATTATGGATAAAAGAACTGAATCTATAAAATAAAAAATTATACAAAATTTGCACTCTAATATCTTCAGGTACATATATTAGGTACATAATATCGTTAGTAACTTCAAATCTATACAAGTCTTTCAAAATTGGACATATCAAACCTAAGCTTTTAGTTTTTTAATTTTTCTTTGAGTGTCGTTATCTTTGTCTGAGTTCTTATACAAAGATTTATTAGCAGACACTAAATCATTGTGCTTTTTAATAAATTTATTAAAAAAAACTTTACATGCCCTTAAACTAATTTTTTCAAGCTTTGGCAATAGTTTTTCTCCACAAAAACACTCGCTAGTGTTATCTGAAGAAAAATTTTCAATATAAAACATTTCACAATAATTTATTAAAAAGAAACAAGTGAATTTGTGAACAAGTGAGATGGTTTTCACATTCAATGAACTGAATATAGTGGTCGTCAATAATTTTTTGAAAAATTACCCGGCAAAGTTTAATATATATTTCATTAAAGTGTAAGTTAACTACCAACTCATGTTCTTTTAAAAGCTGTATCTTACTTTTTAAATATTTCACACTACCAGAGAGATTACTATCTGTTAACAATATTTTACAAATCAATTTTTTAATATTGCGAGGGTGCGGAAGACATATTACCTTAGAATTGTAAATTGACGTGTATGCACTGGATGACTGGATAAACAAAGATGAAGCCAACATTAAAGTGTATCCACCATATCTTCGATTCTCAGGTTACCTTTTCAAGAGACCTATTTGTTCAATAAGAAATGACAACTAAACACATTTTTCACTCTCACTATCGAAAATGTCTATTACTTGATCAATCTTATCCAAGATCTTATCTTTTACCACTTCTTTCCCGTTTGCAACATATTAGGTTTCAGTTTTATAGTTGGACCGACAAGGAACAACACTAATTACACGTTCGCGGCATTGTTTATCTTATAGGTATTTTCTTTATAATTTACTCATTAGCCATTAATTATTTTAACGCAGCCCACTACAGTCTTTTTCGTGGGCTGCATTATTTTGATAACTTTGATAAAATTCGCATAAAATTCGTGCCCGAATTAAAAAAAAATTGACGTAAACAAACATACCAAAACTGAAAACACATATGTTTTATAATGACAGCGAGGCGTTTTTTTGTGAGCCTCCTACGGTCACGTGATATTTCCGCGCCCGGGCCGGTCTTTCTCGTGGGCTGCGCGGTCGCCGTTCCAGTTTCTTCGAATATAATTCATTGATGAACAGTAGAATAAAAAAAAAATTGCGTCATCTTGGATTTTATAGAAATGTCAATTTTGACAAAATAGTCGTAGAGTTTTAAGCCTTAGCTTTCGATAATGAATATAATCACAAAAATCGAACAGAGCGAAAAAAGTACAGCTGAAAAAAATGTGTGATTTTTTGACCCACCTTATATTTAGAAGAAAATAAATTTGTTAAGTAAACATCTGGTATAAAATATATTTGTAGAAAATACATTTATTACAATAACATTTGCTAATAAAAAAAAATTAAATAAAAAAACACCCAACCTGTAAATTTACTTGTGTCTACTAGTCGCAGTTAAGTACAAAATTAATAGGTATACCTATAATGCACGACATGCTTCAACTTTTAGTTTATTGCCCAAAAAGCACTTACGAAATTTTACAGTTTTGTACCCAGCTGCGACTAGTAATTAAAATGAAATTTGGCAGTTGTTTAGGTTTAATTCTTATTCAACCTTTTAAAAAGCACTATGCATTTGCAATTCATTTAGCTTTACACAAAAAGTACGTGTAGATTTTCTACCGACGCGAACAGTGTTACCTTTCATTGAGTGATGGTGGGGGAGGAGAGAGGAAGGAGGGAACAGTAAAATAATGTCGAAAACAATCTTAAAGCGTGTGCCAAAAGAATTTTTGAAATCGCTCTAAATTTGTGAAAAGGTATAGCTACAACTAATACTAATAAGGAGGGTGGGGAAAAGAGAGGAAGAGGAAAGGGCAAACTAGTAAAATGATGTTGGAAAAAAAGTCTTAAGGCGTGTGCAGAAAGAATATAGCTACAACTATTACCAATAAGGTGAAAGGGGAGAAGAGAGGAAGGGGGAAACTGATAAAATGATGTTAGAAAAAAGTTTTCAAGCTTGTGCAGAAAGAACTTTTGAAATCGCTTTATATTTGTAAAAGTTATAGCTATAACTATTACTAATAAGGATGGCGGGGAGGAGAGAGGGAGAGGCGGGGGGGGGGACTAGTAAAATGATGTTGAAAAAAAATCTGAAAGCGTATGCAGAAAGAATTTTTGAAATGGCTTTATATTTGATAAAATTATGCGAATATGGTTTTTGAATTTTGAATCAAAGAAATTTCAATAAAATCACCAGAAAATTAGATCATTTTTACGCCTTAAAGCCTACATCATGTGACAAAATAGCGTCTGAAGACCGCCATGTTGATTCCTTAAAAAAATATCGCCTCTAGCACCTTCGGGATCAGTAGCAATTCAACGACACCTTTTTTGTCAAAATCGGTTTAGGCGTTTAGCCTCTAGCGTAACACAAACATATTTACTTCCTTTCGCCGTGCTGCAGTTGGGTAAAAAATACATCTGGTAGAAAAACATTTGGCAGAAAATTTATTTGGTAAAAGAACAGTTCATAGCTTAACGTAACTTACTAAACATAACGTGACTAGACCTAATCTGAACTGATCTAACCTACATTAACCTGACCTGAATTAAACTAGCCTAACAGAACCTGATCTCGCTTCACAAGTGCTTAAACCGCCTTATACCTGCACTGTGTGTGGAAATTTAAATAGTTTAAAAATAAATTGATTTTGTTATTATTACAAAAAATTAATTAAAATTGACTTCTTATTTTTATTGAAGAAGAAAACCAACAAAACGGAAAAAAGGGAAAATATGAGTGATGATTTCGTACTCATTTCAATACGGCAAACACAAAAACTGAAACACCTAAAAGAAAACCTGTGACAACACTAATGTTTTTCCAATATTTTTACTTACCATTTTGTATATATAAAAACTTTATCAAAAAAACAAAAGACTTTTTTTAATAATAACAAAACTAAAGCCTTTAGCCTTTTAAATGATTTATAGACCAAACTCTGAAATTCAATTAGGCTAAGTTCAATTCTAGGTATGTATTTAGGTATCAATGAAATCAACTCAAATAAACATATGTCGCGGTTTGTATAGAGGATTTTAAAAACAAGGTATGTCAAAAAGTTTTATACCTTTAACTATTCAGTTCTTATGTGCATTTTAATAAATAAATATACATGCAGGGTATTAAACTGTAAATTTATAACCTCTACTTTTCTGAGTTAGTATATGCAGTTAATGTCGCCAAACTTTCGAGGATTATTCTTTGAGTGATTTTAGGAAAAAAACTTTGTATAAATATGGGTCCGTAAATGTTTAGTGTTTGATATACAGGTGTCAAATTTTTAATTTATTGTATGTTTTGTAAATATTAGAAAAAAAATACAGATTGATATTTTTTTCAGGGTTATGCTCCCTTTTTTCCTAAAGAACGTTTTTCCAGTAACTTATTGAGCAGCAGCAGATTCAAAATGATAAAATGAAATTCTTGTTTTATTTCGAAAGTTTTTAATCTCTTGCAATTTTTTTGTATCTCTAAATCACTTGTGTTATCGATTGCTATTCAGAAATCACATAAAACTCGCAGAAAATTAAAATAACGGCTACACGCGCAAGGAATTGATTTTCAACACAAGCGAAAATCAATTGATAATTTAATGTAGTAACTATTTAAATTTTAATTTCATTTAGCAGGGTACATTTTCTTTCTTGTATTTATTCTCGAAAATGGTTAGAGATACGAAAAACTGCATGAAATCAAAAAGTTTCTGAATAAAACAAATAATCAATTTCATATTTTTGAATCTGCTATCGACTGCAAAAAAGTTCTAGGGGAAAAAAGGACCCTGTATTTTTTTCCTGATATTTGGCTTGCTGAATGATTATGCCTGGTAGCTAAAAACATGCTTCAAATTTGAGCGAAACATCTCAAAAACTGCACAAGCTATAAAGAAAAAGCAAACAAAAATTTGTAAATTTTGACACCCTTTATCTCGAAAACTAAGCATTTGCGAAACCACGATTATTTGAATTTCTTTTCTTAAAATCACTCAAAATATCATCCTCTAAAGTTTGCCGATATACTTTATTAACAACCAGAATACTAAAATCAAGAAGGTTTTACGGGTAAATCCTTAAATAGAGGTAAAGGTGAAACATTTTTGCTTATTCGTTTACCTTTCCACTAGGGTCTCTCTATGTTGACAAATGTGTATAATATATCCAAATGTCAACATCCCTGTACCTCCACTTTATTTATACTACTATAATGTAGTGTGTGAAAGCTGTATGTAGATAGGTCAAAGTTGCCAAAATGTATTCTTTTGTATTTTGTATTTTAACAAATAAATATATCAAGGCCAACACAAAAATAGAGGCCACGACCCTGAAAAAATCAGCTGTTCTCCCGGGGCTGAATTTTACATTGGGTCTTATGGGAGGTCAGACATTTTTTTATGATATTTTCAAAATGGCACTACAGATTTCCGCAAAATTTCAGTGAAATATTCTCAAACACCATCCCGATATTCCACGAAAGGTTTATAAGGAAGCAACATGATTAAAAGGTTAAAATCTTCAAGATTTAGCATTCCTTATTTTGAATTCAAATTACCCGCCATGTACCACATGCCAACTGTTATATTTGACATGTATTTGACTTTGTCATTTGTGATTGTCACATTCGCTTCTGCTTTAAACTTAATTTTTGTGTGAGCTAATGAAGCGGCTATGAAAAATTAGGGATTACTATACGTTAAAAAAAAATTGTTCTGTCAGAATAAAGTAAAAACAATCTCAAAAGCGGCTTTATTTAAAAAAAAATCAAATATTCATGAACCGTCATTCCAACTTCAATATTTTAAAGACAATCAGCTGTGTCGTAACGTGACCATCAAAAATAAATCAGCCCCGGATGTGACGTCAACAAAGTGGAGGATCGTGGCCCGTCCATTTTGATAGCCCTGAATATATATGCAGGCAGGGGCGCAACTAGCTCAGTAAATTCGAGGGGGCTACTGCCCCAGGTTATCATAAGTGATGATTTGTTGGGACCTTAAAATAATATCATAAGAAATTAACACAGTCGGTCATAATCTGTTTTGGGGGGCTAATTTCGAGCTAAAGGGGGCTATCCATTGCTATGGCCAAACCAAACTTCAGATTCCGATTCAGCGCACCAAAAAACTTATAGATGGGTAGGTCTGTTCAAATGTACAGACCACTATTTTATTGTGTGTGCCGGTATAAGTTTTCATGAATTTTCAAAATTGAAAAAAAAAATTTTAAAACTCAAATATAGGTTCTTTTTTTTACCTTCCTAGCCCGCGTAGCAATGGCCGTAACACGATAGCTCTTAAACCGTTCAGCCGATTTACATAAAATGTGTAGGTAAAATAGTGTTTGACACTCTCACGAGCGGTTTAGATTTTGGTTCAAATCCATTAATGCTAATGACAGTTTTTTGACAATTAAAATTTTTTTAAAATGCCAACTTTTTAATGGAGCTTTGTATCACTATGCCGTTTTCGGAACATAGGAGACTTCATTTTGTTCAATAATTTGTGTTATAACCAAAAACTTCATAAGATCTTTGGTTTCTAAGATATTTACAAGAAACTGTTTTTAAGACTGATATATCATGGCTTCACTTGAAGTGTGCTAATAGGCTAGCTAAGAATGTATCAGATCCGTCATAGATCCATTTAATTAATTTTAAAATTTTATGAAATTTTTAATAATGTAATTATTAATTACATTACAAGCTGCAAAAGAAGCACTAGGATTAGTGGAAAAAACTTCTAAAAGAAGAAAACCATACTGGTGGGATGCTGAGATTGAATGAGAAAGACAGGAAAAAAGGAAATTATATCACACCTACTTATCCCAAAAGACAGATAGAAGCAGACAAGAATACAAAATCACGCAATCAAAGGTGAGAAGAATGATCAGTGATAAGAAAAATCATTCATGGACGCAAAAAAGCCAGAAAATAGATTCTTACTTAGGAGGTAGGAGAAGTACCGAAAGCTGGAAAACTACAAGATCGATTAAAAAAGAAACATGCAGAGATATCATTTCACCAATACCAGACAAAGAATGGGATGAGCATTTTAAAAAACTTTTAACTGAAGATAGAGCAGAATTCAAGGAAGATGCAAGAGACAATATAATTAGAACGATGGGATCTCCAGTACCCCTCACAATCTCTGAGGTCAAAAACGTGTGCACAACCTTAAAAAGCGGTAAATCTGCCGGACCCGGAAATATCCCAGCCGAACTTATTAAATATGGCACTGAAGAACTGTTTTGGAGATTACGGAATATATGTGACAATTATAGAGCTATATCTGTGACTAGTACGCTAAGCAGAATATACGGTAAAATAATAAGAAATAAAGTGGAGAGCGACTATAAAGACATGGAGGCAGAAGAACAAGCTGGTTTCAGGGCGGGTAGATCGACTTCAAGTTATTGAAAAGAAAATGGCATACGGACAAGAGCTGCATCTGCTTTACGTCGATTTGCAGAAGGCATATAATAGTATACCACTAAATGTACTTTGGAAAGCGTTGGAGAACACAAAAATAAGCGTACAACTGATTAAGGCCATCAAAGAGTTATACCGCAATAGTAAGGCAAAAGTTCAAATAAAAGCAAAACTAACCAAAGGCTTTCAAGTAAATAAAGGTCTTAAACAAGGTTGCTGTATCTCGCCTACGCTCTTCAAGATATACTTGGAACAAGTCCTTAAAGTATGGAAGAGAAAATGCCAAAACATGGGAATTCCGTTAGACGAAACCACCTTGTATACTTTATGTTTCGCCGATGATCAGATAGTAGTGGCTCAGGATTATGACGAACTCGAATGCATGACACGAAAACTAATAGAAGAGTACAATAAGTGGGGACTAGAGGTTAATCTCAATAAGACAGAGTATATGTGTATCGGTGGAATGAAACGGGATCCAATCTTAAATACCGGGCAGCGAATTCAGTCCTGTGATGAGATAAATACTTAAGTCTAAAAATTACAGCTGACGGAACACTAGACAAAGCTATAAAAGATCGAAACGTACAAGGAAGAAAAGCAATAACTTTATTAAATGGAATTATTTGGGACCAAAGTATATCAAAACAGAACAAAAAGCTTATATATAACACCATTGTAAAAAGTATTATTACATACGACTCAGAAGTATGGCCAATCAAGGATAGAACAGAAAAAATGCTTTCCGCTAAGGAGATGGACTATTGGAGAAGAGCAGCAGGGAAATCCAAAAGAGAAAGAGTTACAAATCAAAGAATAAGAGAAATTATGACAGTGGGGGAACGTACTTTAGTGGATGATATAAGAACAAAGCAACTGGTATGGTACGGACATGTACAAAGACTGAAAATAAAAGACTACCTAAACAAATACTACAATGGAAACCAACTGGCCGATGAAAACGAGGACGCCCAAGGAGAAGTTGGAGAGAAGGAATAGACAGTGAAATAAGAATAGGAGGCCTGAGAGATGATGAATTATGAGTAAACAGAAACGAGAGGAGATTGGGTATCGGAAGACGTAGAACGTTGTGAAACCGATAATATATATATATATATATATATATATATATATATATATATATATATATATATGAAATTTTTAATATACCTCTCTATACTTACCTCTTTTTGTAGG
The DNA here is from genome assembly GCA_963576565.1 of Aspidapion aeneum. Classification (NCBI taxonomy): domain Eukaryota; kingdom Metazoa; phylum Arthropoda; class Insecta; order Coleoptera; family Brentidae; genus Aspidapion; species Aspidapion aeneum. The sequence continues at coordinate 21,425,013 of OY755042.1, forward strand.
CAAAGTTGGGATAATCACATAGGTATGTAACCTGTTACTTTTTAACAAAGATCATTACGTTCTGATTCTAATAAGTTTACTCTATTTCATTACATAATCTTTCTCACTGTTTTGTGCTTTTATCAGGCCTTGGACATTTTTTTGAGAGTCAACCTAATCTAGGTATATTCCTAGTTCTCGACTAAGCTATTCTAACCTAATTTATTTTTGCTTAAATTAGCTCCTTTTTCCTCCTTGTAATCAATTGACCAAAGTTGGGTTGAGACCGATTTTGACTTTCCACAAAGAGGACAGGACAGCTAAGTTCGGCAACCATAGGTCAGGTTAAGACCTTATAGTCAAACTATATGGGTGACGTTAGGTTGGGTTGATTTTCCAAAAATATGCTTTTCAATGTTTTTCGAAAAATCTTTTTTGTGTAAATTATTGTAAATAAAGCGCGGTAAATGATGACCGCAATACAGTGAAACCTTACATGTAAAGAAAGCTCGGTTCCAACAAATTTGTCCGCCTAAAGGAAGTGTCTGCAAGGAGAGATTTCACTGTATTTGGCAATTCTTTTTTTTGCGCGGTTAATTTTTACGCGGTATGGTGTAGCACTTGGGGCCGTGAACCTGTGCAATGAGGTTTTTAGATTATTGTTGAACTACTATATTTTTTGGACAATAGCAAATAAAATCCTATAATTTTTTTTCAACCTCATTTTTAACGTATGCAGATTTTTGATAAAGATGATGACAAACTTAAACAGGAAATAATAGTAAAAGTAACATGCTTAAACAAAAATGACAAACATGTCAGAAAAGTACCGTTTTAGAGTGAATCTTCCATGGACAAAACCTTATTCTCTAAGGCAGTCATATAAAAAGTAACTTAATTTGGACATTATGTTGTTTTTAAAATATTTAGCGTGTTTGTTTTCAAAGCCTTTGCTTTTATGTTGACAATATCGTAGCTCGCCATTTATATGGAAATGCCGGCCCTAAATGAGGTTTTTACGATGACTATCATATAAATATATATCACTGGATAATATGACAAGTGTAATGCGCGATTTCAATTCTGTTGATTGGTTTTAAATATGAGAATGTTTTGCTAGTTGGTGGGAACCAAAGTTTCAATAATAAAGTTATTAGATACCTATCATACGAAAAAAAATAATTTATAGTATTTTTTGTTTGTTTGTTGAATGGGACAGTATGAACTGGTAAGATTTGAATTGAGAACATTTCAATTTTAACATTCGTTTGTTTTATAGGACACTTTCTGGGAGACAGTTTTTTTTAACGATTTTTACGTTTTTTTCGCAAATTGCGTGTGGCATCCCTAAAATCTTCAATTTTTCTCCCCCCCCTCCGACAAAAAAAACCATTTACGTACCTGCTTTTGAGTTCGTTGCAGAGACCTTTGTTTCATTTGAATTATGTATTATATTTATGTTGCTCTTTTTTTCTAGCATAATCATGTTACATGAAAAAATCGATTTATAAGAATAGATAGAAATACGTCTCATCTGTGTTATTTTCCTACATTATTTTGGCGTTTAAATCATTTTAGCTTAGAAAGTACCTACTTTAAATTTTAGCTAACTAAAAAAAACCTACTAAGATATGAAGCTCTTAGTACAGTTTATGGGTTTCGGGATTTTTTAGATTCTATTTCAGGATTGTACATAAAAACGTTTTTTTCGCTCCATGGTAACTCCGGAGGCAGACATCTAAAAAAAATAGTTTTTAAAAATTTTTAAACGGTTATAAGGACATTTAATAGACCTTCAAAACAAGGTATCTTGCGACCCATTTTCCCTATTTAAAATATAGGGGTATAATTTAGTCCTCAAAAGAAGAGCGCGCTACAAATATTTAAAGATAGCCAAGAAGTGTTCCCTTGTAAACAAATTCGACGCCTGTATTTACCTATTTACATTAAACGTTATTTTATTTATTTATTATTTACTAAGATCTCGCAAGGGAATTTGGCGGTTCTTGAAGGAAGTGCTTGTCTAAAACTTCACATTTTCACTTCTATAAGAAAAAATTTAATACTGTTAAACTTTTTGTTTTTTTAGAATATTCAAGTTGTTTTAACTTCTAGGTTTTAGGAACATTTTAGAAATTTATTTATATATGTATATAGTTATAATTTGTACGCTTTTAACCGTTGATTGAGAATTACTCAATCAACTGTTTAATTTACTGAATATTACTAATTAGGTTTCGGACCTTGCGCGTTGTAAAGATTAAAAAAGCAGATTCTAGGGCAACGAAAGGTTTATATTTGGTGTTGAAAAACCAGAGAAAGAAACAAACAATATTTTAAAACACTGGAAATAATAATAATATCAACTCTAAAAGTTAGGATAGAAATATGAACAACAAAAATAATAATTTTATACAAAGTTAAAATAAATACCATTTCCCCAGTTGAAAAAAACCATCCTAAATCAAGCCAAGTGAAGTGTAAGGAAAATCTCTCAAGAATGAAGTTTCCTTCTTATCTCGGTCAAAACCACCCTGCTTGTACTCCAAACTTGCCGTTGATTAGCTTGAACTCTAATGCTAAAGCGTGCTGCAGAGAAAGACTGTGGTTTAAACGCTCTAGACAAAAAGCAAGATATCAGCATAAGCGAGAAATGCGTCGATTTAGAAATCCGTTGCAAGTCAAAATTGCACTTGGTTTTTCTTTTTTCAGGTAAAAATAGTTTCTTAAATTTGTTCCCAGTTACAAAATATAAATTATCTTGGTGTTAGTGGCCCAAAGAACAGATTATCCGAATACAACTTTTATTAAAATACAGCGATCCTAAAAACCATGCCTAAAAACAAGTCGCTGGGTTGCCATAAATTTTACTTATTCCTAACTTAGTCTTGCATGTAATTTAATTAAAAATATTTAAAAACTTATAAATGGCAAAAATATCATTAATATTGAAATCCCGTTTTGTTACACAACTCACTAGGAAGGATGACTCTAAAATAAGTGACCTTACTCTGTGCTCCATTAATTAAAGCAAACCCGTTTACGCTGTTGCCTTGGCCCAATTATAATTATTATGTTACACTGTCAGACACAGAGACGCATCAAGAATTTATTACGAGCTTGGTCTACCTCGGCATCAGTGACGTCTGCTACATGGAGGGCAACGGGGCAGTGCCATCCCAAAACTAGACAACAAACAGTATTTTAAATTGATTTATTTAAAAAAGTTAAATCTTCCCTTACGACATGATTATCTAGTTCTTTTCAATGTCTATGGTTCAAGCGATTAATTGGGTGAATTTTTTAGCGTAAATAATTACAAGCTGGCAGCGCGGCGCGGGGCAAGGTTTCAATTTCTACCGTTTTTCAGCAGGGTATGGGGGATGTTCTCGAGCGGGGGCGGGAGGAATGTTCGTTTTAGTTGAAGTCGGCCATTATCATTGTGTGGAAACGTCCGTTGCCTTTCTACGCATTGCTGGTTTTATCCTTAGTGAAAAGCCTTGCCGGTCGCGTGTATTGTTTGTTTTTTATCGTTTGTTTATAAAATGGAATTAAATAACGCCGATTGCATAATTAACTGTGCAAATTTAAATACGTTGACATATGAACTTCGATTACAACTAAAATTTTTAGGGCCACATAGACCGGATCTAAAAATTAACCAAAATTTTAGTGCAAGTAATAAAAATTATATGATGTTGAAAACTGGTTATGCGGTTGTGAAAAACGAAATGCTTTTTTTTGCTTTATTTGTCTTATTATGAACAATCCACGAAGTGATCCTGCGTGGGTGGCAAAGGGAATGTGTGATATCAAGCACTTTAGTGAAAAGTTAAAAAGAAACAAAGTAATTGGTATTTATTTTAATAACCACATAGAATTTTCTATCCTAGGCAAGACTGATATTAGGTGCTAATTGAATAGTGCCTATAGGCAAAACATTACCGAACATAACGAAAATGTGGCAAAAAATAGACATATACTTAGTAGGTTAATAGACTGTTTAAAATTCTGTGGCATTTTTGGTTGCTCTACGGGGCCATTATGAGTCTGAAACTGGTGCTAATCCGAGCACTTTGCACATGTAAAAGAAGGACGAATGAACTTTATTTATAAATAAATGAACTAAAACTACACCAAGTAGCTGCTTGTTTGTAAAATGCTAAAATAAAATTGTTTAGGTAAGTTTTTTTATCTCCTTTTCCATGCAATATAAATTTCTGCCCCCCCCCCCCCAATGTATAACGTCACCAGCCGCCGCTGCTCGGCATGGATAGTGCTAAAGTTTATTTTCAAGAAAAGCCCCAGGGGAAAAGAAGTTTTCAGTCTGGCCAATAATATAATGCAAGATTTTTGTTTTGTACTGTTAATTTGTCAAATATTACTTAAGTGGGTCAGACAGGTAAATTAATATGTCGTAAAATTTAATACTTTTTAGCTAGCTGCTAAATAAATACATATTGCATTTTTATGATTTACCATGGGTACGAAGACAAAACTAGTAGAGCAGTTTTACATGATCTCACGCAGAAATTCTAAAACTCGTGGCCGTGACATTTTCAAAATAAACAAACATAACAAAAACATTTCATGTAAATAAAAAAGAATTAAATAAACAAAACACCCAACTGGTAAATCTACTTGTAATTGTATGTACCTACTGGTCGCAATTGGGTACAAAATTAATAGGTATACCTATAACGTACGACATGCTTCAACTTTTAGTTTTGATGACCAAAGCGCACTTTTTCATGAATCAGGTTATTTGGTAATTTTGTGACCAACTGCGACTAGTACGTACATGTATATTTGGAAGTTGAATGTTTTTTTATTCAAAAAAAACATTTCCAACTTTTAGATTCAATTCTTATTTAGCCATTCATTTAACTAAATCAAGGTACGTAATTATGACCTATATCATGCATTTGTGTCAAACATTGAACTATGCCCAAAGAACAGATAGGTGCGTTTCTACGAACATTGAGGGAAGGTGGAGGAGGGAAGAAGAAATGGAGGGGGACATTGTAAAATGGTGTTGAAAAAATCTTAAAGCGTGTGCAGAAAGAATTTTTGAAATCGCTCTATATTTGTGAAAGTTTTAGCTACCCATATTATTAATAAGGGAAGCGAAGAAGAGAAAGGGATAGGGAGGTGGAAAAAAGCGTGTGCAGAAAGTATGTTTTAAATCGCCCTATATTTGATAAAATTATGCGAATATGATTTTTGAAGAGGGTGGGGGGAATGACAGGAGGGGTGATGGGTGAGAGCAGGGAGGACTACAAAGGAATTACAGCAAACTAAAGGACATTTGCAATGGGTGATCAAAGGAATTTTAATAAAATCGCTTGAAATTTAGGTAATTTAATGCCTTAGAGCCTACATCATGTGACAAAATAGCGTCTAACGACGGCCACGTTAATTTCTGTTAAAAAAAATAAAGCCTATAGCACCTTCGGGATCAGTAGCAATTCAACGACCCCTTTTTTGTCAAAATCGGTACATACATACATATCCCAAGCGAAAAAACATAACCCTTCCTTTCGCCGTGCTGCAGTTGGGTAAGAAACTGAATTTGCTTGTCAAATCACATTTTCTTTATTGTTAAACATAGTATATTTAATAAAATTTTAATATAATTTTATAAGCAACATGACATGAAAAACATAAAAAGCAGAATCGTAAAAAAATTAATTATTTTAAATATTATATTGGCTCGATTAGTTATAGCCGGTACAGATTAGCTGGCCATACACACAGAGGTTGAACCGCCGGTTAGGAACGGCGCGGTTCAAACTGGCGGATTTGTCTTTCAATATCTGGCCATACACACAGAGGTTGATCCGTCGGTTTGGAACGGCGCAGATAAGTCTGACCGTTTTGTCCGCAACGGTATAAAACTGCTGCAGTCCACTTACACAAAAAAATCTTTCGAATTGATCCATCATATGGGTCTGTGGCAGACATAACCGTGCGTTAGTGGGCGAAAACTCAAGATTTATCTGCCGGTTAAACCAAAACTATGGAATTTCGTCAAGTCGAAAGTTTTATGCTGCATAGTATTTTAAGCATAGGGTATGTAAAATGTTTCGTGCTAAAAAGGAACAGGCTCTGTGTATGGGAGTGATTATTAATAGGGAAATAATGCATAGTGGTGTAAAAAAGAGACATTCCAAGTGGGTTAAAAGTTATTTTATTAAGAGGAAACTATTTAGCCATGACCTTCTATTAAAAGAGTTAAGAGAAAATGATCCAGACGATTTTAAAAATTATTTAAGAATGGATATTAACACGCATAACCTTTACTAAATTTGGTAAGAGAGGATCTTACGAAACAAGATATCCAAATGAGAGAAGCCATTGGACCGGAACAGCGATTAAATGCTGCCCTTCGTTTTCTTGCCACGGTAAGATCATATGGAGATCTGAAATTTTCAGTGGGATTTTCTGCACAGGCACTTCGTTCTTAAAATTTTTCTTAGTTTAATCCTTGCTTTTAATCTTCCATTAACTCGGATATGCTTTGTAAATTTCTATAAATTTGCCAAGAAAATCCCTTGACAAAACAACACTTTCACAAGACATGTTGACCACCTTATCTGAGTTAAAACTTTGGAGGAAAACGGTCTGTTATCTCTGGCACAGTGTAAACCGACAGATAAGTCTGCGCCGGTTAAAATATCTGCGAGCGCGGAACTCACAAGTTTCGCCCGCCGGTCTGAACGCACAGATAAATCTGTACCGGCTATAACTGGCGCGTGGAATGTTCACTAATTTGCTGGCCATACACACAGAGGTTGATCCGCCGGTCCATTAAATGAACATAAACGACGAAAGTTTCTCTCGTCTGGATCAGTTGTCAACTCTTTTACAGAAAGTCATGGCTAAATAGTTTCGTCGTAAGCAAATAACTTTTAGCCCACTTGGAACGTCTCTTTTTTACACAACTATGCATTATTTCCATATTAATGATCATTCCCATGCACAGAGCCTGCTTCTTTTTAGCACGAAACATTTTACATACACTATGCTTAAAATACCGCATAAACCTTTCGACTTGACGAAATTCCACAGTTTTGGTTAAACCGGCAGATAAATCTTGAGCTTTAGCCCACTAACGCGCGGTTATGTCTGCCACAGACCGATATGAAGAATCGATTCGAAAAAATTTTTTGTGTTAGTGGACTGCAGCAGTTTTAAACCGTTACGGACAAAACGGTCAGATTTATCTGTGCCGTTCCAAACCGACGGATCAACGTCTGTGTGTATGGCCAGCTAATAAGGCGCTGACTCGTGTCGTAGCTTTAAATTTGCACCTCGACGTAAATTGTAATTTTGGAACATATACTCATTTCCATCTCTCTGCGCTCACAGCGCTGCACAGTGGGCTCTCGTATTTTTGACCAAAATTAGAAAAAAGGTTTTGTAACAATATTTTGAATATCTCGGACCTGATTTTTGACCAAAATTAGAAAAAAGGTTTTGTAACAATATTTTGTTTTGAAATAAGATTAAATATGTTCGCATTATGTTTGGAAGAAAATGATGAATCAAAATAGCGGATCCAAAATGGGAAAGTTTCCTATTTATGAACTGATAAGTATGAAATTTAGAATTTTGGGGTGCTAGTAGTTGCTCATTATAATTTTTGACTTAAAGTTAAAAAACTTAATATGACGGTTCCAAAATGGCGGACTTTCAAATTTATTTACCGATATGTATCAAATCTGGAACTCTGGTGTGTCTAAAGTCGCTCATTATAATAATGGACTCAAACATAAAAAAAAAATTACATTGCGGATCCAAAATCTCTATCCTATAGACTATTATTTATTAACCGATTTGTGTCAAACTTGGTACTTGGGGTTGTTAAAGGTTAAATTTCGCTTACCGTGTAATGCATAACAAGGCTCCGTTGGATAGGATAAGGAGTTTTTGTCGTATTATATGCTAAAAACCAAACTTAAAATTAAAAATATTAAAAAGAGTTCAACGGTATTATTCTTTGACTATACCAAAAACTAGAAAATAATACGGAGGCAAACCTGACTTTGTAGCGGATAAGAACCTGCAAGCTTCACGACTGCATGATCAAACAAAAATAATTCTTCTAGAAAAATGTGTTTTTAGGTTCACCAAAATAAATATATTTAAAGCCTTCACGCTTTTATATTAGTCACGTTTGGAACAGTTTTTGATTCGAAACCTTAAAAATGTTTACCTTTTTTTATTATTAATTTATTAACAATCCACCTGTCAAACTTAACTTTATTTGTTATTTTTGGTTTTTGAGATATTCCAATTGGTATTTTGTATAGAGTGACTCTCTTTTTATATGATGTTTGAAATTAGTATCGAATTCTCTTTGAAATGACGTGTTACATTGAACATTTTAACGTTTTTTCTTTTTGAATATTCTTTACATTATTTGTATCTTTTAATATTCTTTATGTTTTTCCATTTTGTTTGCTTAGTTAGCCTAAGTTGCTTTAAAAATAATAGAAAAGCACTTTTGTTAAGTGTCAGCCTTGATTTGTTCTATACTCGTTTTTCTCGAAAAATTCCCTTTTATGTAAATTACTAATATCTATTACATAGACAATTTTTTAAAGTTATATTTTGCAACTGAAATTATGCAAAAATATAAAACGATTATTTAAAAAAAATTTATGCATCTGTGCTAATTTTACCAATTGGATTGTGTAATTTATTTTGTGTAAAAATGTTATACAACAGTAAAATTAATCTCAACAGCGTTGTGAAAAAGCCGATTATGTAATAAAATTCCACAGATAAAATGTAATTTTTTTATTGAAAATTTGTGCAAAATTTTTTTATGTTTTTTTAGTCATACCTATTTAGTAAATTTTTTTTAATTTTTTAAAATTTATCTTAACAAAGATGTACAAAATTGTGTCTTTAAAATGTAGATACATGGGCATATATTTTTATCGATTTCTTGCATTTTTTGTTTCCTTTTGTTTTAATTGTTATTGTAAACTTTTTATACAATCGTGTAAAAATTTTCAACAATTGTGCAAGATAATTTGTTATTTCTTTAAAGTGTAAAATATAATTATATAAGAGTATAGTCACCTATTATTTTCGGTTACCTACTTTTTTCATTTTATAAATTACAAGATAAAAAAGTAACAGTAAAGAATAAGTAAATAAAACTATTTACAAAATTTCAGCCTATTATTCATCCCTTAAGCATTTTTGGTATAAACTGCGCTTTTTTATGACGGCCGATACTAAAATTCTATATTTAAACATTTTTTTTCTTTTAACTTAAACGATTTTGCAATGGCATATCTGAAAAACAAAGCCAGTTTTTTGACAATTATGCAGAAGTTTGTTCAAAACTTTGGGTGCTGTCACCAATTTACCAAAGATCAGATACAGTGGTTTGAAAAGGGTTTCCATAAACCAGACGAAGGTGAATGATAATTTTTTCAAAACTATTTTTGATTATCTAAAATTGGTAAATTAGAAGTCAAAAGATACATTTTGCCTGTCTTACTACCACGGTACCTATAAAACTGTAACCTTTATTTAAAGGTTATCAAAATATAATTCAGAATATTCTTATGTAATCCTTCATTGTCCGTTACACTTAGTTCTATTTTTTATTAGCTGACAAGCAGCTATTTTATCTTCGCTGCCTCCCTTGCAAGTCCCAAAAAATAGAAAATCTGAACGATGGAAGTCCAGTCCACAATAATCTTTGCTAAATTCAGGGATACTTTTCCTTTAATTGTCATAGAAAATTACAGAATATTATGTCAAAATTTAATATTTTTAACTATTTTTACATAAAATTGTAGGAAATATATGCACAAAATTGTGCAATTTTGGCGTAATTAAAATGATTTATTGTATAATATATAATATATTATATTGATATATTATATTTTTTGTGGTAAAAATAAAAATTTGACTTCAAAATATTACACCACAATGTACAAAAAATACACATTTTTAAAATTTAACTACATAATTGTGCAATTATATTGCACAAAATAGAATTAGAAAATTACACAATATTGTGTAAAAATGATATTATATACATGAATATTTTGATTAATAAAATTATACAAAATTTTTGCACAAAATTATGCAATTTTTCCAAAAAAAAAAATGCAAAATATAACAACAAATTGTGCAAAAATTTGTGAAATTTTTGTATACAAGCCTGTACAATAACATCTTGCACAGCATTGTGTAAAAAAAAAAGTTGCACAATTGTTTAAAATTTTACAACAAATTCCATTGCACAAATCTATGCAAAATTTTTGCACAAATTGGTTTTATACCCATTTTGGAAATAAATTGTGCAAAAAAAATTAACAATTGTAGAAAAACATTACATACATTTTTCTCTCTGTAGGTACTCTTTAAAAATATAAACATTTGAAAAAAACGGTTGATGAAAAAATAACCATTGTCTTACCTATCTATACATCAAAATTGGAATCAAATTGTACAGATATATATCAATATAAATCACCACAAAATAATTTCGCAAAATGGCTTTAAATCTAAATCAAATCGCCAAATGACACTTCTACAAAGTTACTGAGACCGTGAGGTTGTGTCAATCAGATCATAGTTTTTTTTTGATATCTTAAAATGGGATGTTCTACTAGATTTACATAAGAGGTACCATTATCCAATAATAACCAAACTGCTTCGAGAAACGTACTCAGATTATAAATTGGCAATATAGTGTAAACATCAAAACGTAATTATTAGTTCAATATCTGAACTAATTCAGCCAAAAGTGCCTATAATAAATATAAACGCCAAAAAAAACTGGAAAATCTAATTGAGTTTAGAAAGCTACGATTAAAAGCTCATTTTATAACCAAAAAATCATCCTGGGCCCACTTTGTCTCATCAATTACCACCAGAACAACTACAACTAAAGTTTGGAAGAATGTTAAAAGTATTTCTGAAGAGAATCATAAAACTAAACAGAAATGGTAGTAATCTTATAGATAGCAAGGAGATTGCTTATAATCTTGCGGACAGATACGAACGATATTCGGTTACTGAATAACTAAATCCAGCTTTTGCCACATACAAGCAAGAATTGGGAACTTTACAACCCATTAATAGTCAAGAACAGCTAATGCTCTAGATCACCCAATCTCTGAACTAGAATTAAATGAAGTCCTGAAGTCACTAAGAAACTCTAGCTCGGGCTTCGATAATATTCCTGCCTCCTTCTTAATGGGTCTCCCATATGACGCAAGGAAAAGTCTTCTTAAAATTTATAATATTGCTGGGAGAAAAAATAAATTTTCAAAAATTTGGTCAAAAGCAACTATTTAACCATTCTTAAAGGAAGGAAGACATAGTTGCCAACTCGAGTCTTACAGACCTATTAAAAGAATAAGTGCTTGATGTCGCACTTGGAGGAAAGAGGTCATTTAAGTCAAGAACAGAGCGGTTTTCACAAAGGAAGGTCTACATCAGAGAACCATAATAGTTTTCTTAACAACCAAAAATGCTTCACCCTCTTATTTGACATCAAGAGGGCATATGATACTACCTGGAAATATAAAATGTTGAAACAGTTTTTCTTATGGGACATAAATGGTCATATGGCACATTTGATCAAAAGTTTTTCAGATCAGAGAACATTTTATGTTTTTGAAAATGGAACTTTCTTAGATAACAAAACTCAAATTAATGGAACTCCTCAAGTGTCCGGAGAATTTGTAAAATCTCCTGTGAAATCAGGGCTATTTATCGATGATCGGGTTTTAATACTTAAGGGCAAAGACACTAAGTCCATGGAACAAATTATGCAAAAGCAAATTCAATAGCTCGAGAATACCCCTGGAATTACCTTTTCAGCTAAAAAAAACTAAAGTTATTTTGTATTCAAAGAAACAAGTTCCAACTATCCCTAGATTAAAATTTTTTAATACCGAGCTACATTCTGAAAAATCTATACGTCTCATAGGTATGATATATTACACAAAACTAAACTAGATTGAGAAAATAAAAAAAGTGGCCTCTCCCTGCCACAAAGGACTAAGCATAGCTGTCACTGCAAGAAATCATGTCCTAAAATTTGTTCACACGATTTATGACTCAGCGATACGTATTGCACTTGGGGCGTTCCACACAAGTAGAATCGACAGCTTACTCTGTGAAGCTACAGAACCACCACTTCTTCATCAAAGGATTTATTTAAGTCTTTCATATGCTACTGGGGTTGCTAACAACTTAAATGTACCAGTAATAAAAAATATTTTCAAACTAAGTTACAGGCAACATTTTCATGAAAAACCAAAAAGAGTAACTGCGTTCGATGAGAGAATAAACAGGTACCAAGCTCAGATCCACGAAAGTCTCCCAAAATTCATTCAACCCCCTAAACAACAAAAACCGCCATGCAGAATCAAGAACTTTTCATTCAATACCGAACTAGCAAAATACGATAAAACTTCATACAATCTTACCATAATTCAAATTAGGTTCCAAATGATCATCAGCAAGTTCAGAGACTATTATTACTATACTCTGATGAATCCAAAACAGAAGGGGGTACAGTAGCAGCTGTTGTAAATGAAGGAGGTTCCATGGTTTCTAAAATAAATAAGTTTGCAAGTACCTTTACAGCTGAGCTTTACGGAATCTCTCAAGCCTGATAAAAATCCGGCAAAGCAATTTCTAATAAGCAATCAGAATAACAGATTCACTGAGCTCAATCAAGGCGTTGAACCAAGTTTTTAGCAAAAATCCTATTGTTCAGCAAGTCAAAATCATCCTCTTTGAGATACACAAAGAGTCTAGAACTATACTTTTAATGTGGATTTTATCGCATATGGAAATATTGGGGAATGAAAAAGTCGACGAAGCAGCTAAATTAGCCACTGAAGACCCGAGCTGCATGATAGTGCGGGATACCTCTTATAGTGGCTTTAAAACATACGTAAAACAGTGCATGTATAACCTTTGGCAATATGAGTGGACTCATGAAATAAAATACAATTAAACCAAACGTGAAACCTTGAAAGTTTTTAACTTCAAATCGAAAAACACAAATGCTGCAATGTCGACTTCGCATAGGTCATACAAAACTCTCCCACCGGTACTTATTAAATAAAGGAAACCATCCTTACTGTGAGTGAAACGAGAGCCTTACTTTAAAATATATTTTAACCAGACCCTCATGTGCAAAATTTTAAGATCTCCAAAGGCAACACAAACTTAAAAATAATCTACAAAACATTTTGCAGAATAATGTTCAAGCTGTACGTCAGCTAACTAGTTTTTTGAAAGACTTACTTTTATCTTAAGATTTAAATATATAACTTACAAATGTTCCAGCGCTAATAACCCTGCGTGGTTGATAAACATCGCTCCTTAAATAAAAAATAAAAAAAATTTTATAAACATTTTTTTAATCTGTAATGGTTGTTAAAGTAGCCCAAAACTAGACACAAAACATACGGCAAAATATTAGACATAAAACGGTTTACAGCTTTAGACTCCTGGGAAATTACTAGCATCAAAACTGGAAATGTTCAATCGGATACAGTTGAGCTTTTATTCGATGTATTGCCTCAAAATATTTATTTTAAATCCATTTAGTCGGTTTGCAGCTAGACAGCAAGGATTATTTCATTGAACTATTTTAGGATTTCTTTGGGGACCAAGGTTTACTTGTAAAATACTTGGAAAAAGCATCGAAATAGAAAATAAATATACAGGGTGTCCCAGATAAAAATATATGGTAAAGATTTCGGAAACAAAATTGTATCAATATTAAAAATATCTCAGTGGCTTCGAAAATATCGAGTCGAAACTTAAAATTGTGATACTTGACGAAATTAAATATGGTCGTCATAAATAAAAATTTTATAAAATTTAGTTTTTTGTATTAGCGACTACACGCAATCAAATAACGTCAACGAATTTTAGGCCTTTTAATTTTTTTTAAACCATAGGAAACTTTGTTTTTTCTTATGGCCGCCATATTGGATTAACGTCATTAAATAATGTGTAAAAAAGGCTTTTCTACCGTGTATAACAAGCCTATCTTTGATGAAACTGGGATATTAAAAAAACAGATTGTCACTTAGTTGGCTGTGAAACAAACCCCATAATAGGGCGCTGCCTCTTGACGTAGCTTTAAATTTACATCCCGACATAAATTGTTATTTTGGAACATACCCATTTGCTTCTCAATTTAACGCACAGCTAATTTTTTTATTGCTCATTGATTTTTCACCAAAATTAGAAAAAAAGGTTTTTTTTTACCAATATTTTGTTTTGAAATTTAAAAAAATTTAATTATAAATCAAAATGGCTTATCCCAAATAGCGAAGTTTCCTATTTAAGAACCGATAAGTATGAAACTTAGAACTTTGGAGTGTTAATAGTCACTTATTATGATTTTGACCTGAACTTTAAAAAACTTAATATTGCAGTTCCGAAATGGCGGCCTTTCCCATTTATTTACGAATATGTATCAAAATTGTCGCTGATTATAATCCAAAAGAACAAATTTATAAACCGATATCTATCAAAATTGAAACTTCGGTGTGTCGAGTTAACATTTCTGACTCAAACCTAAAAAAAATGTCATAGCGAATTCGAATGGGCGGACTTTTAAATTTATGAACAGATATGTACTAAATGTAGAACTCTGCGGTGCTTAACGTTGCTAATTATAATTTTTGACTCAAACAAGAAAAACTAGCATGGCGAACCGAAAATCTTTATCCTATAGACTATCCATTGACTTCTATACCAGACTATTTATTTATGAATCGATTTGTGTCAAACTGGATACTTGGGATTGTTTAACGTTAAATTGCCCTCACCGTAAAATGCATAGCAAAGCTGCCTTGGAGAAGATCAAGAGTTTGCGTAATAATATAAGCTAAAAACCAAATTAGACATTAAAAAATATTAAAAGGAGTTAAACGGTGTTATTCTTTGGCTGAACCAGAAACAAGCCTTTACGTTTTTATATTAGTTTGTTATATTTAGTTCTGCTGAGGAGTCACCGTTTACCTTAAGAGTTTTTTTTCATGTTTTTTATTCATATACAATCCACCTATCATAGTGAAATTTATCTGAAATTTTTGGTTTTTAAGATCTTACAGTTGGTATTTTTGATGGAGTCACCATCTTTTGTTTAATTGTTGAAATTAGTAGGTATGAACTTCTCTTTAAAATGACATGAACACTTGAATTTTTTTATTTTTAACTATTTATTTTTTAACTATTTTTTATATTATTTGTATTTATTAATGTTTTTCTTTTTTCATTTTTATTTGTATAAGTGCTTAAAAAATAAAAGACAAGCACTTTTGTTAAAACTGACATACTTTGTTGCATATATTTTTTAATTCTTTTTTTTAGTCAAATATTTATATAGGCAACTTATGTCAGCAAATTTTTAAGTACAATTTTTGAAAGATAGGTACTCTTTAGGAAAATAAAAATATCACGAAAACGATTGACGACGCAAGCAAAATTTTGGTCCAACATTTATAAAAAACTGTACGCGGTTGATTTGATGTAACGAATACAAGAAGAAATTATTATGCATGCGTAAAAGTATAACCAATCAGGACATTTTATCTTAAGGACAGCAAAAAGAATAGACTTATAACCATTGATATTGCTATTTCAAATATCTTTGCATTCTGCATCGTAAGGTACCGTAGGTATTGCAACAATACGTACTATATGGAAAGAACATGCATATGCATTGAAAGCAACCAATCAGGTCTTTTTTGCTTAAATACCCCAAGGCCCTTATGTTTGCATGATGAATGGGCAGTTATCGTGGGTATTGGAATATTATGTATATGTTACCTCCCTGTCAATATCCATTTTGCGCGAATTTTATACACCACAAAATAATGTCGCAAAATGACTTTAAATCTGTATCAAATCGCCGTACAAATATGGATATTTTAATGCGTTCCTCAGAAAGGAAAAATGACACTTTCATTCATAAAGTTACGTCAATCAAATCATAGTTTTTTTCAAGGCCTACTGCACTATCTACTCTTGTTTAGTGAAGGTGTTCGAGAGTTTTATTGATAACTTAAGTAAATGTGGAATCATGTATCTAGAATTTTGAATTTTTAAGATAATCTGCCATTTCTTGGGTACCAAAGCTTACACTTTTAATAAAATTACATAATTGCATCCTGTTTGAGATTGGTTGTCAGAAGTGATAATTAAATAGATATTTGAGAAATAATGATAATGCACATTATGTAAAAAATATTTTTTATAAAATGAAAGTTTCTGTATTTTTCATTAATAACTTTTACTTAAAAAGAAAAAGTTATAAGACAGCTTTTATTTATATATATAAAAAAATCGATTGCTGGTACTGTATACTATGTGTATTTAAAAAAAAAAATTTTTTTTACTATAACGCCTTGTTTAATTTTATTCTTGTTCCACCAATTTAGTGCGGAAAAAATATTAAAATTTTGCCTAATAACTTAACCGACCTTTTTAACAATAACAAAGTTAACAATATTACCGACTTTAATTCGAATACCCTGTATGTTTTAAAGTCTCTAACTAACAACTACATAGGTGGTTAACAGGTTAACTATCTACTGTATATTTTCTAATTTTATAAATGCTGCAAATAATATTTAACGTATAAAAAAAATTATATATTGACAAAAGAAACACCCTGTATTTTCTCACAATTACACAGGTTAATCAAACAATGTACATCATGTGAGAAATGCGTTTTTCTAGTTTTAAAAAGTTGTAAAATTCAGAAAGTATCTTAAACTGCGTAACCGGTATGACCCAAAGTTTGAGACTACTACTTTTTACATGATGTTTTTAATATCACCTTGTATCTTTCAGCATATTACAAAATTACACAAACATTATTATTTGTGTCATAGCCTGTAACAAGCCGACAAATAGTGCCAAGTTTCATGGCAAAATTCTTATTAACGCAAGAGCTAAAATAAATAATGTAAAAAACAGTAAAAATGACAGCAAAGTTGTTGTCGCCCAGTATATACATTCAGAAAAAGGTAATGATGTAGCGCCTACTACAATAGAGTACGATAAATGGTTTATAAAGGAGAATATAGTGATTGCAATGAGATGTTTATTTGGCATATCTAGAGTTATTTGAATTTTCAGCACTAAAATAAAAAATGACGAAAAAACTTTATTGTCTAGTTACTTTTAAACACTCTGTACAAAAGTTTTAATTTAAGAAAATAAAAGCTGTACTAGCATTGTTGTAACGTACTGACTTTGCGTTATTCATAGTGATTTGTAACGTCGTCATAAAAAAAATACTTAAATTGATCATAAAAATGTAACTTGTTTTTAAAAACAGCCTGTCCTTTAAACAGTTCAACAAAATTTCTATTTTCTTTTCGTAAAATATAAATAAAAGTCTTTTATTTGGTATATATTTTTTGAAATATCTTTACGTCTAAGAAATCCACATACCTTTAAATCTTTTTAGATTTTTTCAATTTACAATTATTAATTATAACCACCCTGTACTCCGACTCTGTATACGTCATACCAGTCCAGCAATACTTGTTTAAAAGAGAAAAATGCTTCCAAAATTTCTAAAAAGAACACTTTACTTTGCATTGGTCCAATGCCTACTAAGCTATGGTATAACTATATGGGGTGGCCTATACAGAACAACTTTATCCAGTATTGTAACCAAACAAAAAGCTTTTATTAGATGCATAGAAGGGTGTGGATATAAAGAGCATACTGAACCAATCTTTAAAAATCTAAAAATTTTAACTTTAAATGAGCTTTAGTTAGCATATCAAAACTAATAATTAAAAATTTCAATTTTCTAGACTTTCAACTAAGTACTAATAGAACTAAAATTTTTATTCCCAAAGTTGAGAGGTCGCTCAGTCAGAGGATGTTCTTTTATTTAGGTGCAAGGATTTTTAATTGCATACCAGAGGAAATAAAGAAACTACCTATTAGAATATTTAACAAAAAAATTAAAACATTTTTCTTACAAAACAATTTGGTCAATACTATTCTAGCCAGATCATTTGATGTACCTGTATTTTGATCTTTTCTAAAAATTATCTCTTGCCTTAAAAATAGAATGCTGTTATAGAATTAGTAACTAAATGTACCTGTTTACAAAAGTACCTGTTTAAAATATTAGATTATATGTACTTTGAAATATCATTAGTTATTACATAATATATTTTTGTACCTACATATGTTTAAATTTTATTTAAGATTGGTGTTTTTACTTTAAACTATAAATTTTTAACTCAGATCTATCTGTATTCATATTAACTTAATTAAATCTATCTTATCTACTTATATTTATTGTAGCTTAAAAACATATTGCATACCTACTGTTATTTGTTGAAGAAATAGTTTAATAATTTAGGTCAATACTATTTATTTATCGGTTCCTATTGTAATAATGTCTTACAATATCTGACTGTTATTTTTAGATACTTTTAGTTTTAACTTAAAGATTTTGTTTTATTAGTTTACAGTTTTTCTTAAATACTTAATTTCATGCAATACTAAATTAATGAGGCACTCAGGGTTCATTTCCTTGCTTTGTTATTTTGATAAACATTGTTATTAATAATAGGAATAGAAGTTTTTGTAAAATGTAAAAGACTGTATTTAAATAAAATAAATTCAATAAAAAGAAACAATTTGTTAATGCTCACAGTAAATTTTAGCAATTTATCTTGCATAATTAACCGCCTGAAATTTTTTTTCTACTCTACATCCACACCATAAATTTTTCAAAAAAAAATTATAATTTTTTATTACTTGGAAGAAAATGAAACAATATGATTTTTTTCTCGCTCAAAATAAAAATGTATATGTCCTTATAATCAATGCCACGTTTCATTGCTCTAGCTTTACATTTAAATTTTATACAGAATTTTAATGAGATAGATGCAATTAAAAATAAAACACTCTGTATCTTTGCTCTGCCCTGGGTTCGGGATGAGCACCACTTCGCAAAATAATACCATAGTGTTGTATTATAATCGTGCCAAGCTTCATTACGGTACGCAAAAATGCAGACAAAGTGGTTAGACTACTTTGGATGGTGGTACGTTCCGGAATCATATTTTGAGTCGGAGTGTTTTAACGTGCTACGTATATAATAACTATCGCTCCCAAAAACAGAGCCGATAAAAAATTTTCGCGCGATATATATATATATATATATTAGATTTTGACGGCAGAAATTTTGCCCCAGGCGGTATTTAGCGTTAATCCGTCACTGTGAAAAACAGTTGTCAACATTTATCTCTGGCCTATTCATTATAGTTGGTAATTTTCAAAAAAATGTCTAATTGGCTTGAAATCATTCGTGTAAAATTTTCTGTAAAATTAATTTTTGAAAAACTCTACTCTAAAGCAATTAAACTAGGAGTGAACACTGTTGCCAAACATCACATAACCACCAGTTTTTATAAAAAATAATTTTCAGTAACTGGCATAAAATTAAATCTGTGGATTACTCTGCATTGATAGCTCTTGAAATAATTGTGTGGTATCAAAAATATTTTAAATTGACATTAAATTCTGACATAACGTTATATGCGCGGCAACACTGTCTCTAAATAAAGGAACTAGAAGCCTGCATTATTGGAACACCAGTAAAGTCAAGCTATCCTTTAGTAAAGGATAAGGTTCAAACCAGGTAACTGCGCATGCCTCAAATAGAGGATAAGTGAAAAATGTGACATGCAAATGGTCCCTATTATTAAGCGCCCTCACTAATAAATTAGTTCAAAACGAGATAGTTAATAGTCGGATAACAATGTCTAAGTTCAGTCAATGAAACGATGAGATTTGGTATTTTTATTACAAGCTTTTATTTCGTATAGCTTCAGATGTTCTGTCTAACTATCTAACTAACTATCTAACTAACTATCTAACTAACTATCTAACTAACTATCTAACTAACTATCTAACTAACTATCTAACTAACTATCTAACTAACTATCTAACTAACTATCTAACTATCTATCAAATCTTGTGAAGCGTTTTTGACACACTTCCCATTATCCGATTTGGATGAAATTTGGTACACACATAGTGGTCCCATGACAATACAACATCAAGAAAAAAATATCCTCCCACCACTACTCCCACCCCTTCTATAGAAAAATGTGTTTTTGACACACTTCCCGTATCCGATTTGGATAAAATTTGGTATACACATAGTGGTCCGATAATAATACAACAATAAGAAAAAAATATCCTTCCACCCCTACCCCCACCCCCTTCCATAGAAAAATTTGTTTTTTACACATTTCCCTTTATTCGATTTGGATGAAATTTGGTACACATATAGCGTTCCGATGACAATACAATATTAAGAAAAAAATATCCACCCACCCCTACCCCCACCCCCTTTTATAAAAAAATTAGTTTTTGACACACTTTCCATTATCCGATTTGGATAAAATTTGGTATTCACATAGTGGTCCGATGACAATACAACATTAAAAAAATATCCTCCTACCCCTACCCCGACCCCCTTCCATAGAAAATGCGTTTTTGACACCCTTCCCATTATCCAATTTGGATGAAATTTGGTATACATTAAGTGGTCCGATGACAATACAACATTAAAAAAATCCTACCACTCCTACCCCCACCCCCATCTATAGAAAAATGCGTTTTTGACACACTTCCCATTATCCGATTTGGATGAAATTTGGTATACATATAGTGGTCCGATGACAATACAATAATGAAAAATTGTCGTCTCACCCTACCCCCCACCCCCTTACATAAAAAATGCGTTTTTGACACACTTCACTTCAAATGACTTTTATAAAATTTGGTTTATGCATCAAGGTCCGATGGCAATACAGCCCAAACAAAAAATATATTTCTACCTCTACCCCCACCCTCTCTTTCCACCAATAGAAAAATGAGTTTCCAAACAACTCACGATCAGCGATTTCATTATAATCTAGAATAAACTCTTCTGTTCTGTTATTGAACAAACATTTTCATTTAATAGAGTAGATAGCTGACACTAAAAAGTAGAAAATAAATTGGTAAAATTTTTTTTTTAAGTCACAAGCTTTTATAAAATGCACTAAAAATTAAAAAATAATTTTCTAACATTCTAATATTATCATAATAATAAAAGCGATGGCCGCAAATCAAAGCATAAGTTATTCTAAATTTGTGATCTAAACACTTAAAGAATATTCAACATAACAGGTCATCAAAGATATGTTTGATGTGCCGCAATGCTATGCCATTGCCATACCTATGTCAAAGAAATGCTGGGGTATCTTGGGTCGGGTTGGGTGGATTTGGTACCTCTGCATTTTTCTGCTAGATTTATTCTTGCAAATAGTGATATTTAATTGATACGGATATCTTATCGTGCTAACATCGTTAAAATTTCCATCAGTCGGCCATCGCTTTTATTATTATGATAATATTAGAATGTTAGAAAATTATTTTTTAATTTTTAGTGCATTTTATAAAAGCTTGTGACTTAAAAAATTTTTTTTACCAATTTATTTCCTGTAATAAGAAGGAGGCCTTGGATGGTGGTACGTTCCGAAATCATATTTTGTGTCGGGGTATTTTAACGTGCTACGTCACAATCCGCGCCTTATTGTGTTTGTTTTCATACCTAGAATTGTGACACAAAATAGTAGATACTAGCAGGAAAATACAATACTTGTATATTTACTTATCCACAAGCGCGAGTATAAGGAGAGCTGGGATAACGGGATTGATTACCCTCTGTGACCTGCACAGTTAAATAATAATTATCGCTAAAAAGAAAACCGATAAAAAATTTTCGCCGACCTTCACGCCCGCCCTAGATTTTGAATAAGATCCGCCCGTGTAGGGCGGCAGAGATTGTTAGCCCCGGGCGGTATTTAGGCTTAATGCGGCACTGTGTAAAACAGCTGTCAAAATGTATCTCTGGTTTAATCGTCATCGTTGGTAACTTTCAAAAAGTCTAATTGGCTTGAACTGATGAGTGTAAAATTTTCAGTGAAATTAATTTTTTAAAAACCGTCAGTCCTCTAAAGCAATTAAACTAGAAATAAAAAATAAAGTAAACAAACTCGAAGCGTAATTTCCCGTAGCAATTTTCCGAATATTAGCTAAAATTGATGGCAACAGATTAGCGAACTGCACGAAATTGTTTAGGGGAAGTCTGGAGAAGGACAAACATGACTATGACATAATATAAGACGTAGGTATCTCCAGAGCCATTGAATGGGGGCCATCGCCTTCACTGAATATATAGAATTTTGTGACTTTGTTTGTTTAAAATATGATTTTTTTTCGTGATCTTAAAATTTAACCTCAATTTAGTAATGCCAATTAAGTGCAAACCGTGCAAATGATCCACTTAAATAATTTAATTTTTAGTTGAGTGGCTTATTGTCCAAAAGCGTGTTCCGTGGGATAGTTATTTTAAAACTACCCTAGATCAATTGGTAATAGATAAAATAGACTTTTTCCATGTTTTTTGTTACAAACTTTGGCTTTTATCACTTAGTTTTACAGAACAACCACTAAGACGTTTTTGTTTGCAAGAAAATATTAATTAATACAGTGAAGAAATTTGCTTATATCTCACAAATTAACAACATATATAACAAGATATTTAACTACTAAAAAATATTAAGTGTTTTTTACTCAAAAAGAAATAAAGAAGAAAGTTTGAGACTAAACCGAATCGATTGGCTATAGATCACTCAATTTTAGGTCCCCGGATGTTGAGTAGGAGCGCCTGTAGGATGTCAAATCTAAGATTTCGATTTGTTCCATGTTTTTTCAAAAACTTTGGTTTTACCTTTTGCCATATGAACTTTAGAGAAAAATCGTATAGGTTATGATTTGTTCTCAATAAAACAACAATTTTAGTTATTAAATTAAAAGATATCTAGACATCTCTCGATCGATTGGTGATTGATCACTCAATATTAAGTCGGAAAATATTATTTTAGTTTTTGTTTTTCTGTAAAACTAAATTATCGAAAGCTATGAGCCAAAGTTTGTAAAAAACACCCGGCGACTTCAAATTAAGTGATCCATCCCCAATCGACCGAGTCTTAAACTTTTTTGATCAATTTTAAATTTTTATATATTTTTTTAATATTTAAATATAAAGTTTGTTAAAACAACATTTATATTGTTGTTCTATTGCAAAATTACATCCAATACAATTTTTCTGTAAAGTTGATGTGGCAAAAGTTTGTGAAAAAACATGGAAAAATCGCAACTTGGATTATTAACGTCACACAGGCGCTCTTACTCAAGTTTAAAGCAAACACCCGGCGGCTTAAATTTTTGTGATTTTTAACCAATTAATTTGGGTTTGTCTGAAGGTTCCTTCCCAAAATTTTTTTGTATTTTTAAAAAAATTCACATTTTAGCTTTTAGGATAAAAAGCCAGTTTCCATTTTTCTAATTTTTGAAATAATCTACAGAACACTGTTATCCTCTTAATCGTTATCATTCTCTTTATCAACTTTATTCGCTTTATTATCTTTATCTTATTTATTCCATAGAATCAATTTTTAGTAAATTTATTTTTGACCCTGCGTTAAATTAAACTTCTGTACGCATTAAATTCCGCGCTATCATAGTTATTAAGAACGTCCTCTGGATTCGCACTGGCATCTTGCCCAGCCTTTCCCTACTCGTAATCTCAATCGATTTGTTTTTAGTACACAAATCCGAATTAAATAATAATTAAAGCAGTGACATGAAAAAGGTTTTATCGAATGAAATTAACATTTTTCCTAGTTTTGATTTATGCCTAAACCTAAACATACTACAAAATATTATATTTTTAGCTACTTTTACTGCTTTCGAAAAGTATTTAATTAATAGTTGCGGTGTCAAATTGAATATTAAATATCATCATCTCTATTCGATTTTTCCGTAAAGCATTTTTTAGTAGATAAATGAAACCCGAATTTCTATTTAAATATTACAGGGTGTCCAAGTGGGCTTTAACTTTAATTAATAATTTTAACAAAATACAAATTTGTGGAAAGTACCTAGGTGTTTTTTATTTCGACAATTAAATTTTCGTAAAGGATTGCGTAAAGGATTGCAAAGCAAGTTATATCAGTGGGCCTTTTTTGCTATGCCCTAGGTCCTTCCCATAGGTGCGCTGAGTGCCTTCAGGGTTGCCCTGCTATCAAATGTTTGCTCTTCCTTGCCAAGTTACGTTCTCATGATCAGACCCAAGAATGACTAAAAGGAAAATAGAAATTCAAATTAGTATTCCAAGTAACACAAGATGTTGTTCAACAGCTGCCCCAACATTGGTGCAACAAATATAGCTAGCAATAATGCTTCAGCTGTCTGTTGCCCCATTATTCAAATAATTAAATTAAATTTATTTAAAAACATTGGGGCAGCTAAAAGTGGTATGCCATGAAAGCATCAGGGCAAGTGTTTTTTAGGTTTCTTATTAAAACCACTAAAGGGCAACTATTTTGTTTGAAAATTCACTTTTCTGACCAATTACAAATAAAAATGATTGTCTAACATATATGGCTGAATGATTAATTTGGACTCTGGCAAACGTATTCCATAGAAGTTTGTTGCAAAGACAAGTTCATTGATAAAACCTAACTTAATGCCTCATCAAACGTCATGCGCCTTTAAAATTTGGAGTTTTTCATGTTTTTTTTTTTTTAATATTTTTTTAATTAGCATATTTTTTTCTGCAATAAATGTTACACAGTATTCTACTGGCCTTAAAACGAAAGGAGCATGTAGACATTTTACGTTTTCGAACAAACGGGTTTAAAGTCTTATACTTTTTTCATGTATAATTTTGAAATAAAAAGTAAAAAAAAAAATAAAACATAAAAGTATAAACTTTAAACCCGTTTTTTTCAAAACGTAACATGTTTACATGCGGCTTTCTTCTTAGGGTCGGCAGTATAGGGAGCTATACCTAATTGTAACGTTATTAAAATTGACTAAAAATGCTTATATATCTTTCTCCGAAAAATTTCATATTTTGTTTACCATTTTTTTAAACCGAACCGATCCATCCCCACCAACATTGCTAAAAACTACTATTTTAAACAAAATTCGCTAGAATATTTTTTAGCATTTTATAGTAGGGGAGGCCGTGAAGAATTTTGGAACTTACTCTCTTAGTCATCGATATAATTTTTCATTGATCAATTCTAAGCAAAATTTGTTATACAGGGTGTCTCTAAAAGGTCTGTACAAAATCTTAGCACATATTCCTGAGGTCAAAATAAGTCGATTTAAAGCAACTTACCTTGGTCCAAAATTGCTCCGTTTCAGAGACACAGAGTGGTAAATTTAATAATTAAAATTCGATTGTCTTAAAATTTATTAAATTGACTGATACCTACCGAAAATGATTAAACGACAAAAAAAATTAATAACTCATTTACTGACTAAATTTAATCCTTAAAGGTAGCAGCAAAATCTTTTGATCCAAAAGAATTTCAATATTCCGTTGCGGCATCGAACACACGGAAATATCTCGAAAACGAAAAAGTTCTGGAAATTATTTTATCAACAAGAAAAGTTAAAAGTTACACTGAGAAAAAAGTTATAGTCACTTTAAACTATAAAAAGAGCAATGTGAAGCGCCCTCTAACGGCCACAGTGAAAAGGTATCCATATTTAGGGGTCGCATACCAAAAAACCCCGGAGTACCAATTTTGAAAGTAATACGTTGAGAAATAAATTTTAATAAAATCGATTTTTAATTTTTAAATTCACCCTGTATCTGTGAAACGGAGCAATCGACTTCTTTTGACCTCAGAAATATGTTGTAAGATTTTGTACAGACCTTTTAGAGACACCCTGTATAAATAGGAGGTTTTTCCTATGGGTTTAGGCGCAAAATGCAAAACTAAATATTAATACGACGAACTAATTTTCTTAGTTATAAAACTGGTTGTACTAGTAAAGGGTATAATTAAGTAAACTAAAAAAAATATTCTGGCTAACCTCTAAAGATGGCAAGTATTTTTGACAAGTGAAAAACCATATGAAATAAGTGGTCTTATTTTCTTAGTTCTGAAGTTTTATGAGATAATAGGTTGTATTATAACAAAAGCTTAAAATACTATCTGGCTATTATTTAAAAGCCCCCAAAGCCTTTCCAGAGTTATCTGATGCCCGTCAATTTGACACATTTAATGTATTTTAATATTTGTTAGAACCTATAAAAAAGGAGCGATTATTTGGCTTATTATAAGACGAAAAGTTTCCATGTACATAGATCCGCAAACGCTTCGTTGCCGATCTGCAAAGTATTTTTTAAAATTTCTTATTTATTTATAGCTAAAAGTAAACAGAAGTATCCAGAAACTAATCCGGAAATTGCTTAAAGTGAGCTGGACATCGTCCAAATCTGACAAGAATTGACTCAATGTAGACTGTATGTACCCTGATATGACTTAAGTGACCGGAAGCGAGTAAAACTGAGCCGGAAGGGAGTGAAACTGAACCGGAAGTGAGTGACCGTTACCTAAATACGCACATCCTACTTTTCTCTCCTGTCGTGTGACTACCTGTCGTGCAGGATGCTTTTAACGCTTAGCGCTTTTCTGATGATTTTTTCGGGATTGTAAATAACAGCCAGAGTAATTTTGTCCATGACATTATAGTATAATCTACCAAGTAAAAAAATTTCAAAACTAAGAAAATAAGTTCCTGATTTTTCAATTTTGAAGACGCCGGTAAGTGTATTTTCCAACTTTGTATGTTTGTGATCTCTTCTTCTTAGTGTAAAATATTTAGGACTATGAAAATAAGTCGACCTATTTACTGACCTTTTGAACCCATCGGAAAATCATCATAAGAATAAAAAATTGTTGATTATTATCATTAGCAGAACATACTTATTTAGATACACCGACTAAGATAATAAGTTCCAAAAAAGATTGACGGCCTCGCCTACTATTAGTTGAACTCTGTAGCAGTTTGAAAAGGGCGACAGCAAATCCGGTTTTGCCACAATGTTTGTATAGCAAAAATTTTGCTGTAAAAACTAAATTGTACATTCTGTGTTACAGTGGATATCGGTTATAACGGCACATTGAAGGGACGGCTTAATTTCGGTCGTTATAACCGAGCGGCGTTACAGAGAAAAAACGAAAAACAATGGGTTGTATTATAGAACTCTGTCGAGACCTTAATGTGTCGTCGCTATAACCGATATGTCATTATATCCGATGTCGTTATAATTATATATTATTGGCTGTACTTACTTGGGATGTTTAGTAATAAGTTATGACATGAATCATTTGGACAGTATGCATTACCATTGGTTCGTATGGTGTCCGGAGATAAGAATAGCACCAAGGTAACCCCTAGGCCTGTCGTACAAGGCGACTAAAGGGGCCTCTACCCATGGTTAAATGGGTAGTCTGGTAACGTACGAGCATTGACCAGTATGTTAACAGAAAGAAAAGTAAAACTGGTAACCTTTGGGATTACGCCAAATAACATCTATGGTAAAGGCGATGGGTTAATCTGGTGATTCTCTGAATGGATTTGGTGGCCTGGCCATTCAGGAAATTACCACATGGGACAGAGTATATGTAGTGCCTATTTGGAGCTAGCCGCTAGTGCGGGCACATTGTGGCTCTCTGTACCCTGTTGATTATGTCAAAAGGTTTATGACCCATCACTGGTCTAAGGCTGCAACCATGGCATTATGTGGTATATCATGATGACTAAGTTTCTGGCCAAAAATATAATTTGAAGTTTACTGGGTTCTATATACGATATAGTATTTAAATTATTATCTGAGTCGAACACAGTAGGTACGTGGTGCACAACGGGCCGAGAAAGGCGGCCTAGGTGCCAGGTTAGATCCTTTAAGGGTGCTAACCGCCACTACCGTACATTCATACAATCATTCATGCATTACCATATTCAGGCCGTTTAAATCCTAGCGTTTTTCACTTAACAGGACCCACAAGTCATCTTCACTACAATTACCTCTTTTTTATCATTTTATTATTAGTAGTAATAAAGTTTTTCCAATTATAAAAAACGCTCAATTCGACTGATGCCAAGCTGCACAGCGACAGATTAGCTGATGAAGCTTTGGGAAAATAATTAACCCTCTTCCTTAATTGGATGTGATGCACGCCAAATGAATGCTATAAACCTGGGTTTTGCAAACATTAAATTCGGAAAGTATGTTTAGTCTCAAACTGCACGTGCCTTTTCTTAGAAAACTAAAATTTCAATGGCAATGTGTGGCTACTTTTTTCTTTTGAAATTAATATTGGGCAATTTTTAGTTTTAAGATTGTTACGATCTTTGATAATATGAATAGGGTTGCCAACTTTTTTTTTAGTTAAATATTGTATTTTTCAATATAAAAAAAAATGGGGATCCATGATGGATCTGATACTTTCCTAGCCCATTTGCACAGTCCAAGTAAACTCCATGCTATATCAACCTTGACAACAGTTTTTTGTAAATATGTCCGAAACGAAAGCGGCTACGAAGTTTTTGGTTATAACACAACTTTCAAAAAAAAATGTGAGCTACTACATTCCGAAAACCGATTGATGCGACGCTCTGGTTAAAAGTTAACAATTTTTAAATTCGCATTAGTCATTAGCACTAATGAATTTTAACTAAAATCTAACCAGCTCGTTGCAGTGTCGAGCTTTGTTTTACCTAAAAATTTCATCAAAATCGGTTCATCGGTTTAGGAGCTATCGTGTTACGGACAGATATGCATACACACACACACACACACACACACAGACAGACATCACAACAATATTGCTAGGATAGGTCAAAATACACCGAAATAACACATTTTCAGCGTTATCTGAAAAAAAAATTTTCGTCGAAACTAATACCTTTTCTAGCCAATGCTGCGCGGGCTAGGAAGGTAAATAAATGATCCATGACGGATCTGATACCTTACTAGCTAACCTATTAGCACACTTAAAGTGAAGTCATGATATATCAGCCTTGAAAACAGTTTTTGTAAATATCTCAGAAACTAAAGCTCCTACGCAAATTATTGAGCAAAATGTAGTCTACTATATTCCGAAAATTGCATATTGATGCGATACTCTGTTAAAAAGTTACCATTTTATTAATTTTTTAATTGTCAAAAAACTGTCATTAGCATGAATGGATTTTGACTAAAATCTAATTAGCTCGTTAGAGTGTTGAACGCTATTTTACCTGAAAATTTTATGAAAATCGGTTTAGCGGTTTAGGAGCTATCGTGTTACGGACAGATATACACACACACACACATACAGACATCACGACGATATTGCTAAGATAGGTCAAAATAAACCCAAATAACACATTTTCGGAGTTATCTCAAAAAAATTTTTTTCGTCGAAACTAATACCTTCTCTAGGAATTGCTGCACGGGCTAGGAAGGTAAAAATATAGTACACCTAAAAAATATATAGTATTTTACAATGACAAATGAATATTGTCACCATTTAAGGGGATTCACAGATTTATCCAATATTTTCTGTGTCAAAAGGCGCATTCAGTTATAGGCATATCGGTACGTTCAGAAATTAATGGATTTGTCTGATTTTATTCTCGGCCTTGCAAATATATAGACCAAATCAAGATCCATGTAAAATATAGTATTTTTGCGCATTAGATATTTCTTCAACAGTATGTATTATGCAGATCCGAAATATAGTTCAATACTATTATAATATAGTACGGTTGGCAACACTAAAGATGAATGAAGCCAAAATCTAGTACGGTTGGCAACTCTAAAGATGAATGAAGCTAAAATCGTAAATCATAAAAGGGCGCGCTCCAAGTTATGAAAGTTTATTTTCATTAACATTTGCATGAAACTAAGTTAGCTACCTAGTTTAAATTTGTAGCTATCCATGACAGCTTAAATTTGTGACTTTAGGAAAAACTCATGTTTTTATTATATAAAAAAACAGATTTCTGGACAACCAATATAAGATACATGAAAATTGCTTATATTCATTTTTATGGCACGTAAAATTTTCAATCGATC
The DNA here is from genome assembly GCA_963576565.1 of Aspidapion aeneum. Taxonomy (NCBI): domain Eukaryota; kingdom Metazoa; phylum Arthropoda; class Insecta; order Coleoptera; family Brentidae; genus Aspidapion; species Aspidapion aeneum. The sequence continues at coordinate 21,455,035 of OY755042.1, forward strand.
AGTATATGACACGGCTACATAGCTATATTAACACCACTAAGAGCGGCACTTATACTTGCATTATTTTAGAAGTCAAATAAATTTACAAAGACTACCTAAACAAATACTACAATGGAAACCAACTGGCTGGAGAGAAGAAATAGACAGTGAAATAAGAATAAGAGGCCTAGATGATGAGTTATGGGCAAACAGAAACGAGTGGAGATTGGGTATCGGAAGACGTAGAACGTTGTGAAACCGATAAATATATATAAATACATTTTTTTGTTTGCAGCAAATTTTTTGCATGACCGAACTATCCCAGACGTAAACGAAGAGGTGCATGTTATAGCCAGATTAATTATCTTTTGAGCGAAATGCTGCGTAGGTATATTTCTGGATAGCTATTCTGGGTCTTGAACGATATGACCATCCACATTACACGCTTTGACCAACAACAAACTCTGAGCGATCGCATGTTGCGCGAAATGACTTGTCTTGACCAATGGCATAGTCGCCCGCTCTTCAGACTTAGTGAATTTTACGCGTTTGTGAAGTGAACTCTGTTCTCCTGCCCCATACCGGCTGAACGTTTCTCCGTCGGATCCTAGGGGAAGCTTGCGCAATGGAGGTCTTTTAGCATAGCACCTAACGGCTCGGAGCTAATTTAAAGCTTGTCATTGGCAAAAGAATGTGATGGGAACTATGACATCTTTTAAGACCCAAAATAGCTACCGCAAAGGCGACGTTCACAGCTGATTGTTTGAGGACCTACTGATTCGACACTAACTAACTAAAATTTGAGTGCCGATCATTTGGACGATGACTATTTGTAAGCGGAATGGTTGGGCAATAGTAAACAACAAAAAATTCCTTGACACCTGTTGTTTTTTGCGATGACTTTTTGCAAGCCTACTGTTTTGGCGCCGGCTATTTGGGCGATGACCATTTGGCCGCTGAATGTTTGGGCAATAATAGCCGTAAACAACAATAAATGCCTTGACACCAACTTTTTTTGCAAATACTGTTTGGACGCCTGTCGTTTTGGTTTGGCTGAGGATACTAACCGTTTATGCACAGTGCATTTGGGCGCCGACAATTTGAACGCTGAACTTTTGGGCAATACCGTAAACAACAAAAAATAAAAATGCCTTGACACCCACTTTTTTTGCGGCGACTGTTTGGACTTTATGGTCATCGTCCAAATGATCGACGCTCTAATTGATAGCACCCAAAAGGTCTGCGCCCAAACGATGAGTGTCCAACCAGTAAGTTCTCAAATGATCGGCCGTGAGCGTCGCCTTTAAAAGTATACCTACGCAGCACTTGGCATATGATACGGTGCCTTATACTTATATTATAAGCTATAGCTTTTAGGCATATCGTTTAAAATAAAAATTGATATGGCTATAAGATGGCCATATGTGTTTATGCAAAAAATCCGCTGCTATAAAAATGATACAACCAATTTCGACGTATCTTATATTTGTTGTCCAGAAATCTGTGTTTTATATAACAAAAATATAAATTTTTCCTTGTCACAAGTTTAAGCTGTCCTGGACCGCTACAAATTTAAACTAGTAAGCTAATTTATATACTTTTTGTAGGCACTTTTAATCTCTACAAGGTTGGTTCGGTTCGATTCGGTTGGGATGAAGATGAACTGACTTGCGATATCTGAAAAGTAGTCATGAAATGCGAAGATTTACTAAAAAAGATCAAATGTGACACACACAAAGGGAATCTTTAGTTAAAATCGCCCACTAAACGCAGACATGATTTGATGTCACCCAGAAATATTCAATAAAATAACAGGGATATTGCGAGGAAACAGTGAAAAGACTTAACAAAAACAAGTTTGCGGGCAGTTCTTCAAAAGGGTGACAGGCACAGAAGACTCACTGACAGGGTAGATTATAGACACCGGTGTTTCCTTCTTATTAAAATACATCAATTCGAGCATAACCTTATGGGATGGAGATGAAATGAGTGGTGATATCTGAAAAGGAGTCATGAAATGCGAACATTTACTAAAAAGGATCAAATGTCAAGTTACAGCCTAAAATGAAGTTGTTCATTGATTTTAGTGATTTTCTACCAGTAAACAAAATAAAACGATCTAATGTAAAAATTCCTTAAATCAATTAATTTGTTTGATATTTCAATGTTTTTGTCCATTGATTGTATTTTCGCTTATCGGCTGAAGATTAATGTACACCGTACACTGGGTTTTTCCTGCGTTAAGGTATTTTTCAGCATTTTTTTATAATAACATCTCGTTAAAATTTTATTCGTCGGTTTATTTATATCTTTTTAATCAAAACAATTACTGTAACCTAAATTATCATTTTTGCGTAAAGTGGACAATTTCAAATTCATGTTCCAAGTTTGTGAAGCAGTTTGCCCGCAATTATGTTAAACATGATTCATGCCAAAATACTTCAAAAACGAACTTTTAACAATATCGTAATAATGTTTAACGTGCGCTGCTGATTTAAGTAAGAAATTACAGTAGATCCCGTTTGTTGAGAACAATTTTAATAAAAATTAGTTGATAAAAATCATTACGTAAAAAGTTTTGTTTCTTCTTTAGGGTCCTTAAGATAAGATATACAGGGAATTCAATACATTTATTTAAGGATGTAATTGAAGAGGTGGTAAGAATTATTAAAATTTTTGATAGTATTGAATGAGAAACTTATAATAAAAGATAGAGGATAGGGGATTTCAAATTACTCAAAGTATGATACCTAAAAAAATATGACAAAAGTTTTTTTCCAGCTCTTGTAGTTTTTAAGCTACGAGGGAAAATTTAGATATAGAAATATAGATATTTCAATTTTGTTAAAATCTCTTCAGAACGTTAATTCTGTTAATAAAATGACGTCAAATTTTTTGTCCCTCGAGTCGGATTCGAGATTTCAGAAAAAAATTAAGTTAAATACGGACCTAGATTTTTCTTTTAATTTTATGCTCCACATTGGGTCCTCAAATAAACTCTAGCTATAAATAAATAAAAAACAGATATATTTACATATAGACTAACTACAAAATTTGACGGATATCAATCAAAAGAAAGATCAGGCTTCAGAAAAGGTTTCAGTACAGTTGACCACCTATTAACCATAAAAATCCTGATATAACGAGCCAACGAATACACCGTTCCTCTATATATCGCGTTTATAGAGAGAGGAAAAGCTTTCGATAGCATTGAGCACTGGAGAGTAAAAGCATCTTTAATTAACAACCGAATAGATCACAGATACGCAGATATAATAGTTAACATATATAGCGAAGCAACAACATCAGTCAAAATCCACGAAGGAACCAATCTAATCCGCATAAGAAGAGGTGTCAGCCGGGTAAAACAATATCCCTAAAATATTTCACCACGCCCTAGAAGATATTTATAAAAACATAAATTGGGAAAAAATAGGCATCAAAGTAAACGGAAAATACTTGAACTATCTAAGTTAGGCTGATCATATCGCCTTAATAATGGATAAGAAAGAAAAACTGATAAAAATGCTGGAAGAACTGGATACAGCAGCTAAAAATATGAGCTTGAGTATGAACTGAGATGCTAGAGAAACTAGAACAACTAGAGGAATATAGATACCTGGGATAAATTATTAAAATAAAAAAGAAAACCAAACAGCTGAAATCAAGAGGTAAGTAAGATTGGCCTAGGCAGCATTCGGTAAAAAATATCCTCAATACCTCAAAAGAAAAGTGTATAACCAATGTATCCTTCCTGTACTTACCTATGGATCCCAGAACTAGACACTTACAAAATTAAACATGGATAAGATAACAAAAGCCTAGAGATCAATGGCAAGATACATGTTACATGTAAAGCTAACCGATAGAAAAAGGTTTGAATTGAGATAAGAAATAAAACTAAAGTAAAATGTCAGAGGAGAAGTAGAAAAATTAAATTGGAAATTTGCCGGACATAATGTCAGAGAGACAGACGATCGATGAAACAAATATATTGTAAACTGGAGACCTTGGGAAAATATAAGAAGTAGGGAAAGGCCCCAATTGAGAGACCGAACCGAACCGGATGATTTGAAGAAACATGCGAAAGCTAGATGGATGAACACGGCGACGGACAGAGAAGAGTGAAAGATATTGAAGAAGCCCTATATCCAAAGATGGATCGAAGAAGGCTAAATAGATAGATAGATAGAAAGCCGTAGGATGAGAGACCAAGCTAGAGGAGAGCCATCAACGCTCTTCTTGCGACAAAACCCTCTACTTAACTTTGCAATGGTGTCGCATCGACAAAGAAGTTTTCTGATGAATTCCATAAGGACGAAATAGTTAACTGTCACTTAACTGTCTCCATAAAATAACGATTAGCTTTCGAGATACCCACAAAAAATAAGAGAGAAACAAAGCCAAATAGCAAAGAAAACTAGTTTGATTTATAATTTGCAGGCACTAAAGTATACCGTTGTTAATTTTGTTGGTTTGTAGCCCCGCTGACTCGCACCGATCGACGTCTTAAAGGCGTTAAAAACGCAATCAGCGTTGATCTAACTTAAAAGACAATGTCTTCTCTATATTCATCGATATTTTTATCAGGGGCGTGCAGTTCTAATCAAGGCAGGGTACGCAAACATTCGCACAATAAAAGTAAGTCTTAAAAAATTACTTACCTGCCAAGTTAATTGGTAATTAGCTGCAATATAAAAAATCTTTAAGCTCTTATTAAAGACACAGTTTTTATTTTCACTAATCGGCCACTGAGATACAACTGATACAACTCCAAAAGATCCCAAAAAAAGTCCCGTAATACCTTTATATCAAAATCAGCCAAAATATATAGCCCCGCTGACTCGCACCGATCGACGTCTTAAAGGCGGTAAAAACGCAATCAGCGTTGACCTAACTTAAAAGACAATGTCTTGTTGAAGGTCATGAGTGATTCTCTATATTCATCGATATTTTTATCAGGGGCGTGCAGTTCTAATCAAAGCAGGGTACGCAAACATTCGCACAATAAAAGTAAGTCTTAAAAAATTACTTACCTGCCAAGTTAATTGGTAATTAGCTGCAACATAAAAAATCTTTAAGCTCTTATTAAAGACACAGTTTTTATTTTCACTAATCGGCCACTGAGATACAACTGATACAACTCCAAAAGATCCCAAAAAAGGCCCGTAATAGGTAGGTATTTATTGTTAGCTCCCGCTAAATTTCGCGGTTGTTTATATATATTTTTAAAAACACACAACTGTATGAAGGACAAAGCGCATTCCGCGTATTTGGACATGCGCACCAACAACCGGTGAGCAATCGCCTAGAGAAAAAGGCGTGTTAATTTCGTTCTCCAACTATTTTTCAAATATCTACACCAGACAGTGCTCGATTTTTGTGTACTGAAGCATAGAACTAGAAACGTCAACCCTTCAGCTACGTGGTGACATCATTAGATCCATCAGGGGCCCCTTGGAAGTGGAGAATTTGGCTGCAAAAGAGGTGAGTGCATTTGTCTGATTACCGTTGTGTGCCACCAATATTTTTTCCTATGGACGTTTAGATTATTTCATAATTTCATATCAATATTTATGTTTGTTTGCGCTATCATTAATTAAAATATTTACAGTCCACTGCATTTAGCGTTTTTTCTATCCGTGGACTAACATAAAGTGTTCCTTTCGAGCCGAATTATTTTTAAATAATAAATCCATACGACGGTATTAATAATTATTTGCAATAAGAACGCGGCCTTGAATTTTTCGCATCATCGTATTTGAAACGCCGAGAGAGAAAGTCGGCGCAGTACCTGGTTTTGGTCCGCTGCTATAGTAACGGGTCTACTCCGCGTGGTATAAACAAAAGCGAGTAGGAATCAAAACAAACAAAACAAAAGTTCAGTTCGGTTCGGTTCGGTCATCAATTGCGATAAATTAGTGCATATTTTCGACAATTCGTCATTTTTCTATTTCAGAAGCATTAATTTAGCGTTAATTGTATATTTACCGACAATTTCGTCATTTCAAAGGTAAAATCATGTCTGTCAAAAAAGCCGTACAAAAACGCAAGGGTTTTTTATCTGCGATCACCGAGTGTTATGTGTTGTCAAAGACTGCGGAAAAGGATGAAAGAGCGAGAAACGAGTTTCAAGTGAGGTATTCCGATTTGGATGAAACCTTCGATAAATGCATGCTGGCGCATAATGACGTCATTATGTTGATAGACGACACGGACGACGAGGAGTTTAAAACGCAGGATGCGATCCTTTCAGAAGCTCGTAAATATTTTTATGCGTGTAAGGGGGTTTACTCTAAAATATTTCCGGTTGAGGCCCCATCTTTTTCGGGATCATATGTTCGACAAAACGAATCTGAAACTCCAAAACTCAAAGAGTTAGGTATTCCCATATTCCGAGGTGATAAAAAATTATGGCCAAGCTTTTTCGATCTTTTTAATAATATTATAGATCAAAATCAAAGTCTAAGTAACGTTCGTAAACTTCAATATTTATTTTCATATCTCGAGGATGAGCCTTTAAAATTGATATCAGGGATTAGCTTATCTGATCAAAATTATAAAATTGCTTATGACAAATTAGTCAATAGATATCAAAACAAGCGAGACCTCGCAAATGATGCTTTAAGCTCAATTATGAACTCCACCTTAAAAAACGAGTCAGCTAAAGAATTGCGTAATTTAATTGACACCTTTTCTGAATCCCTAGAAATTTTAAAATCACTTAGCTTTGACGTTGACAGTTGGGACTTTATTAATTTTTTCATTTTATTAGAAAAATTAGATATGCCAACGCGTTCAAATTTCGAAATGAGTCACGCCAATACTAATACCGAAATTCCCACTTTTCAGTCACTTTTTCAATTTCTAGAAAAAAGATGTAAAGTTTTGGAATCACTTCCTCAATCAACAGCACCCAAAAAGGTGCCTATATATCAAAAATCAAATTCTATGCAAAATCAGTCTGGGCAAAAGCCTACCTATCAAAATTCAAATTAAATGCGAAATCAGTTTGGGCAAAAGCCTACCTATAAATCATCCAATTCGCCTTTTATAGGACTGGCTGGCACCTCAACTAATTCGAGTACGGGAATAAAATGTTTCCGGTGTAATCAAGGTCACGTGCTTTCGAAATGTCAAACATTTCTTGATAGGCGATCGATAGGTGAGAGCTATCGATCGCCTATCTTTCGTCAAACAGAAAAAATTATGTCTAGCGTGTTTTCATCCCTTGCATAATGTAGATACGTGCAAATCAAAATATTCATGCAGGACTTGCAATAGTAAAAGGCACCACAATTTAACTCATATCTTAGAAACTAATCAAGAGTCTGGAAGCCAAGATACTAGTCCTGTCATTCACACACCACCTGTATTTATAAAATCGAGATAATTCTGCTCAAATATGTATAAAGAAAGGCGTTACCTAGCAATCAATTAATCTTTAATTATTTTATATTTTGTACCCAAATTCAACGTAAAGAAACAGTTTTTTACTTTATTTTTTGTAAATATTCGATAAAACATGTTTCTTTAAAAACTAAACTAGTTAAAATTGATTTATCACAAATTTGTTACTTTGCAGGTTCCTTCTTTCTCTAAATTGGGTAGATGCATGCATAGAACACACGACGGAGCGCGAAAAAACCACGCGACTTGTTTTGTCTCTCTCATTCTTACAGCTCCAGCGGTCTGCAGAAAACAACGTCTTTTGAGAATTAAAAAAGGCGTAGCCTTTAATATTCCATTAGCAGTAATAGAAAGTAATTAATCGAAAAGTCTTATGGAGCACCTATTACGAAAAATTTAAATGCACGGTAATGAAGTATATACAGTTGATCATAATTTGTCTTAAGCAATCCTTAGAATAAGAATTAATAAAAAAATGTCTATTCAGTTACTTAAAATGTAATAATATAAAAAAAAAGTGTTTTGAAATTTGTCTAGGATAGGCAACGCCTTTCCGCCTATATTATATGTACGCCACTGCTTTTTATTGATTGATATAACAGCTTGTTACTCGCCTATTGTTCGTGTTTCTATCGTATGTTGGTAGATGGCCCCACTTGAGGGAAGCGTATCACATCAACACAGGACCAAACACTTTACTGTCACCACTTAAAAGGCGGCATTTTTTCTTGGATCCCCGTGACGATTAGGTTTCCATGAAAAACTACGGGAGAAACAAATTCCTTTTTAGCTACGAAAACTTGTTTAATTTTTAACTCACTCACAAATTTACGATTGTTAGCATAGTTGGATTGTAGGTCAGCGACTGACACCGATCGACAACCTGAAGGCGGCAAAAGCACAATCAGCCTTGATCTGGCTTAAAAGAAAATGGGTTTTCGAAGATCGCGGAATGGATTTGAGCTTTTCTTCCATGGGTATAGCAGCTTATTACTCGCCTGCTTGTGATTCTAGTATGTCAGTAGATGACGCGACTTTTGGCGAGAACCCATTGTCCAGCCAAAATATAATGAGGCGCAAAAGAGATGGCTTCAATTAGCGCTATCTTTCTCTGTCCAGTGGCGTGCTATAATTTTTTAATTCATCAATATTAAGTATTGATTTTATAATTTACTCCTCCTAAGCCTTTTTTTGTTGGAAAACTCCATAGCATATTTTTCTTAAAAAGAAATATTTTTTCAAAACTAATATACCTATTATATTATATAGGTTATATTTTTCATTAGGTAAGTTCGCAAGAATCTAGAAACCTAAAAAAATACCAATTGACTTGATCTAAAAATTGCAAAAATCGAACATGTTAAATTAAAAAAGGGTAAATGATACGCCACTGTTTCTTTTTTTTTTGGTAAGGAATGTGTATGAAACCTGCCTAGTCATCCTGTTTGAGGCTAGCAATAACAATAGAACCCCAATAAAAGGATGTGAATTATGAACGGACTGGAGTCTATTTGGTTAAATGTACCAGATGAGTACCGTTTTTTTTTGTAATATTAAAATTTTGTTCATGGTAAATTTGCTAAAAATGAAGACCGACCAGTAAGACAAACGTGCTGTAAACTGATGATGATTTTATTCTGGCTGGACAGTACACAGTTTTTTCTTGCACTGAACCGTAGGACAAACATTTTTTTAAGGGATTGGGCAGGAAAATTTGTTTTTTTTACGTGTAATAAAATTTAGGTTTACTTAATTTAATTTTGTTATTTTTGAAATTTTTAGGTAAAGATATATTATTTTATGTTTATTAAGTTTTTTCTACAATGTCGGTGGCACGTGCGCTAGCATTTAACATTTGGACGTTTATATTTAACATTATATTATTCACAAAAACAATAATTTTAAATCAGTACTTTATTGCCCGCTATTTAAACAGTTCGATATTCAGTTTTGTTTTATTAATAGAGGCACAAGCGAAAGGTTAAAGCCAGTGGAGTATCCAGAAGTGCTTCTCGGGGGCCGGGCGCTCTGGTTCGAAATAGCGCTGTTTAAAATAGCGTCGTTCAAAAAAGCGAGTAATGAAATAGCGCTGTTTAAAAATACCGTCTAACAAAATAGCGCTGTTTTAAAATATCGTGTAACGAAAAAGCTCTGGTATGAAATAGCGCTATTAAGAAAATAGCGCCAGTATCAAAATAGCGCGTAATGAAATAGCGCCAGTAACAAAAGAGCGCTGTTTTAAAATAGCGCGCATAAAATAGCGCCAGTACCAAAATAGCGCGTAATGAAATAAATTAGCGTGTAATAAAATAGCGCTATTATATCCTGCGGTATTTTGACTATATCTGCTTATTTTATCCAAAAAAAACTTCCTTAATTTTTTTCCGGGATCCTAGAAAGTGTGAATCAGAACCGAACCGATCTGAAACGAATTCGGTTCGGTTCGGATTTACACTCTCTAGGATTTTGGAAAAGAAGTTTTTTTTGAAAAAGTATGCTGGTTCGGTTCAGTTCGGTCTTATTTGTTGCGCGCTATTTTGATACTGTCGCTATTTTGATAGCAGCGCCATTTCGTTACGAGCACTATTTTAAAACAGCGCTATTTAGTCAAGCGCTATTTTGTTACAGCGCTTAAACAATACCGCTATTTTGAACAGCACTATTTCGAACCAGAGCCGGGCGAGGCATATTAAATCATATCCTGCGTTGGTTAAACTATTACCTATAATCCTATAATATTTGCCAGGGCACAAAAGTGGTACCTTTGATCCCACAGGGGAAAGTTTGTAGCACTTGCAAAGCGAGGGCTATAACTTGTGAAAGATTAAAAATACACTTTTATCATGAGGTTTCAACGCTGTTTGTTGAATTTTTTTTGTGATTTTAGAGTTTTTTTTTTACTTTTTATTCCTGATATATCATTTTTGTTTTTAGTTGCCCGTGATTTTAATTTTGTATTCCTGATCTGTCACTTTTCCTGCCTGATTTTTACTTTTTTTTATCATATTAACAGTGCTTTAAAAACTGCTAAATAAAACATGATACCTATATTAAACCACGTGGTGTTGCCCAACAACACACTGTTTCTTTGTTATCTACAAATGTGGGAAAGATAATGTGACATCAAATACGTTAGCATGTCCATGCATTCTCACACTCGATGCTTGAAGCCAGGACCCCCATTTAATTATTACTGTTCCCTGCACATGCGTCAGTTTTGGTGGTTTTGAAACTTACTCCGTTACGTCACTGCATTATTTGACAATTGTCAAAAATTTAGGGTTATGTTATGAAAATTTATCAAATTGTGGATTGAAATTGTAGTTTTTCTAAAATTAATTGTGCAGGTTTATCGTGGACACCATAAAGAGTATTCAATGCCATCTAAAAACCTCTCTTAACTTTATTAACTGATTATTAAGAAAAATACAAGTCCTTTTCTATAGAATAGCACTCCCTTATTTCTCCCGGAAATGTTTCCACAAACCGCATATCTTTTGCGTGAATTATTTCCCATTTTTCATAAAAAATATAATTTTACACGACAAACGCAAAACACAGCAACATGTACATAAACACAAATATGGCGTCTACCCACTTAGCAGCTGTGTGTCTATGTGACAAAACACACGCATGCGCACCTGAAAATTTTCGTCTACAAATTCGAATTTGCCATTGTTTCCAGAGCAAGCTATGAGTGCTTTATTTTTCGATTTTCTGAATATGTATTTATGCTCTGACGTATTTGGATGACATTAAAAAAGTGGGCGAGTGTACTTGTAACACCGCAGACAAAACATTTTGCAGGTTTATTCTACAAATAAAAGATAAATATAATAAATATCACTGGTACAATTTCAATAATAATAAGAACAAGAAAGACACACAGTAGCAAGCGATTTGAATTTTTAGTAGCAAAAACAATTATTAACTCTTGTTAAGTTGCTTTGTTGTAAATTTTGTTAAACTTAACACTAATTTGGTAGTAAAATTAACAAATAGTATTACTTATTAACAAAAATTAACAATCTTAAACATTAGGTGCCTGGTTGTGTATAGCGTTATGTTAAGCAAACATGTTGTTTAAAGCTACATGTAACAAACCACAAAAAAATTTGCCTTGTTCTAAATTTGGTTACGTTATACATTCATATTGTGTGAGAGTAATATGTATTAAGTAGTATTAACTGTTACGTGCCTCGTTGCAAATTGTCTTACGTTATTAAAACATTCGAGAGTTTGGAAATACACTCCAAGTCTTGGTCTCAAAAACTTTTTTATATGTAATTTAATGCGGTTAGATATTAACAATATTGTTATTATTTGTAGGTCTGATGATGCTTGTATAAGCGAAACACGTGTAACCGCATTAAATTACATATAAAAAAGTTTTTGAGACAAAGATTTGGAGTAAATTTCCAAATTCCTGAATCTCAAATTCAGGGCTCTTTCAGAAAAATGGATGAATTCTTTGAATTATTAAAACATGATGTTGGGAGCAACCTGCAACACACCATGTGTTACTTCTATATGTTACATACGTAAATTAAAACACGCTTTCTGTTTTGTGAAACCAACAGAAACTACTCCGAGGGAAAATACCCCTTCCGGCATTGAATTATACTGATGGCTTGATGCTTTCGTACGGAACTTGTTAAAACTGTTTGGTTTTCACTATCTCCAACGTCGATCACAAGGATACGAGTGATCCCCGTCTGGAACGCGTCCTGACAATCAGCAACAAGTGATCCATGCCAATCCACGACCGGACCGGTTTCGACCTTTTGGACCATCCTCAGGTGAATGTAGGCGATAGCTCCGTGTAGAGCATAAGTTTTGTGAACCCAGCAGAAACAACTAGTCCGAGGGAAAATACCCCTACCGGCATTGAATTATACTGATGCCTTGATGCTTTCGTTGGGAACTTCTTAAAACTGTTTGGTTTTCACTATCTCAAACGTCGATCACAAGGATACTAGTGATCCCCGTCTGGAACACGTCCTGACAATCAGGAACAAGTGATCCATGCCAATTCACGACCGGACCGGTTTCGACCTTTTGGGCCATCCTCAGGTGAATGTAGGCGATAGCTCCATGTAGAGCATAAGTTTTGTAAAACCAACAGAAACAACTACTCCGAGGTCGAAACCCGTCCGGTCGTGGATTCGCATGGATCACTTGTTCCTGATTGCCAGGACTTGTTCCAAACAAGGATCACTCGTATCCTTGTGATCGACGTTGGAGATAGTGAAAACCAAACAGTTTTAACAAGTTCCCAATGAAAACATCAAGCCATCAGTATAATTCAATGTCGGTAGGGGTATTTTCCCTCAGAGTAGTTGTTTCTGTTAGTTTCACAAAACTTATGCTCTACACGGAGCTATTGCCTACATATACCTGAGGATGGCCGAAAAGGTCGAAACAGGTCCGGTTGTGGATTGGCATGGATCACTTGTTCCTGATTGTCAGGACGTGTTCCAGACGGGGATCACTCGTATCCTTGTGATCGACGTTGGAGATAGTGAAAACCAAACAGTTTTAACAAGTTCCTAACGAAAGCATCAAGCCATCAGTATAATTCAATGCCGGTAGGGGTATTTTCCCTCGGAGTAGTTGTTTCTGTTGGTTTCACAAAACTTATGCTCTACACGGAGCTATCGCCTACATTCACCTGAGGATGGCCCAAAAGGTCGAAACCGGTCCGGTCGTAGATTGGCATGGATCACTTGTTCCTGATTGTCAGGACGTGTTCCAGACGGGGATCACTCATATCCTTGTGATCGACGCCGACGTTGGAGATAGTGAAAACCAAACAGTTCTAAGATTTCTGTTTTTGGCATTAGACACTTTTTGGTATTATAGCGAATTTCAGGCTTAAGAAGTTACTTCTTTGTATCAATTTTGTGTACAAGCAAAAAATAATCAGGGTTGCCCCCTGGATCCGCCACTGGCTATAGTGAAGGAAAGCAAAAAATACAAAAGGTTAACATGACAGGAACACGGACGATTTAACCGATTTAAAATTGTATGAATATTCCGCTTTTAAAAATAGCGATAGGAAACACGAAATGTTTCCTAATTGCGGACCTGTCAAAAAGGGGCGCTTAACAAGGGGGTTCTTAAAGCCTGACGGCCAATTTAATAGTAAGGTCAGGTTACATTAATAAGTTTAAGGCAATTTTAAAGAGGTTTGAATGTTTACAGAAAATTTATATCTTGAACTCTACCATCGATTTTAATGGAACAAACTGCACTTGACAGAGAATTAATCAGAGTTTCGACTTAATATATTTTTTGTCCGTAATCTGAAAATCCAAGAAAGCGGACGAAATTAAATTATACCCTTCAAAGATGCTCGTTTATTCTTGTGTTGCGATCATGTTTTAATTATTTATTTCAATCGGCAATAAAGCTGCATTCTTGCCACGCACAACAAGGTACGAATCAGCAAAATCGGTTTAATAGTTCTAAAAAAAATATTTTTGTTTCTACCATTGTTTTGCATATTATACGAATGCCTTGCCAATTTATTTCCTTATAAATTCATTACTACGAAACCGATTTTGATAAAATAAAAACATCCTGATGAAAATTGATTGTTTTTTAAAGAACATGATTAAAAGTTACCGCCATCTTAAATTTTAAGAACAGAAAGAACCATACTTGATTCTTAAAAATAGCGTGTTTATTCTTATTTTCTGAAAAATGTTTTAGTTTTTTTTTAATCTATAGAAAATCAATACTTTTCTCCCGCTTAGCAAGGTACAAAATAATAAAATCGGTTAAGTGGTTCTCACAAAATCTGATTTTGTTTTAACCATTGTTTTACAAATTATACGATTGCATTGTCAATCCTGTCTGCATTTAGTTCTTTATAAATTCATTATTACTGAGCCGATTTTGGTGAAATAAAAAACATCATGGCGCAAACTGATTGATCTTTAAAGTTTTGCACCATGATCGGTTCAATAATAATAAATTTTTAAAGAAATGAAGGCAGACAGGATTGGCAATGCATTCGTATAATTTGTAAAATTATGGTTAAAACAAAATCCGATTTTGTGAGAACCACTACATCAATTTTATTAATTTGTACCCCTTTATGCGGGAAAAAAGTAGTGTTCTTTGTTTGAAACTCGTAGACAATGATTGTGTAGAAATAAAATGTCGGACTTCCATTGTCTTTATTTATTTTAAAACACGACGTTTCGGTTAGTAAGTATCTTTAACCGTTATCAAGTGTAAACTAAACAATCTAGTCTCTAGGCTACTACTTATACTACTTGGTGTGCAGTCAGGTGTGACGGCCCGCCCCCTTTTTTAATCCTAAGACGCCTGTTTTCCTTAAGGAGTGGTTTCCATATGTTTGGTATGTCCGTGCTTGGTTGACTGAAAACTTCTTTATTCTGCATTATATACGCAGCTTCAATAAACTTTCGTTTTCGCCAATGCGACTCTTTATGTAAAATTTTAGCTTCTGACCACTGAATCCTGTGATCATTTGACCATGCATGATCTGCTAAACCGGATTTTTCAATATCCCCTAATTGGGTACTTTTTAGATGTTCATTTACTCTAACCTGAAGAGGGCGTTTCGTTTCACCTACATATGATTTACCACACTCACACGGGATTTGGTAAATACATTCCTTATTATTTGAGGGATTGTCTGGTTTTGTTTTAGTTACAAAACTTCTTATCGTATTTCCCGAAGAAAATACTGTTTTTATATTATAGTGTTTAGCTATTCGTCTTATGTTTTCTGAAATCCCTTGAACATATGGAATGTTAATAACACCTAACGGATTATTATTTTGAGAATTTGGTACATTTAGTTTGTTTTTAATTTTAAATATCGTTGAGTTTATTAATTTCTCGGAATAACCATTCTGTTGTAAGTCCTTTTTAATGTTGTTAATTTCTGTGGTTAATTCTTCATTATTACTACAAATATTTACGGCTCTTAAATACAAACTTCTTATAACTCCTTGTTTTGTTGCAACAGAATGATTAGACTTAAAATTTAGGTACTGTCCCGTGTGTGTAGGTTTCCTATATACAGTGGTTTGAATGTTTCTGTCTAATCGTTTGACAAGAACATCCAAAAAAGGTAAGGCCGAATCTTTTTCAATTTCCATGGTGCACTTGATTGTTGGTCGAATACCGTTTAAATGGTGTAGAAAATTTTGTAGTTCGTCATCATTTTCCGGCCATATAATAAATGTGTTATCCATGTATCGTAGCCATAGTTTTGGTTTGACTCTTGCTGTGTTGATCGCATGGCCCTCGAACCACTCCATGTAGATGTTTGCTACCACTGGCGAAAGAGATGAACCCATTGAGAGTCCATCATTTTGCGCGTAAAACTTATCTTTCACTTGAAAGTAAGTAAAAAGTAAAAATTTCCCCAGGCCCCCCCATATATACGCCACTGTTAATTACCATGGGGTTTCTATAAAGTTCCTCCTTTTTTTAAATTTAAACAAGTGTAGCAGGTGACCTTTGACAGTATACCTGTCAAATCAAGTGGCCAAGGCATAAGAGTTGCAAGCTACCAACTTGTGCAATACTTTAAATGGCTGATAAAATTATTAAAAGTTATTATATTTATTATTTATTACGATTTCGAAAGAAATCTTGGCGGTTCTTGGAGGAAGTATATACTAAATGCGTTTTTCTCAATTATGTACTCATACATACCTGGTCAATTTTCTTCTTTAAACTTCACATTTTCGTTTCTTTATATTTGATTCCAATGTTAAAACTTTTAAACTTTGGTATTCTAATATTTACAGTTTCCAGGCTTTTAGGTTTTAGAATCCTTTTGTATATTTGTTGAAAATATATTTATTTAGCAACAGTTTAAACGTCGATTGAATAAACTTATTCAATCCTCTGTTTAATTTCCTTAGGACTACTGTTTAGGTTTGGAATTTTATATTGATTTAAAATTTTAGGGCAACGAATGGTTTGCATTTGATGTTAACAAAACCAGAAAAAGATAGAAACAATATTTAAAACACTGGAAATAACAATAATAAAATGGTTTAAAATTAAAATAAACTCTAAAAGTAATTATCAAAATAATTATGGATAACAAAGACAATAGTTTTATACAAAGTTAAAATAATTGACAGATTTAACATTTCCCCATTTAAATAAAACCCCACCTTAAATCAAGCGAAGTGAAACATACAAAAACCAACTAAAGAAAGCTCTTTAACGATTTTCTTGTCTTTGATTCGTTTAAACTCTAATGCTAAAGCATTTTGGCGAGAAAAGGACAGACTGTGCCTTAAATGCTCCAGACAAAGAGACAAAACACCAGCGTAAGCTAGAAACACGTCGACATAGAAATCGGCTACAAACTAAAATTATACAGCGTGTTTTTGAAAAATTAAAAATAGTTTGTTTTTGTTTCCAGTTACAAAATATAATATTATGATGTTAGTAGGACAGATTAGCTGAATCCAACTTTTATTAAAATACAGCGATCCTGAAAATCATTGCCTAAAAACAAGTTGCTGCGTTGGCATAAATTTACTTGTTCCTAATCTAGTCTTGCATATAACTAATGCTTGTTGATGTCGAAAACAATATTTAATTAAAAATAGTTAAAAACTTATCAATGGCAGAAATACCATATATATTCAAATCCCGTTTTGTGACACAAGAGATGTGAAATTTAGACAAAACGGTCTGAGTATTTATATTAATTTTATATTATATTATATATAATTTTTGATATTTAATATATTCAAAAGCCAGAAGGGTATGTGTGCCGTTGCATGTTGATGTGAATCGTTCGAATATTTTTGTTTTGTTATTTACACCATTGTTTTAACTTATACTTAATGGCCTGAGGATGCAAGGAGAACATTTTTCTGGAGCGTTGCTGCGCTTGCTTTGAAAACAAAATAAATAGCAGAGCAGTGTCAGACTGCAATTTCATTTTGAACACACGATATTACGTTTTTCATGGGCGTATCATGAAAAAAATAACTAACATAGATAAACAAATAATATCAACTGTACTAATTTTGTATTTCAACTGCTAGTTACTGCTGGCAAATGGTAATTGCTATTTTTACTAATTTAGTTTCGCCTATATTTATATTTATTGAAGTGTGTTAGAAAAGCAACACTTTTACACTACAGCATTTGTAGCATCATCTGTACCATTAAAAAAAATTATTTCAATGTTGTTATAGATTATACATTTAAGGTATTGTTAAAAAAATATATTTAAACACATACATTAAAATGTCTTCAATTTTAGTATAAATAAATGCCTATTAGCACACTTCAAGTGAAGCCATAATAATATATCAGCCTTGAAAATAGTTTTTGGTAAATATCTCAGAAACTAAAGCTCTTACGAAGTTTTTGGTCAATTACAACAAATTATTAAGCAAAATGTAGTTTGCTATACTCCGACAACGGTATATTGATACGATACTCCGTTAAAAAGTTAGCATTTTTAAAAAAATTTAATTGCCACAAAACTGTTATTAGCATTAGTGGATTTTGACCAAAATCTAATCAGCTCGTAAGAGTGTCAAGCACTATTTTACCTAAACATTTTATGAAAATCGGTTCAAAGGTTTAGGAGCTATCGTGTTACGGACAGAAATAATATACACACTTACAGACAGACATCACGACGATATTACTAGGATAGGTCAAAATACACCCAAATATATGTTTAAAAAAATATACAAAAATTCAGATTTTTTTTTAACAAAAAATGAAGAAAATACATTACTTTAAAAGTACATGCTTTTGTGTGGAAAAAAGTAAAAATAAATGCATTTTTGTACTAGAAAGTATGTGTGCTGGCTTGATAATGTACTTTACCGTCACTAGTTACTAGTAATGACTTTACAAAAAAAAAAAAAATTAATTGATTTTTGTTGGAAAAACACCTAAATTTTAAAAAAAATTCTTTTACGAAAATTTAGAAAAACATTTCCAATTTATTGAGAACGTTTTATTTTGAAATATTTATTTTAGAACTTCGCTTTACTTTTATCTCAATTCTTTTTACGGAATACAATTTTCGCGTACTTGGCTTTTTTTACATGAAATGTTTTTGTTATGATAATATTTATGTTTTAAAGTAGGAATATCTGCGGAATATTGTTCAAAACTCTTGCAATGCCTTATTAAAAATTTTTAGATATTTCAAATTTTTCCTATGGTTTTATCATGGTTCCTATCAGCCTTCTAAAGCTAGCTTTTGAGGTATTTCAATTTTTTCCTATAGTTTTATCATACAGCTTTCTAAAGCTCAGCTCTCTGGCGTTCCTGGAAGTAAGCAATGTTACTTTTACATAACTTTACATTTTTAAGGGAGAGAAGTAAATTAAAATATCGATGTTTTAAACATTTTTTCTATAGTTTTATTATAGTTCCTGTCGGCCTTTCAAGGCTTAGCTCTCTAGCGTTTCTGGAAATGGGCAATGTTACTTTTACATAACTTAACATTTCTAGAGGAAGGAAGAAAATTAAAATTTCAGGGTTTTAAAGTTTTTCCTACAGTTCTATCATACTTCCTATCAGTCTGCCAAAGCTCAGTTCTGTAGCGTTTCTGGAAGTGGGCAATGTTACTTTTACTAGGGTTTGTCAGAATTTCTATCCGTATGCTAAATTTCAGCTTTGTAGCATGTCTGGAAGTACAGTAGAATTTTGATGATTTAGACATGAATGAGTGGCAATTTCGACGTTTTTTGAAATTTCGTAAATACTTTACCACTTATGGAAGTCCATAAAACTTGGAGGGTTTGTTAACTCTATGAAGATCTCCGACTGTGCAAAGTTTGAGTAGATTTAGCTCATTCCGAAGTAGAGTTTAGATTCGTCAAATATGGGCTGAAATGCTTCAAGAAAAGATAGTACAGCAGTTAACGCGAACTTGGCGGGGCACTACCGTGCCACTAGATGGTAGGATGAGACCATTAATTGCTTCTTCGCAGGCAATAGGACATATTTGGAATTGACGAATTCTTTCTCAAGAAAGATTGTAGTTGTGAAAAGAACCGATTTTGCTGAGCCGACACCGCGCCGAGACGGCCGCGTCGAATCGGCGGCGTCGTATAGTACTCGACCCGGCTTAAACAGCATGCGCGGTATGGTATATATTGAGCTTGTGAATTCCTGTCCTATCTTTAAGATGCCTTAAAAACTGTTTCTATTTTCCGTAAACATTTTTGGGTAAGCCACTGCGAACTAAGAGTCATGTTGCAATTATTGTTTTGTAACAACACTGGAAAACGAATTTTTCGATAAAAGGGTTGTTGCTTTGTTATGTCGTTTTATGTTTCCTTTTATTTTTCCAGCGACAGGTTCAAAATATTGTTCGGCATTGCTAATTGGAAAAGAAGACATAAAGAGGAAAATAAGAATAATAAATAAATATGATAAAAAGAAGTTGAAAGTTTAAAATAAATGAATCTATGATGGATCTGATACCATCCTAACCCATCAGCACACTCCAAGTGAACTACACACATCAGCCTTGAAAATAGTTTTTGTAAATATCTTAGATACGAAGACTACATATTGATTCAGTGTTCGGTTAAGAAGTTAGCAAAATTTCAATTTTTTCACTGACAAAACCCTATCATTAGCGTTAATGGGTTTTGACCAAGATTTAATCAGCTCTTTATATTATTGTACAATATTTTAACTGAAAATTTCATGAAAATCGGTTTGACATACATACACACACACGGACAGACGTTACAACGATATTGCTAAGATCGAAATGCAGACAAATAAAACATTTTCGGCGTTATTTAAAAAAAAATTGTCGAAAAGAAAACTTGCTCTAGTTATTGGTGCGTAGGCTAGGAAGGTAAAAATCACATGTATTGTGTTGTAGAATAAAGAAAGTGATGAGAAAAAAGAGGAGGATTAATTTTATTTTTTATGGATATTGTTTGAGACACAACAACAATTGTTAATTCTTTTTGCACAATTTTTTTTCCAAAATGGGTATAAAACCAATTTGTGCAAAAATTTTGCATAGATTTTGGCAACGGAATTTGTTGTAGAATTTTAAACAATGTGCAACTGTTTTTTTTTTGCACAATGCTGGGCAAGATGTTATTGTACAGGCTTGTATAAAAAAAATTACATATTCTTGCACAATTTGTTGTTAAATTTTATGTAAAAATAGTCAAAAATATAAAATTTTTACATAATATTCTGTAATTTTTTTTAACAATTAAATGAAAAGTATCCCTGAATGTGTACACAATTTGTCACGTTAACTTATAAACGTTTATTACTTTTTATGACAAGTACACAATGTTCAATTTTTATTTGACAAAAAATACCAAACTAAAAATTACTTGTTAAAACACCTTTATTTTTGTTTTTCTTATGAGTAAAAACAATTTTAACATATTAGTTTATTCAATTATTTTACCAATAATAGGCGTTCTATATGTTTTCTTATATCATTTAACTTATACTTACTCATAGTGCTCTTAAGCTACTAACAAGTTTTTGAAAAAACTAAGCCCAAGTAGCCCAGGTAGTTTTATTTCTTCACGTCTATATATTAGATTCTGTTAAAATTTAAATTTGTGCATTTGGTATACATGTGGAAAAAAAAGTACCAAGTTAGTTTATTTTAACTTATATCAGTCCCTTAAAAGCACTGTTAACCTATAAATAACAATTTGATTATACTTATTTTTTATTAATGAAATCGTTTTATTTTGTTACAAACAAATAAAAACCCGATAAATTTGTTTTTGATTGATTCCCTAGCTTACCTGTGCTTCATGGGGGTATGACCCATTTAAAGAGTGGTACAGAGAGATAGAGATTTATCGCCTCCAGTGGCGTATCTAGCCCATTGTAGGTTTTTTAATTTAAGACGCCTTTCCCCTCCTTTGTTACAATTGGCACTACTTGCGTCGTCAGCTTAAATAAAACATTTTTCTCCGCTCTCTGGTTAAGACAGATTTTATCTTCCCTCAACTTTAAAAGAATAAATAAGTTTTTTAAGTATACTTTAAAAAAACACTAAACCATAAAAGTTAATTGTTTAAATTTTCTTTGTAGTTTTGAATAAGGAATAAAAAAATATATTTCTTACATACATTCCATTGCTTTTATAAAGTCGATTTGTTAGCTTAGCACACGTACAAAAACTTTTATATCGTCGGCGATCTGACAATACCTGCTAAATGACATAAATTTGACTTGCACTTAGCAGGTATTGTCAGATCGCCGACGATATATTTTTGCTTTTCAGAGAAATTTGAACATTTCTGGTCGCACCGGGCCGTCTGTCTGTATGTTTGTTTGCCAGTAACCAACGCGCATTTAACTTAAAGCTACTAGATTGATTTTGATGGAATTTGGTATCTATGTTGAGTTTGTTCTATTTAAAGACAGTTTAAATTAACCTCATAGAAGTCAAGGCAAGCAAAATTTTATTGTTTATCAATGAAAACTGAACACCGGATAATCAACGTTAGGGATTTTCGAGGGATGTTTTATGTCTAACTTGTCTGACAGTTTGCTGGGCTTCCATCGTTCAGATTTTGCTTTGTTTGGGAATTGCAAGGAAACGAAGACAAAATAGCTTTAGAAAAACATTTAGAACTAAGTTTAACGGACATTGAAGGATTTCTATGTAATAGTCAGAATATTCTGACCAGCTGTTACAATTTTATAAATACCGTGGTAGTAAGACACGCAAAATGTATCTTTTGACTGCTAATTTACCAATTTTTTGTTAATCAAAAATATTGTTGCAAAAATTATCATTTACTTTTGTCTGATTTATGGAAACCCTTTTCAAAACGCTGAATCTGATCTTTGGTAAATTGATCAGCCTTTGATTTTAACAGCACCCAAAGTTTTAAACAAACTTCTGCACATTTGTCAAAAAATCAAAAAACTGGCTTTATTTTCCGGATGTGCCAATGCAAAATCGTTCAAGCTAAAAAATATAAAAAAATTGTTTATTTATAGAAATTTAGTATAGGCCGTTATTAAAAAGCGCAGTTTATACCAAAAATAGCTTAAACGATGAGTAACAGTAACAGGCTGAAATTTTGTAAGTAGTTTTATTTGGTCAAGACGCCTAATTTTCTCTCTGCGAAAATTCTTGAAAGTGATTCTTCAGAGAGTGCGCGGGCGCAGAAATATATCAAGCTCCGGACTGGCTAAACTAAGCCAATTTTAGGGATAATATTGTCATTTACTTTCAAACAAAAAGAATCTGTTTCTTATTCTTTACTGTTACTATTTTCATCTTCTAATTTATAAGATGAAAAAGGTAACCAAAAAGAGTAGGTGACTATTAAATACTCTTAAATGTATTTTACACTAAAAAAAAACAAATTTTAGTGCACAATAATTGTTGGAAAATTTTGCACAATTGTATAAAAAGTAAAAAAATGGCGGGATTAACTGGTTTAATCATTTTCGCACAATCGTAGACATATTTAAAATTGCTAAAAAACTTGCCTAATTTTTTAAAAATTAATAAAATGGCGGGTTGCACTTACATAACAATTGAAACAAAAAATGCAAGAAATCGCTGAAAATGTTTGCAAAATTGTTTTAAAAATAAAGTATGGAATTTGGAATGGAAAAATTTAACCCCCTGTATAGGTTTTGTTAAAAATCGTTTTTATTTTCCGTCGCTTATGAAGTAACAAGGACCGAAGGTGCGTCTCTTTCTAAACATCGCCAGAGTATAGAGGACCGATATTCTTTTTTTGTTTTAAGTTTTTATTTAGCAATTTTGCTACAATTTTTTCTTAAATTAACTTAAAATTACACTTGATATTCAAATTTACAAAATAAATAAAAAAATAAGTGTAAACTAACTAAAATAAATATTTTTTTAAACTTTTTAATTTTTTTTTTTAAATTTGGTTCATTGATACTTTTAATTTAATGTATTCACTCAAGCCTTTCGAAAATATTGATTTTTGAACAACTAATTTTGATGTAGTGCTTAAGTAAAAATCTTCTTTAGTCCGGGTATTGTAAGTGTGATATTTGGAATTTAGATTTATAAATGGTTTTAATGATTCTGGTAGTAAATTATTATTAATTTTATAAATACAAATACAAACAATATAAAATATTAAATTTTTTACATTTAGCCAGTTTAATTTCTTTAACATTGGTTTTATTTTGATATATCTATCTTCATTTAAAATTATTCTCTGTGCTCAATTTTGTAAAATTTATAATTTTTCCAGAATGTCTTCATTAGCTAAGAGTATAAAATAGTTGAGCAATATAAAAAATATGGCAAAATTAATGTGTTGTATACACATTTTTTTGAGAAAAATTATAAATAATTACTTATTCTTCCTAAATATCAAATTCTTGCTGCTATTTTGTATATGATATTGTCGTAGTATAAATTAAACTTTAATTTTGAGTCTACAATAATTCCTAGATATTTGAATAAATCCACGATTTCCATTTTTTCATTTTTTATTTTAATTTCCAAATTTAATGGACTACTTTTAAAATTTATTGCATGCATTTCGTTTTATTAACATTTAACTTTAATTTGTTAGTACTTAACTAATTTAAAACTAATTCTAATAATAAAGTCAGAATTCAATAAATAAATAATTTGTTTCAAAGAATTGCCTTTTAAGTAAATTAACGTATCATCCGCAAACATCCGAGTTAAACAATTTTTTAAAATGGATGGTAGATCGTTTATGTAAAGAATAAATAATAATGGACCCAATTTACTTCCCTGAGGTACCCCAATTTTGATTTCTGTTTTTGATGATAGTGTGTTTATTATTTTAGTACGTTGTTTTCTGTTAACCAAGTAATTTTTAAACCATTCCAAAACTTTTCCTCGTATTCCATATTTATAAAGTTTTTGTAGAAGCCTCTCTCTGTCAATTGTCTCAAAGGCCCTTTTAAAATCTAAGAATATCCCAATCACTATTTCATTTGTTTCAAAACACCTTCTCCAATTTTCCACTACATACTGAACGGCAATTTCTGTTGAATATTTTTTTCTAAATCCTGATTGTTGAGCTACTAAAATTTCGTTTTCATCTATAAATTCGAAAAATTGCTCGTAAACCACTTCCTCTAATAATTTTTTAATGTCCCACAAAACATTAATAGGTCTCATTTCGTCATATTTTTTTGTGTTCTTTATTTTTGGTTCGGTTCGGTTTAATTCATCCGGAATTTCACCATTTTTCAAACATGTGTTTATTAGATTTAGTAGTTGATAACCTATAACTGCAAAAGTTTATTTCAGTAATTCTTTATTCATTATTTCTGTTTTATTCATGTTTGATTTTAATTTTGATATTTTATTTTTTAACTGATTTAAATTCCTAAAGTAATCTCATTAAATTCGCTCAATGTGTTTTCATTAACTTGAATTTTAAAAATGTCTGACGTTGTATTTGGTATTGAGTCAATAATTGTTTCTATACTTTCAATATAGTATCTATTTAACCTTTCTGCTACTATTTTTGGATATGATTCTTTTTTGTTATCAAAAATAATTTCTTTAATATCATTCCTAGGTTTGGAATTAATTAAAGTTTTTAAAGTTTTCCTAACTTTTTATTATTACCTTTATTTTTATCAATCTTGTTTTCAAAGTATGGTCTTTTTTCTTTTCTTAAAATTTAAAATCATTTCTTTTCCCCTTATACTCAAACCAGTCACTTTCACATTTGGTTTCAGAAAATTTTTAAAATTTTTTATCTCTTTCTTTTTTAGGTTGATATATTTTTTGTTGAACCAAGGTGTATCACATTTTTTTTATGGTATTATTTTTATTTCTTGTACCTTATTTAAACTTTTCTCTATATTATCATATATCTGTTGAAAAATAAAATTACTATCATTTGAATTTCTTCTCCAATCCCAACCAGTTAATGTTTTCGATCATTTTTTATAGTCAAAAATTTTAATGCAAGTTGTTTTTTACTCTTGTTTAGATGGTGCTACAATTTCAATATATGTCAATTTTCATCCTTTGATTTTGACTAAAATAAATTTGACTGAAAATTTGTCGCGTCTCTCTTTCTTTAAAATATGTCATACAGACAGGGTCTCTAGGTATGACTAAAAGAAACATATTGAAAAATTTTGCACAAATTTTCATTAAAAAAATGAGATTTTTTCTGTGTAAATTTATTGCACAATCGACTTTTCCATAACGCTGTTGAGATTAATTGTACTGTTGTGTAACATTTTTCCACAAAATAAATTACACACTCAAATTTTTAAAATTAACACAGATGTATTTATTCGTTTTTTTTACAATTATTTTATATTTTTGCACAATTTCAGTTGCACAGCGTATTGAAAATTGTTGCTTGTGGGTTAAGTAAAATATTCGCGATGTTACGTAAAATACAATAGTATTTAAATTTATACAAATATTTATATTTATTATTTTTTCTACAAGCGTCCGGAAAGTCTCACTTTTTCGCATGCATTTTAGTTTTGAAAGGTCCACTTTTCCGCACTGAGTTCAGAAATATTACTTTTCCGCACGCTTTTAAAAACTTAAGAATCGGTACATTAATATTATTTTTTTCGTATAATGTATACTAGAAGCTTATACGAAATAATATTGTGCTGATATGTCGTTGGTATTTTAAGAAAATTTTACCATAAAGGAGAACTGCGCAGTTTGTTTTTTCTGTTTTGTTTGTAAAATAATCAACGCAGCCAGTCAACTATATTACTACAAAATAAAATTAAATAAATTCCTTAATCTAAATTTTTACTGTTATAATAATTTTCTCAGCATTTCTTTAAAAACAATTTAAGGAAGTTTCCTAAACAGTTTTAAAATCAAGGGTCTTTCATAAAAGCACTACAGAAAAAAAGTTTTTTTATTCAACTTGTTTTTCAATGAAATTTGAGCCAAATTTGTAAAGTAATACCCTATAAAATCCAGATTTATCCAGAAAATGTATCTTGATTACGTTCTTTGAATTACTCTTTAGTTTTGTACAATTTTCTTTCTTCTTGACGTATACATGATTTTGCAGGTTTTGTATTATTAACCTTCAAATACTTTAGAAACTCGTACAATTCAACTGTTCAAACTGCGCTTTTATTGCGGCCCTGAAAATGACGTCACACTTTCAAGGTGAACCGACGCGAAGCTACCTGCGGGAAAAGCGACGCTAAGCTGACGGACTCCCTGCGAAGCGACGATTTTCCGATCTCATTTTTGGAATAGGCAAAAGGCCAATATACACTGCTTTATAAAAGTTTCCCATTTAAAAAAAAATCAGATTGTAAATCTTTTTACCCAACTGCAGCACGGCGGGTAATGTTTTTTTATTGTTGTATATAAGTAAGTATGTTTGTGTCACGCTAGAGGCTAAACGACTGAACCGATTTTGACAAAAAGGTGTCATTGATTTGCTTTTGATCCCGAAGGTGCTATAGACTATATTTTTTTAAACAGGAATTAACATAGCGGTCTTCAGACGCCATTTTGTCACATGATGTAGGGTTTAAGGCATTATCTAAATTTCAGACGATTTTATTGAAATTCCTTTGATTACCCATTGCAAATGTCCTCTAATTTGCTGTAGTTACTTTGTAGGCCTCCCTGCTCCCGCTCAAATTTTGTTTCCAACATCATTTAACTAGTTCCTCCCCCCCCGCCTCTCCCTCTCTTCTCCCCGCCATCCTTATTAGCAATAGCTATAGCTATAGCTTTCACAAATATAAGGCGATTTCAAAAGTTCTTTCTGCACACGCTTGAAGACTTTTTTCCAACATCATTTTATCCGCTTCCCCCTCCCTCTCTTCTCCCCTCCCTCCTTATTAGTAATAGTTGTATTAGTTCTTTCTGCTCACGCTTTAAGACTTTTTTCCCAACATCATTTTACTAGTTTCCCCCTTCCTCTCTGTCTCTTCTCCCCACCGTCCTTATTAGTAATAGTTGTAGCTATACCTTTCACAAATTTAGAGCGATTTCAAAAATTCTTTCGGTACACGCTTTAAGATTTTTTTTGACACCATTTTACTAGTTCCTCCTCCCTCTCTCCTCCCCCCTCCCTTTCACTCAATGGAAGGTAACACTGTTCGCGTCCGTAAAAAATCGACAGATACTTTTTGGGTAAACCGAAATGAATTGTAAGGGCATAGTGCTTTTTATAAGGCTGAATAAGAATTAAACCTAAAAGTTGGAACTAAAAAAAAATGTAAATAAAAAAAAACCCAAGTAGGGGAGATACGCAGATCCTGGACCAGGTTTAAGAAGGCAATGACGTCATGAACATCTGGTGTGCACGTGCAGAAATGACTGTGAAATTATTGAATTTGAAATTTTAGAATGCAGAGTGTTTTTTTTTACATTGAAAAGTTATGAAGGTGTGAAATTTTTGAATGTAAAATTTTTGTGTGGAGTGGTGAATTTGTCTAGTGGTGTTTTTGACACTCAAAAGTTGTGAAGGTCGTTATTTTGCCAATAGTATGAGTCGTATTTTTGATCTTGATATAATATTGTAATTATTTTGTATGTAGAGGCCAATAGTCTGAGTGGTATTTTGACCTTAATATGATATCGCATAGTTCCGAAGGCCATTCTTTTGTGTGGTTAAAATATTTTTGCCCAAACGCATTCTTAAAACGATAAAAAGTGATTGTGTGAAAAAGTCAACAAGTGGCGAAAAGTATACTTTAACCATTGAGTTGTATAACGCCCTAAAAGGGCGTTAGAGACGGAAAGACAAGGCATTTTTTATTGACCCTATCCAATTTGGTTCCTATGGTCGGGTATTTCTTTTACAATAAAAACAGAGATAGACATTATTGAACATGTGAAGCGGACAAAGATAGGGTGATTTTGCATGCTAATAATACCCTAGATAATATAAGGGTACTTTTATCTCTTTCACACTGACGGCATAAGTGCGACAGAAAAGCAGCTGGCTACCTTTAATCCACCTGCCGTATTTTGAGTGATTCTACCTGTTAGTCCGTGTATACAGGGAAAACTGATAGACAATGTTGTCTAAGTACGGAAATGATTTTTTTTTGAATTTTGTGCGGGAATATTACAAAAAGAAATCTTAAAACGTTTAAAAACAAGTTTAGAAGTAACTATTTGAGTTTAAACATGGTCCAAAATTGTTTTTTGTGCAAAAGAAGAAAAAAAATCCATAAAAAAACAACATTTCATGGGTAAGTCGTCTTGACAGATAGTTTTTCCTAAAACACGAGAAAGTTCAGTAGCGTCACGATAGATAGTTTTTTCTGCGACCGTGCGATTTTACCCTCACACATTTTGATTCAGAAAGTGTCACTTCCCCGCACTTTTTTTTGCATTGCATGAAAATTAACAAAAAGTATTTGATTTTCTTAAAAATGATTTCTTTTTAAATTCTTACATACCGATTTTTATCCAGTTGTTTTTGTTTTTTCGAACCAAACTTTTGACATGTCACGGTTGAGTTTCATACATCTTGATGAATTGTTACACACACTGATCTATGTTTTTATAAATTTCGATAAATTTAATGTTTTTTGCGGACTTTACAGTAATTTTAAGTTAAATTTTGGTCTTTCATCGCGAAAGTATATATTTATTATTATATGACCACCGCGACCGGTCTACAGGCCGGTATCATATGTTTATGTCCTTCTAATGTCATTTGACTATCATGCTGTCTTACTTAATAAGGTCACTTAGTTTAATTAATAATTTTGTCCTACATAATATAAAAGAAGAATAGAAACCAACAAAAAATTTGTGACACTTCGATTACCCATTTTCTTTGATTGCGATGGATTAGGGTGACCAGATTACGGTTTATTAGGGTGCCCAGAGTGCGCAAAAAAAGATTTTGAAAAATTTCCCTAAAAAAATTGAAGACCAAACACTCACTCGCCACTCAATGTTTATGGTCGCATACACTAATCCTAACTTGATTTCCGACGATTATGGACAATGGTTACCCCCTGGACATAAACCTAACAACTTTTACTATATTTATTAACAATAGGTAGGTTAGGTTTGGTTAGGTTGGGTTAGGTTCGGTTAGGTTGGTTCAGTTTGAGTATGTTCGGTTAGGTTCCGCTAGGATTGTTTAGGTTAGGTTTAGCTATATTCGGTTAGGTTCGGTTCAGTTTAAGCAAATCGAACCGAACTAAACCGAACCGTTAGATTCGGTTTGATTTGGTTCATTTCGATACGGATGGGTTCAGTTTGCTTTTGTTCAGTTAGACCTTCGATAAATTTTAAAAAAGTAAATAATTATTAATTTTTAGTGTTTTAAGGAATAAAAATTGATATAATGTTCAATTAAACTAATTTTTATTTGTAAAAATGTAGGAATCATAATTTTCTTGATTTTGTTTTGAATTTCATGCTTTTTTAAAAATTGTGCATTTTCATAAAATGACCAAAAAAACTGACCCGATTTGGATCAGTGACCTTAGTTATTTCAAGTTTTTGTTGACAGCTGATAGACGTCAGGGACCGTTTTGTTTCAGTTTGAAATGAGAAAATGCTTCTTTTGTAGCAATTTGTATGGGTTTTAATGGGGTTTTAAGAATGTTTCAATTTCAATTTTTTTAACAAAATCAACGATAGTCCGCAATTTTTTTTTTAGAAATCACTATAAAATGGTCTAAAATTATCATTTTTCAAAAAACTTCGTAGTTTTAAGAAAGGTGGTAAAACGTACCAGACCCCTGAAATGTGTTGCAGTCTAGGACAACTGGGCGCCGCCAACTCGGCGCCACCAACTGGGCGGCAGGCCAACTGGGCGCCGGGCCAACTTGACGCCGAGCCAACTGGGCGCCGGACTAAAATATTTTTTCTTGATAAAATGTGCAGATGAAAAACAACCTTAAAAAAATTAAAGTGGCGGATCCAAAATGGCGGACTTTCTTATTTATGCAGCGATATGTATCGAATATGGAACTTGGCGGTGTTTCAAGTCGCAGAACACTACACCTACCAAATTTCAACACTCGACTTAATAGATGTTGAAAGTTTTGTATAAATAACATATTTATTTTGTTTTTATCTGCACATTTTATCGAAAAAAAAAATAGTCCGGCGCTGAGTTGGCCCGGCGCCCATTAGGCCCGGCGTGGCGCCCTGTTGGCGGCGCCGAGTTGGCCCGGCGCCCGGTTGTCCCATTTCGAATTGAAATTTTTAGTTCCGAAATTTCATCTGACTCGAGCATAACTTGTAGTCCACCCAAGAAAAGAAGAGTTGAAGAAGACCCTTGTTCAATGAAAGAAAATATTTTACCTGGAAGGTACAACATTTGTAAAGTTCTAAGATGAAAACAATAATTTTAATACATCCACTGCACTTAGCATGCTTAGAAATTCTTTTTACTCTTTTTTTTTACTGAAGAGAATTTTGTAAACACACACAAGTAAGTATTCATGAATTATTTATTATTCAAACAGAAAATTGTTGATAAAAAAATTCTAGTGGAATTCAAAATTTTTATTTTGCGCCGCCACTGCCCTTTTTTATCCAAGACAAGCAAATAGAATATTTTTGCGATGTTGCATGTTTCCGGACTCACCAAACCGAAATTCTATTTTCATCCCTATTTTGCTCATTAAATTCTTACTTGTATTTGGTCAATTGCGATAAAAGCTTGATATAATGGCAATTTTGGCCCATGCCGGGTCTACCCGTAGGGTATAGAAGTCAATGACTTTAACATATTTGGGACAAATCGCTACAGGTTTGAAAAGTTTTATAAGATGCCATGTAAATAAAGAAGAAGGGGAAGACGAGGATGAGGAATAAGACCGCCGCTATATAGAAACCTTACGTGAATTTAAAAAGTAGAAACATTAGGATTTAGGTAGTACTGCAAAAAAAAAGTACAATGTCGTGGTTAGATCTTAAAGAGTATTTAAAATTACATGGTGAAAGAAACGTTTTATGACTTACTTTTTGAATCTGAACATGACCAAGTTTATGGTGGTGGTTGGTCGAGAAATGAACAAGAGTTGCAGAATTTGAGTAAAAAATATTCATTGGCTATTAAACATTTTAATCAATTTTTTTGTACATAACAATATTGAGACTTTAGTTATTAAATTATATGGCGGCAGGGTAGTGCCGTGGTATGGTCATCGGCTTCACATGCGGAAGGTACCAGGCTCGCGTCTCGAACGATGCAAAAACAAAAAAAAATTTGTCGCCATGACATGTCGCCGATTTCCTTTTCAGCGTTCAACAGCCGTCATCGAATAAGCATGCGATGCGATGCACGCAAAAAATATAAGTCGACATTGAACAACGAGAATATACGCAGGTGTAGTCCAGGAGCCGACACGAAGCTAGACAAGGAACCAGGGATAATAACCCAAGAGCCTGCATAAGTGCAATATAGTCGGAACCAGGACGGCGCCAGCATAAATCTCCTACAGCAGTCAACTTACGACGACCACGACTGTTGCGCTGAAAAGGAAAGAAGTCTATCATCTATAACCAAGTTCTGCTGGGATGATAGCCATGTTAGATAGATGCAAGTCTAACATGTAGCAGGACCACCTTTCGGAAGGGGTGTAAAAGCGTGGGTCCACTGTGTATACTTGCTACGCAGTTTAAAGATCCCTAAAGAGGTGTCAGGCGAAATTAAGTCCTCTTAGAGATAGAAAATTTGCATCCTAAAGGGCACGGTTCACGGGGTTTGCGAAAAGGGCGCGCCGTGTGCCTAGTCGCTAGACCAAAAATGGTCTCCCCACCACTACTACTAACTGTTAAATTATATCAATTAGATTTTATTGAGCAAGTGTTTTGAGCGGTACACAGAAGATGAAAACGATTTTTACTTATATATAATATAAATATATATATATATATATATATATATATATATATATATATATATATATATATATATATAAAAATTAACTATGTTTTAGAATAAATAGTATATAATATAAAAAATAAACACACATTTTTTGCAAACAATTTTGTTTTATTTAACGAAAAACGCAATACATATTTATAAATAATATTAGTTTGATTACTAAATTACAATAAATAAAAAAATACATTTACACAACATCAGACTTGGATATCCAAGAGTTATTTTCATCTGAGAACCCCAATCATTTAACAAAATATTGCTCTTTATTATTTATTTTCTTCTTAAAAAAAAATTTTACCAAATAAATTCCAGGTGTTTTAGTTTTTTCCCATTCATAAAAAGCACCATCAATACTTTCTAACTGGTAGGTGGGTGGATTCTTTTTAATAATATTAAATTGTTCCGTTGACCAAGATGGTGTATAGCCTTTTTCAAATAGTGACTTGTATTTACTAATTCTTACAATGTCGCCCAATTTAAACCTGAATTTTTTAGGTGCTATTTACGTGGCTTAACGTCAATAGGTCACATTCTAATAGTTCTGTGAAATGTGTTGTTGTATTTTTTAACGACATCTTGCAAAATATAAATCCACTTATAGCTTCCTAATGCAGAGAACTATTTATAAAGATTTGTTTTTAAATTTCTGAATACTCTTTCCACAATAGCAGCCTTCTTGACACTGTAAGTATGGTAGTGGTTGATTGAGCTCGTCTTCATAAGTTTGTGGAAATTTTTATTAAAAAATTCTGTTCTTTGGTCAAATTGTATGTTTTGGGGATAATAATCGGCTCGTTTAAAAACCTCATTGGCCTCTATATAAAAAATAACTACAATATCATATCAAGATCTAAAATACGACTCAAACTATTGGCCTCTACATACAAAAAAACGACCTTCACAACTTTTAAAGGTCAAAAACACCACTAGACCAATTCACCTCTCCACACAAAAATTTTACATTCACAAATTTTACACCTTCATAACTTTTCAAGGTAAAAAAAAAACCACTCTGCACACAAAAATGTCAAATTCAATAATTTCACACTCAGTTCTGCACGTGCACACCAGATGTTCATGACGTCATTGCCTCCTTAAAAGTGGTCGAGGATCTGCGTATCTCCCCTACTCACCCAACTGCTAACCTTACTTGTTATTACTAGCCGCAGTTGGGTACAAAATTACCCAATAACCTGATTCATAAAAATAAAAATTTGTATAATTTCGTAACTGCGCTTTGGGTATCAAAACTAAAAGTTGAAGCACATCGTACATCATAGGTATACCTATCCATTTTATACTTAACTGCGACTAGTACTTACAAGTAAATTCAGCAGTTGGGTGTTTTTTTTTATTAATTTTTTTTATAATTAGACTGTTACCAGACAAGAAAACAAAAACTTAGAGCAAAGTGGCCAATAGATAAGGTTTGAAATGTTGCATGGTGTTCATAATAAACTATAATAGTAGATCAATACTAGTCTACTGGGTGACTTATTTAGAGGCACTTTTTTTGGTTCATTCTTTACAGATCAAACTGTTAAAGTTTTAAACTGCAATTTTGTTTTTCACAAGATTTGAGTGAAACAAACAAAACCTGCAGAAACAGGATCAGGCGTTTAAGCAGAACATTTTTGTTCCCCTTTTTAAAATCCAAAATGCCAAACAGATTCAAAGTTGAAGTAAAAACAGCTGGTTTATTCTTAAGTTTTTTTATTTCGTAGAAAACTTCTGTTTCCACCACGTAGAACAACAAGGTGCAAATCCTTAAAATCGATCTAGTGGTTCTAAAAAAATTAACTTTGGGTTCAACCAATGTGTTACCGATTAGACGATTACTAACTCAATTCTTGTTGCATGTATTACCTCATAAATTAAATTTTCGGGAACCGATTTTAATGAAGTAAAAAGCAATTTGGTGAAGATGCATTGCTCTTTAAGGATAATTATATAAAACTTGTTGCTATCTTCAAATACAAGTCATTAACTTGACCCTTAAAAGAAGCTCGCTTTTTCTTATTTTTCTTAAATAAACCGGAATTGAGACTCTGAGTGAACCAAAAGTGCCCGAAGATGACCTGAACCTGACTGGAATTGACTAAAAATAAATATAAAATCTAAAAAAACCCGGAAGTCGCCGCAAAAGTAACCGAAAGTGCTTGAAAATGAACCGGAAATAACTGAAAGTACACTGGAAGTGACTAAAAGTGAACCAAAAGTAAACTAGTTTAGGCACAATGGTACTGTGGCAAAATTTGCTGTACCATCATAAAAATTTCTTGTCATAAAAATTGAGTTTCAAATTTTCTGATATTTTTCAAAACTGATTTTATAAAAAATTAAAAAATAAATAAAAAAATCGCTATTCTGGGAAGAGGTCTCCGCAAACAAATTATCAAAAACTAAAAAAAATCATTTAATTACTATTAGCAAAGTTATGCCAGCCTAAATGTTAAGAAACGTATTTGAGGTCTTAAATGTGCAAAATATACAGGACACGGCATAACCGTGCCACAATACAGTCCAAAAATTACCGCACATGGTCAAAAACGCCCATCTTATTACCTGACCTGACAAATACGGCGCAAGGTTTTACCGCCCAAAATTTTTTTAGACACAGAGATATTAAAAATGTAAGTGATTAACAGTTTTTATAAAGATGCAATCCAAACAAAATACAATTAATTAAAATAAAATCGGTTAGGAAATAAAAAAGTTGTGAATGTTCCAATTTTTCTGTTTTTTATGTTTGAGCTGCCATATTGTATTTGGTATGAGTTTGACAGATGTCCAATAAGCGGAAGTGTGTTCCCAAAGGTAAGGGCTTTCAACCACTGGAGTCAACTTAACACTAAAAGTGTAAAAAAAGCTTCTAAGCGAATATTGTTTGATTTAAGGCTTAGATAATTTACCATTATAATAAAATTGCACAGCTAAAAATGGATTATATCACTGAAGGTTTTTAATTACGAAGATAAAGGACTCAAAGTTACTGTAAAAGAACTTTATAGATACTAATACTACTTTTATGAAGAATTTCTTAAAATGGTTTAAATTTCGACAATATTTTGTGCGTTAAAAAGTGGTGATATTTTATAACTTTTATTAAAAAGGTCAATAAAACTGAGAATAAAACTATAAATTAAACAACAGAAGTTACCACTACCATCACAAAAGCAGTGCGGTGCGTATCTTACAACACTGATAGTGATTAATTGCTACTAGAACTACAACCTCAACGAAGTGTCATATAAGTATTTCAAAAACTATATAATGATTTTTTGTTAGTTTAAAATAGCCTATTTTATGTTTTAGTTAATTTTGTTATGTAAAACATAATAAACACATGTCCTGAGTGGGTTCATAATTGAAAAGTAAGACAAATATCAAATTACTTACTTAAGCGTATTTATTGTCGAATTGCAACTGCAACAGCAACCGTAGCTGCAACCAAAACCTCTATGTCGGCTCATTGCGAGCGGCATGAAGTATGTTTGCGAACCTGCTCCCAACACAGGGAAAGTAACGGTTGCAGTAAGTTGCTGCTTGCTAATAAGTACGCGGCCTAATGTATTTTTATTTCTTGTTGCATATGCAGATGTACGAGGAACATAGACGGCGACACCAATCTACTGTCGCTACTAACACTTACCCTTAAACTTTACCTAACCTAAATTTAAACCTCACGGACGTTGCATATAGTTTTATAGCTACAGTGAATTTTCAATTTAACAAATCAGTCGAAGAATAGAACTAAACTGAACATTTTTGGACTATAATTTTTGTATGTTTTCGGTAATAAAGCACCACATCAGTCGACAGTTTCTCGTTGGTATGGAGAATTCAATCGTAGACGGATTAGTCTTAGCGACGATCCAAGGCCAGGTGCACCAAAAACGGTTGTCACCTAGTAAAACATTGCTGCTGTGCGCATGCTCATCACGGAAAATCGATATGTGAGATATTGCGAGATTGAGGCTTAATTGGGGATTTTAAAGACCTCAATTTAAAGGATTTTGCATTAAAAATTAGAGGTAAGAAAACTAGCTTCCCGCTGGATACCGCATCTGTTAACCGAAGAACAGAAGGGAGCGACGGTCAATAGTTGTCAGAAAACTGTAGACCGCTATGAGGCAGGAAGCTCAAAAAAACGTGTACAGCATTGTCAGTGGCGACAAATCGTAGATTTACTTATATGAACCCGAAAATAAACGTCAGTCGTCTGTTCGGGTGTCCCAAGATGAAGAAAAGCCAGCAAAAGTAATCCGTTCTCGAAGTTTATGTAAAGAGATGATCACGACAGTTATCTCAGCAGCAGGCCATTTAGCAAAAATTCCTCTGTTAGTGACGATTGGTACATCACCATATGTTTGCCGAAATTTATAGCTGAACTTCGAAAAACAAACCCCGAACGATGAATTATCCTCCAGCAAGCCACTGGCAGTTCCCACAAAGCACAAAAAACCATAAAATTTTTAACCCAACAAAACTTCGAATTGTTGAACCATCTTCCATACATTCTCGACCTAAGTCCCAACGATTTATATGCTTTTCCGAAAATCAAGAATGGACTGCGTGGTCACATATTCCAGTTGCCAGAGGAACCAGTCGACGTCTTCAAGGATGCAATTTTGTCAGTACCAACAAACGAGTAGAATTACAGCTTTGAGAAGTGGTTTGAACCTATGCAAAAGAGCAATAAATTTCGTGGAGAATACTTCAAGAAACAAGTCTTTAAATGTTATCTACTGTTTTATTCTAGCTGTATAAGCAAAACAAAAAAAAACCCTCCTATTAAGTGAATCGCAATAAGATTTTATACTTGTTCTTAATATACACGGTATCATATAACTAACGAAACACCTATATAACACAAAAACTATCAGTTCTTCGAAAAACTATTTTAAACAAAACTTTTAGGGCTTATAATTATCTAACTAACTGTCATCTTGTCTTTAAAATTGACAGATTGTTTGTAGGTTACTTTGGGTTCAAACAAGGTTTTTTAAAGGAAACAAAAATTATCTACTCTAAAATGTTGGTTGGGCAGAATTTCCGAAGTAGTGGTGATTTTGATATAAATTGGTACGATTAATAAACTTATGAAGACATTTACAAAAAAAATTTTTTTTCCCGTATACGTAATATATCCGGCGTCGCGACGCTTTCAAATGTGACGTGACATTGATCCAGAATTTCTGAAATAACTTAATAACTACATTAGATAGGACAGTTCTAATTTCACTTTTAGGCAGACAATGTGTGCCTTTCTAACAAGGTATTACACTTTAGAAGCGTGATTAAGTTCCAATAAATAAAAATTGTTAAATTTAGTTTTTATCAAAATTTACATTTTTGTATTTTTCCTTAATTTTGGTTTATCTGAAGCGGTTAAGTGGTTTTAGGGGTGATTTTGAGTTTGGTTGCAAACTAAGGTTCCTTTTGAGTCTGCCTATAAGAATATATTATAACTTATATTTTTCACTTGCAGGAAATGATGCAAAAAATTTGTGAATTTGGTCAAGTCAGTTTTTTTATAAAATCCATGGATTTCGCTCATAACAAAAACATTTTTTTACTACACTTTATTTTGAACTATTTTTTTCTTAAGTTTTTATTATTATGTTTTAGAAATTAAAGAAAATTTTAAAAAATATATTGCAGTTCAAAAAAAATAGTCAGGGAGTTTGGGAATTTAATCCAAACACAAGAAATGATACTTTAAAAATCCTTGTATTTTGAGTCAATTTTGGCACCTCTTCATTCATGTCCATGGAATTTTTATATTTCCCGGGTGATTTTGTTCCTTCAAAAGAATTTACTTTCCCAAGGAACAAGCTTTTAAAATTTGTGTAAATCTCCAAAAACCATATTGAAATTTTCATGCCATTTGCCCCCAAAAATAGCTATTTTTAGAGAATCTATGAAATCCCATAAAAACAAATCGTTACTGTTATTAACTTGCTGTAGATCTATGACTTGAACTTAACTATAGAAATTTTTGTACTTCCATTATATAAAGCATTAATTTTTTTTTAATTAGTGCTGACCATATACTATTATCCAGTTTATTAAAATATCGGATGAAGCAAAAAAAAATGGAATTTTTTTTCGTTATAACACTTGAACTATGCCACCGATTTTATTGAAAAAAGCTGGTGTTTGCAGGAAATGAATCAGGATTAAAAAAAAATTATCCGCTTGAAATTACAAGATGGCGCACAAAATCATGTTAAACCCTTTAAATTTGCTTGTTAATTTTTATGTTCCAGATCGTTTTTTAGTTTTTTTTTAATTTATAAAAAAATCCTATTTCTCCCACGCACGGACGAGGTACGTATTACTAAAATCAGTTGGATCACACATATACTATGCTATAGTAGTGTGAGCTATGGTGATCCTAATTTTTTCGAGAAAAAAAAGTTGCTCCGATTTCAAAATTTTTTATATATCTTTGCGTTTCAGATGATTTTGAAACTTTTTTGTCGCGCCGTCTGTCTGTCTGTCTGTATGTCTGCCTGTAACGACCAACGCGCATAACTCAAAAACCGCTCGGCCGATTTTATTGAAATTTGGTACCTAGGCTGGGTCTTGGGTCGAGATGGTCCCATTTAAAAATGAACAAAATTTACCGAACACAAGCCAAGTAAAAGGGTGGGGGAAGATTTTAAAAATTAGAGTTTCGTGAAAATATGGCGTGTCTGATATCAAATGAAAGGTAATTAAGTATGGAGTTAAACAAAATACATTTTAGTTTTTGTTTTTTTAAGGGTAGATTTAAAAAATTTGAGTTTAAGTCAAAACATGGCTTGTGTGGTATCAAACAAAAGGTAATTTAGTCTGGAGTTGAATAAGATATATTTCAGATTTTAGTTTTATTAGCTCGCACGTACACTATAACTATAGTACCTAGTGTGAGCTTAGGGGCCCATATATTGGCAAAGTATTTTATTAGACACCCGGTCTATTTTACATTTACTGCAATATTTTTTTAAATAAGTTTTATTAATATTTAGACAAGAAATAAGAATAAAAAAATTATTAGTAGTACTTAAAAAAAATTATTTAATCTTAAGAGCAATTTTTAAAATTGCTGCATAAAACTAAAAACAAAATTGTCCTACAAATTATCGTTTTTGAGATATTTGACAAAAAGTAGGTTAATATCAATCTTCACATTTAGGGCGTCGCGACGCTACCTATAATGTGACGCCGAGCAAATCACTATTTTTTCCTAACTTCATAGGGAGTCCTTAAACAGCATGCCAAGTTATATCAAAATCACCCAAAAATTTAATATTTCCAATTTGACTGTCCGACCCTGTATGAAAGTCATGAGTTTCATTTTAAAAAAATAAAAGATACAGAAAAATGGGTTTTCATAAAAAAAAAGTTGGATGGCCATAAATTAACTCAGAAATGATACGTCAATGACAAATTTAAGGTGGCACTTTGGTTAATAATAATTATAAGGCCTGAAAGTTTTGCTTGAAACCTGTTCGAGATATTAAGGTGTTCCGCTACTTATGTGATACTAATATTCTATGAATTGCCTCATATTTAAATATTATTATATCTCGAGTCCCGATAAACTAAACTAACCTTGGAAAAGTTAATAATAACCCTGGTCGATGGGGTGGCATAAGCTACAAATAAACAAGACCGGGAAATCAATGTGGCGTTGCATTTTAAACGGGTTTTGCTGTTGGTTAACAATGACATATTTTTGCAACAAATACTTGTGGCATTTATTTATGCTTATTAAAAACTTGAAGAAAAGATTTAAACTAGATAAGTTGCAAAAAAGGAAAAGTTCTTTTTTGTATGTCTGTCTGCTCGTAACCGGCAGGCTTTTACAAAAAGGTGTAAAAGCAACTGCTTTTCAAAAAACATATTTTAAAAAACTGCCTGTTATTAAAGCAGTTTTGCAATATATGTTTTCTAGTTTTACCTAAAAAAAAACATTTATAAGTTTTAAAAAAAATAGCATACGCAAAAAAAAATTACTTCGGTATCCCAAGAACACTTTTTAAAGTTTGAAGAAAATTTATTTATAATAACAATTTTAAAACCACTTAAAATATAATAGCGGCTTTAGGCGTTTTATATTTTTTTTGCAAAAAATAACTTAGGTTGCCCAAGTTTGGGTTTTTGATATTAGGGAAAATTTAATATCTTTGAACCGCAACATATATCCAAAAACAATTTAAGTGATTAGATATCAATATTATTTTCCTCAAATCCTGTAACAATAAATGTTCAATGAGCTTTCGCTTTTAAGATACTCGCTAACAAAATTAATTGAATTTTTGATGACATAAAAGCTTTAAAACGCTAATTTTAAACAAATTTAAAAAAAATCCTTATATTCAGGCAGGAATATACCGAATATAAATGAATTTCATTTTAATGGGTTAAAAATAAAGTACGTTTTTTGAGAAATTTAAATGCACAATTTTTTATTTTTAAGGGACAAAAGATGTTTTCAAAATATATTTTTTTAAAAGAAAATAATTGCTAATAATTGCCTCTTATTTAAATATTAAATCGCGATTCCCGATTACCTAAGCTAACCTTGTAAAAGTTAATAATAACCGTGGTCGATGGGTTGCATAAGCCAAGGACTGTACACAGAGAATAGGATGGTCCACTTCGCGAAATCTGTCAGACTGTTTTTAATACGTCACAAAATACTCAACGACATAACCTCACTTTTTCGTAAAATATAAACAAAAACTAATTTTAAAACGTTTTTTTTTAAACCATCTCGCTGTAATG
The DNA here is from genome assembly GCA_963576565.1 of Aspidapion aeneum. Classification (NCBI taxonomy): domain Eukaryota; kingdom Metazoa; phylum Arthropoda; class Insecta; order Coleoptera; family Brentidae; genus Aspidapion; species Aspidapion aeneum. The sequence goes on from OY755042.1 coordinate 21,496,062, forward strand.
TAGAAGGATAATAATAATATACAATTTTATGTAAAAATATCATGGGTGTATCTTCTTCAGAAAATAGTTTACAGAACCCCTCAATCATCAATAAAATCAAATAAATTTTTTCATTGTCATTCATCAGCATTTGCTTAAAAAACATGTTTATATTTGGAATATCATCTAGAATATTTTGTGAATAGCATTTTACTCCCCATTAGAATACCTATGCCTAGAATGATCGGTGATCAGCTGCCCATAGTAGGTGTACAAAATTCATTTACAGGACTGTGCAGGACACTATATTGTCCGGCTTAAGCTATAATGCTTTTATCCAACATTTGGACAATTTTGATGCTGTCTTAATCACTACATTATTCTACTTATCAATTTCTATTAGCAAATCTTCTTAAGCTTTTATGGTTTTTAAGAAGCAAATAACTTACCATTATCAGAAAGTAGCATTTGTATATTATTTTTCAGGTTTTTTTAATCAAAACTAGGAACATTTTATAGGTAGATAGCGGCATTCTAGCTTAAGCAGTATACATGCACCCTGCAATCCACTACAGGACCAAAAATTTATTGCTAATTCCTGTAGAACAATGCATACATTTCATTCCACTTATCACCTAGTAGTACCACCTAGAGTGAGGGGCTCATCAATATGTAAGGACCTATACAATATCTCGACACTTTTAATGACCACTCATATAAGAATCAGGACCTGGCACAACCTTTAAGGACTAACAGGGTCAACAAAAATATGGTTTATTAAGTCCCTGTACAAAGTTTTTGCTATTGATCAGCAACAGGCCCAGAGGTATTTTTTGCACTTAAGAAATATTCACTTTTTGTCAGTAGCAGCTTGTGGTAGAACAGGGCACATTAGTTGAATAGAAAAAACCAAGAACCATAAATCTTTGGTAAAAACAAGATATTGTTGGCAAAAATCTTCAGTTTTCATGTCATTGGTACAGTATGAAACCTCATTCCACATGACATGATATACCTTATACAGTTTTTCTTTCAACTGATGTAGAGTGTTCTACAACATTGCTAGGTTTAAAAGGAAATAACATGTGTACCTACTGAGGTATGTACATTGCTCAACTTCACCTAACTAGCAGCAGTACTAGCTTTTTGTCCCTTATTATTTTAGTAATTAAAATCTCACTTTTTGTCCTGTTGAAGCAATTTGTAGTTATCAGTATTATAACTTATTGCTTCATCTAAATGTTGCCTATAGGTTTGATTTTATGAGGTATATGTTAGTGCCCCCAAAGATATGCCATCTCAGGATACATGTTTACATATTTAAAGACAAAAAATAAAATGATTAAATAAAAGTTATTTTCCTATTTTAATTTTGACCAAATTTATTATATTTATTGATTTATAATACTAGAAATTATCTAAGTAGATAAAGTCTTTAGGCATCTGTATACATTTTTAGAATTTTTTTGTTATATCACTCATAATAGCAAAAAAATAACAAACCTGTATACAATATTAAGGGGGGTTATTGATTAGAAGCAATAAGGAATTGGTTACCATAAACATCAGGATAACAAATCCTGAATTTGATAAATGAAACGTAAGAAGAATGAACCATGGGGGCAAAAAATCTAGTAGGTATTTTACCTTTCTAAGAAATGTCCTAGTATTTTTTACCCAACTGCAAGACCTTTTTACTTCTCAGCATCATTTTGTTTTTTTTAAGTGACACTAGCTTCTAAAAAATTTAAAAAAATATAATAATATATTACATTTTAATAATATATATAAAAAATATAAATATATCTTTAAAAAAACTGTGCTAAAGCAAAATCTCCATTGTGCAAAAACTAAAATTGATAAAATTGACAAAACAAAAACTTATAAAAACATTATTATTACATTATAAATAAATTATTGGGGAGGCAAAGAAAACAACTAAATTATACTTAGAATAGATTCTGAAACTATTAAAGATACACACTAACAGTCGCAAACCAACTGAATACTCATTTTTGTACAATAGCAGACTCTGATACAAAAAATTCAACAATAACTCTATCAATTTGCATAAAATCAGACTTTAACTAAGTAGTTTTCTTTTGTACCAACATCAACCAGCAAATGTTCCTCGATTTCGATGCTTGTACCTGCAGTTAGCTCTTCAGGATCAACTTCTATTGATTTCACTGATAGGTTTTGACTTGGCACAGATGTATTCCTTAGTATTGTTTTGGAAGTACATAAGCCTGTAATAAAAAAACATATATAAGGAACTTTTTTAAAAAAAGGTAGTTTCACAGTGTAAATTTTGTACTCTAGTATATATGGAATTCACAAAAAAACATGAGGTTTTAGAAATTGTCCAAGTATTATTTTGTTATGACATTTTTGTCAAAATTACAGTAGGTGTCCCAAATTAAGTTGGCACTATTGATAACTTCACTATTATTGGAGTCAAATTAGTACACTAGTAGCCTTGTTTGAGCTAATTAAGATATTCAAAACAGAAAAACAATTAAATTGCACATTTACAGAAAAAAATATGTTTAATGTCTAATTTGTGTGGTTGTAGAGGTTTCTTCATAGACAAGGGGTGATCAGCTGCCCACAGTAGGTCTACAGGACTCCATAGGACACTACAATACACTACAGGATCAAGAATTAATTAAAGTCCTGTAGGATGGTGAACAAATTTGGTTCAGCTGATCACGCCTTGTTCATAGATTAACACACAGGCCTAAATAAATTCACATGCGGCTTAGTGTTACATTAAGTAATCTCTGGGGGGGGGGGGGAGGGTTACCTTTGTGTCATAGTCTTGGCCATAGGTCGTTACACTTTTGTGACATTTTTAACCTATTTCTTTATCAAAAAATCTGAAAAATGTTATGTTGTTGAGTTGTTTTTATGAGAACATGTTTTTTGTCAACATAAGGTATGTATGTATTCGAAAGTGGTGGCAGGCCCTACTTGACCTCCATGCACTGTGACCACATATGGATCTATTGTGCCCACGTACCTACATACTGAGTTTGACTAAAGTGGCATATTTTTTTTTCCACCCAGCACTTAAAAAACTGCAGATTACAACAATAAATGATTTAGGCTTAACACAACATAAGGTATACCTACACAACATATTTAATTTTTAATATATTTGTGGTTAGGAAATATGCTTGGAAATAGGCTCGGAAATAGGTATGTTTATGTCAAAGTCACAAAAGTGTAACTGCCTATGGCAAGGACTATACACTGAATGATTTTTTTATATTTTTCTTGAAAATGCGTTACGACAGGAGAAGGGCGGCAAAAAATCCTGAATTTTGGCATTACATAATTAAAGAATGTGGCCCTAAATAGATTTAAAAAAAAATTAAAAATGATATTTACCTAGCAAATTATCTTGAAAAGGAATTTCGAAATCTGTTCTGTAGAAATGCTTTCGTGGGATCCATATTGTCTTTTCCACAACGCCTTAGCCACTCTTGCAAAATAGTCTTGGGAACAGTCATTGGAAGGTGGAAATTTAAAAAAACTCATAAACGTAGAACTTCTAAGTTCGAATAGTGGGATTTACATCCAGAAACCGCACAGGATGCTCCTGGGATTTTGCGATTCCGAAAATTGTTTAAAATAACGAAAATAACAATACAAAACCAAGATTCCACAAATTTTTTCCCTTAAAATAAATAAAAATGCGAAACGCACGGAAAAATTAACCTCACTTTGGATTCGCGAAAAAATCAATAAGTTCGGTTGTCCTTTTTCAAGTAATGTGAATAGAAAAGGAAAGACCACCCTATCAAACAGATCAAGGGTCTTTTGAGAAGGATGAGTAGGTTCATAGAAGGATGGCTCAACACCTTGAGGATTTTGTGACGTAGCGAAATTTGCAATATATGGAAGTGGACCGTCCTGTTCTCTGTGTACAGTCCTTGGGCATAAGCTACAAATAAAGACCGGGAAATCAATGTGGCGTTGCATTTCAAACGGGTCTGTTAACAAGGACATATTTTTTATTTTTATGGCAAAACTTGAAGAAAAGATTTGAACGAGATGAGTTGCAAAAACTGGTATTCGTGATTAGCACATGTATGTGTAGTTTTATGACGTGTGGTGCAAATAATACGTTAAACTGTTTAAAAACAAGTGATAATAGGACAATACTTCTTTTGTAGTAGTTTAATATGTTTTGGCCTAAAAGGTGGACTTCTTTTGTAGTAGTTTAATATGTTTTGGCCTAAAAGGTGGGAAGTTACATCTTAAAAGGTAGAATGTGACCTAAGCTTAAACGATGCTGTAATAATTTGTGTTTTGTGATGAGATGACTCAAAATGACTCTCCTATATTAAAATCCAAGAGCCGCCACCGGCGTATACCTTTCAATCCAGTGCCGTAACTAGGGAAGTGCGACCGGTGCCTCCGCACAGAGCGCTTTCTGAGTCAATTTTTATAGAGGGGGGGCGCCAAACTTTAACCTTGCACCAGGCGCCAATCACGCTAGTTACGGCGCTGTTTCATTCGGCACTGGTACAAAATAGCGCAGGCCATAATAGCGCGGCCAAATAACGCAGGCAATAATAGCGCATGGCCAAAATAGCGCATGGTCATAATAGCGCAGGCCAAAATCGCGCAGACCAAAATAGCGCTTGCACAAAATAACGCATGCTTAAAAAAGCGCATGCCCAAAATAGTGCATGTTCAAAATACCGTATGCATAAAATAGCGCATCCCTAAAATAACAAATGACTTGTTTCTCGAAATCCTAAAGGGTGTGAATCTGAACCGAATCAAACCGAACCAACATATTTTTAAAAAAACTTTCCCGACTTCTTTCCTGAAATCCTAGAACCAAACCGAACCGAACTGCAACATCCTGAACCGAACGCAACCGAACCGAACCGGACCAAACCGAATCGAACCGAACCAACATATTTTTTCAAAAAAATCTTTCCTGACTTTTTGCCCGGGATCCTAGGAGGTATGAATCCGAACCGAACCGAACCGAGTTCGATTCGGTTCGGTTTGGATTCACACCCTCTAGGATCCTGGGAAAGATGTTAGGATTCAGTTCGGTTCAGATTCAGACCCTCTAGGATCCCGAAAAAGAAGTTATGTGCTATTTTGGAGATGCGTTATTTTGGCCTGCGCTATTATGACCATGCGCTATTTTGGCCATGCGCTATTATGACCTGCGCTATTTTGGTCATGCACTATTATGGCCTGCGGTATTTTGGGCACGCTATTATGGCCTGCGCTATTTTGTACCACTGCCGTTTCATTCTGCCCCGAGGTGACACCTTTTCTTGCTGTGGTACAGGTAAAATTACGGGGTACGGGTAGACCTCATAAGATTTCTATCAGGGGAAATTAATCGACCTCTGCCTTCCGTAGATTTCAGGTACTCTCTGACCCGGAGGGTTAGTACCTGTTTAGGGTCCCTTTCCCAGAGGTACGGGAGAAGACCACACCGGTATGAAAGTCGAAGAGGAAGGACCGCGATACGGCTAACAAAGAGTAGGTGGCAACCCTTCTTCTTGCAGAAAATAAAATAAAAGAAAAAACACAGCAGCGTATGACTCAGAATGAGCGGCACCAACACGCCTGGCAAGCGTGGTGTTTTAATGCCACTATTTAAGCCTTCTTTGATTCATCTTTGGACATAGGGATCCCCCAATATCTTCCACTGTTCTCTGTCTGTCGCCGTGTTCATCCATCTAGGTCCCGCATCATTCCTCTACTTGTTTTATTTTTTCTTGTTTTATTCCGATTTGTTATGATTTTAGTTTTAGTGTAGATTACACTATGGCCAATTAAAATGCGTTGGGTGAAATTTGTGGCAAACTAAAAGACGTTGCCGCCATTTTGTGACACTGTAAATAGAATAATAACGCTGTGCCAATTTGTGAGACTAAAAAAATTACTGAGTAATTAAACAAATATCTGGAAGCAGAACTGTATTTTCCAGCTAGGTAAAACATTGATATGCCCGGTAACTTTTATACAGTGGAGAAGGGGGGGTTCAGAAATAAGAAAATTTTAAGCGCTACAGTGTTTTAATATCAATGTTTTACAAAGAAGATCTTAATTAAAATACAGTTCAACCCAAACGTTGTAGCCAAACAATGAAACTCTACTTGCTTCCGAGGCTTCCAGAGTATTTGTGTAATTAAGAATAACCAAAAAAATTGACAAACAAAATAAAATTCTAAAAGATTCCTAAATGAATCAAAATGACACAAATAGAAAGTTCCTTATAGGTAGATGCACATTTCCAACAGGTCACAGTGTACCTATATTTGAGTCAGTAGTGTGAGACTCCATTATATAAATGACTGTAAAAAAAAACCTATACTTACAAAATCATTCCGTCATAGGGGAGATCTGGACCAAATATCTGCTGTCATCAGTCTACGTTGGGTAGAATGAGACAGACAGCAACCCAGTCCGAGATCTACCCCATGAAGTAAAACAATGTAAGGAAACCGCTAAAAAAAATATAACCTCATCTCTCTTTTGTCTCTGCAAAGTTGGTTCATTGGATTGTACAAATAACACAAAGATTTAGTTCATCTTGTATAATTCAATGGTAAAATCAGATAAAAATACAGGAAACATAAAAAAAAATTAATGAAATGGATGAATACAAGGGCTAAAATAGCAAACACTTTAAGTTTCACAGAAAAATTATCTTAAATATTCCGCAAAATTGGGGCTATGACGTCATACCTTTATCTTGCGTTCACAAGAAGTGTTAAAATTATATTTAAAAATTTATATGAAAGATTATATCTAAATGTTGCTTGCTCCTACCTTGGTCCTTTAATTATTTCTTTTATAGTTACGGTAGATGGGTTCCCTAGAGTGTTGTATAGTTCCTCGCTGCTACATCGGTCCCAGTTCTGCCCGCGCCTCCCCTAGTGCTCGCTTAGCACATCATGCTGGGCAACACAGGGTCTTAGATCTGTTACTGGATCCTTGCCCGAGCATAAAAACCCTTTCCCAGGGTTACAACTGGCTCGTCGATGGAACAGAACCTCGTTCCACCAGCACAACTGTCCCGTCGATGGAATGGACGGTGCACTGCTCTTTCCGTAGGAATGGCGTAGGTCGCCTTTTAATCCCTCTCAAAGGGTGTGAGCGTCACTTAAGATTCGCCTAAACAACGACGGCTCACAGTTATACCGTCTTTGGTATAATCTGCAACTACTGCAGTGCCATTAAATGCCAATAACCACAAAAACAATGGCGACACCAATAGACGGCCACCAGCCCAGCCAAGATTCTTTAGGAAAGAGACAAGGCACTTTGTCGAGAACACACAACACAAAAAAATGAAGTTGCCGGAAACCGTTCGTAGATCTGGTAGGGACAGTACACAGTCCCAACCAAATTTTCCCGGTTAAATTCAAATAAGAATGCAAATGCATTTATAAAAAAATGCTCTCACCGAAAAATCACTAACTCCGGTTTGCGAGACTGGAGAAAAAAAAAACCCGCGGTTTTCAAACTAACCAATGAGGAAATACATTAATACTGCCGTACCGGTCAACAGGGGGCAGCATCGACCAAGGGGATATCGAAAATACGTAAAACGCACATTGAGGTGTTGTCGGATCTATTTCCACGGTTGAAATTTTTATAACGAGGACATCGAGACACCCTCCATACATAGACCGAACATTTGCCTACCGGACCCCTGCCAACATAGCAAGTAGGAGGAAAATAACCAGCCGGACTATAAGAAGCTCAGCATTGAAACCATCAACTGTAAATTCAATTACTGGAGATCAGAGCATGCAGCAAACCCAGGAATATTTGAACAGTCAACCAATTCCCATATGAGTAAAGCTATACTAAGTGTAGAATTTAGTTGTATTTTAGTTACAGTTTTAGTCAAAAGTTTCCTTTGCTCTTTATATATGTTTTCTCTAAGATTTATATCGTTTGACGCCATTTTTGTAAAACATTTCTACATTAATAAAGTTGTTTCTGAACTTGAACCCAAAATACACATTGAACTACTGCTCAAACCCGGCCTAAGAATGTTCAGATATTAAGTTTGCCGACCACTAGCTAGCCAGACACAACCTGTAATCCGACTGAGTTAGCTATTAATTTTATTTAACTATAATTACATATAAATTTATATAATATAAAAATATGATTTTGTTTATTCTTTTAGTCCTGGTTTTTATCACTCGTTTATCTCCCATTTACAAAAGTGCATAACTCGTATTTATTTTATCTTCTCCTTATCAAATTAATAAAGATATCAAAGGGGGCGGAGCCTCGGTTGTTCTTGGTCAAACCGTGGACCTCAATATGTTTTCGTGCTATAAAAACTAGCTAATCCGTGAAAGATATGAGGTTCGGAAGAGAAATTATTGTCCCACTATCCTCGAAAATAAACATAAGCGATTGAAATGTTCATCTAAATGCCCTCTTCATGTTACTGAAACCATTTGTGATGCGGCAACGCGCCATTCCCCAGCAGAACAGCTGTTTATTTTGATGAACGTCAAAGAAAATTCCGAAATTTTACAGATAAACAAAACAATCAAAAGTTTTTATGTGATTTTTCCCGAAACCTGTGATCTCAAGTTCCAATTACGATGTCCAGATAATACGATGTGCGCAGTGTCCACAGTAATTCGATGGAATGCGTCCTTTAACTTTCAGGTAACTTTCTAGACACTATATAACCTCCAAAGACGAGTCGAAGAGCCTTGATTATTTACCTAAATAAACAAATATGTAACGTTGCCTTAAACGTAAAAATGACACGTTACAACACTCAGGCCTATATTTTTAGCTGATGTATTCTTCCAGCATCTTTTTTCTTTTTTATCTGTTATTCAGGGAGAGTATTGTTATAATTTTTGATAAAATCTAACAAATTTTGAAAAAATATAATTTAGTTGCAGCAGTAAATATGTCAAACTTCGTTAATTTATTAGTATTTCCCAAGAATCATATGGCTGGAAGCCAAATAGTCTAAGGCAAGTGCTTTAGTGCAACAAATATTTTGCAATCATTTATGGAAGTTTTTATGGAAAAAGGCAGCAGGCGAGCGGCCGTGGCGGCTTTATTTGTTAGAGCCTGTCATTGAAACGGAAACGCTTTTCGCCGAAGCCCTATTTTAGGCCCCGTCAGTGTCGACGCCACAGAAAAATATACACTGCTTTTAAGAAAATTCTCTCGTGATATCAAGGTAAGTTGATTTCTTGATTCTTTACTTCAACCCAATATACGAATACCCTGGATTTTGTTTGCAAAGGGATAATTTTTGTAGCTCACTTCCCTTTCGAGGAGTAGTTAGTTGGTGGTGGTGGTGGGGAGACATTTTTGGTCTAGCGCACACGACACGGCGCGCCCTTTTCTTAAACCCCGATTTGTCCGTACACTATATAGCAAACTGATGCACGTGCCCCTTAGGATGCAAGTTTTCTTTCTCTAAGAGGACTTGATTTTGCTTGGCACCTCTTTGTCGTGGGCAGGGATCTTTATACTGCGTAGCAAGTATACACAGTGGACCCACGCTTTTACAATTCTTACAAAAGGTAATCCCGCTACATGTTAGACTTGCATCTATCTAACATCGCTATCGTCTCAGCAGAACTTGGTTATAGACGATAGACTTCTTTCCTTTCGTGGAGTAAACTTTAACCTAATATTTTAAACAGAGAAATTGGGTCGAGTAATACCTTCTATTGAAGTTTTGTTGAATTTTTTTAAAACTGTGTTTTGAGATATCCGCATCGAAATTTTCAAATTAAGCATGGATCGATAAAATAAAAAATAAATAAGATAAAAATTAAAATAACAAAATAAGACATGAAAAATAAGAGTGCAACATATTCCTTTGATAAAAAGTAATTCGACGTGTTTCAGGATTTTTTCTTAGAAATGTGAATACCGGCAACCAACTCTGCAATCTACAGCGAAATGAGAGTAAGTGCAAAAAATTTTACCTTGAGTTTTTTTTTTATTTATACTGGGACTTTCCATCTAATCATGATCAATCGGTCAGTTTCGCAAAGTTTTAGCACGGTTAAATCATTTTTTAAACAAACAAACAATCAAGTACCTAGCTAGGAATCGAACCCGGACCGCCGGTGTGGGAAACAAACATTGCTACCATTACACCACGACGGCGACAAAATTGAGCTGATTGCATTTTTGACTTTTTGTTGATCAATTTGTTTCCTCAAAACTCAAAAACCGTATAGATTTATTGTTACTGACAAAATGGCAGTTTTACATTTAATCGCGCAACTCCAAAATTCTTAAGGCGATTATCTCAGTTTTGGGTAAAATGCAGTTACAACTTTTCGTTTCGGACAGAAATTGACCTTCGAAAACCAAAGAACATAGAAATTGGTTTGGATGTTTTACCGCCAAAGATACACTACGGGTGCCGCAGCTATGCGTTCCACGTATGGTATTGAAAATTTGGTACCGATTACATATTACAGTATCTAACATGACATTTGTATATCTTGATTTTTTTATGCCATTTTACTTTATTTACTTTATTTTTTGTGAAGGCGTTAAATATACAACTGACAGCTATTTTATGTTGTTTGGGTATGTATAAGGAATAAATAGCATTTTCTTTTGCTTTAAAATGTTCCTACACAGCAGCGGATCTATGCCCTAAAAATGGTGTCAGCCACTGGAAAATTCGATTAATTTTTTTAAATAAACTACTGATACCTCGCGATAGCGGTCGTAGGGGCCATGATATTTTGCAACTAAAAATTGGATAAAAAAAAACTCATTTATGATAACATTTGATTAATTCTTATAATATGGTATCAAAGAAAAGAATGAACCTTTTATCACTCCTATAATTTTAAAGTCAACGGATCGTAAAAATATATTGTTAGGGTAAAAGCTATACTGACCATGAAGATTCTGCTTAGGAAAAGAAAAACCAATTTAGGTAGTTAGATAAGAATAGAACCAAGAGATTTAATTTCGCCCCTTCATAGCAGTTGAGCCATACTCCGCCTTCCATAAGCCGCGTCGAATGAATTTTATTACATTGTTTTTCGTAGGGACAAAGATATTTAATTGCCTTGTTTGGGTGTGATCCATGATTCATTTACTCGTTGATTTTTGAAGAAGAATATAGCTAAACGCGGATCTGGGTCCAAATCTGGGGGGTGGGGGTAATAGTCAACAAAAAAATTTATTTGTAAAAAAAAAATTCTAGCGGGGTAATTCTCCTATTTTCCCTTTAATTATTAACTATAAGTACATATATTTTTTTCTGGGGGGAAGGTTTATTTTTTTTCGTTTAATATTGTCTCTAAAAATCGCGTTAAATTAGGCTGCCATATCCTGTGAATAAAACTGATTTTTTACACTGCCGTAGTCACGGCATAGCCGACTCAACAGCTTAAGAAAAGTAAGAATATGTGATTATAAAAGCATTCAAGAGCTACCAAATAAGTCAAATTAAATTCTTAAACATGCCACCTGGTTGTGCTAAACAAAAACCTAAATGGTTATGAAATCCGTGCCGTACATTGGCTTAGCATCTCAGGTGTGCTCGAATGAACAGCCTCTTCAATTTTAATTCGAAGTTTGGCTAAATTATGAGCTCGAATGTGATCAAATGTAAATATCTTATTTTTGACATACAAGACCAAATAAAAAAATTACATACAGTCAGGGAAGGCGATCTAGTGGGCTACCTGGTAATTTTGTTATTACTCTTTGGGGAAAAGTTTCGTCTAAAAATTCCCTGACGGGTAAAACGTCATGTGCCGGACACTCATCCTGCTGAAGCCAAACTTCCTGAAAATTAACATCTGGCATTTGAGTTGATTTTTTTTTACTTGTAGGCTTTGTATCCATGTCTTTTTAAAAAATTTCGAATAGTTCTGGGAGGAATATCATCAGTTATCTTATTAGCAATTGCTGACCTTGAACAAGGATGGAATACTTTAGCCGCAGTTAAAAGTGCAGTTTCTCGCTGTTGCATTTGTTCCGACATGGGTCTCCCCTTATCCACCTCTTTATTGTCGCTACACAAACTTTTGAAAATGGTAAAATTCACGACGCTACGCGTCGTTCGGGCAACTGTAGTCGCTTTTCGCTCTTAATAATAATAATAATAATAATAATAATAATAATAATAATAATAATAATAATAATAATAATAATAATAATAATAATATTAATGCTTTTATTGTCAACAACAAAAAATTAACAAAATACACTTCTAATAACTTAAACCAGAAGTGAAGTTGACAAAAGGCAGAATTCGCACTTTCGAGCTCATAAAGCTGAAAGCAGCGCTCTTCCACTCAACCTAAAGAAAAAAAATAATTCTATAAAAGTTTCCATTGAATGCCCTAATTAGCTTATAATAATATTTGTTGCAGTTGCAAAGTTGTGCAGCACAGAGAATCAATGAACAACGGGTGCCACTAAACTTTTGACAAAACGGACACAGGCCATAATGCTACTATTTTTCTTATTTATTTTAATTTTTTAGTTTTAGCTGCCTTGAAAAAGCAATTTTTTAACAGTAGCGCGAAATATACTTCCTTCTAATTTTTTGTGATCAGCAGAGACTTCGTTATAGACTTTGGAGATATGATATGAGAAGGAGCCTTGGAATGCACTTGTTTTGTGCCTGGGTACTGATATTAGATCTTTTTGTCTCAAGTTTCTATTATATAATTGGGTGCGCAGCTGAATTTTGTTAAATAAGAAAGAAGGAATGAATACCCGTGTTTAAAATTTTGTGATAAAATATTAGTGCGTGTGGGTGGCGTCTTTTCTCCATTGAAAGCCAACCTATTTCTTTTAATGGCCCTGTGATATGGTCACGCCTTCTCAAGCCGAAAGTCACCCGCACACACGCATTCTGAATTACTTGTGTCCTTTTTCCATCAATTTTTCTTAGACATGGACCATAAACAGTGTCTGTAAAGATGAAATGGGAAAGAACAAGCGCATCATACAGGGTAATTTTACATTTTCGATTAAGCCAGTGTCTTTTGGAATATATCAACCTTAAATTGCAATATGCTATACGAATTGTTTTTGAGATATGTTCTGAGAATTTTAGACCTGAATCAAGAACCAACTCTAGTTTGCGTGCAGATTTCGCTAAAGCCAGTCGTTGATTATTAATTTGAATGTTTACGTAGTCGCGTTGCCGATTTTCTTGTAATTTACGCCCAAATAACAGGATGTTGGATTTGGAGCTATTAATTGACAGGCACAAATCATTTGACAGGTGGACTAGCCGGTCAAGATCTCCATTGATCTTTTGGCATGCTACTTGTGTTTTTCTTTCAGGTAAGGAATAAAGGCCCTGTGTGTCGTCGCAGTAAAAGTGTGCTTGAATGTATTTAAGACACTTGTAAAGTTGGGATGTGTATATAGTAAACATAAGCGGACCCAGAACAGACCCTTGAGGTACACCGGAGAGTACCACTGTATGAGAAGATAATCCTTGACTGGTTTTAACACATTGAGTACGGTCGCTTAAATAGATACAGATGACTCAGCAAAGCATAGGTAGTTTAGTAGAGAGATCCAAAGCTTATGATTTATTCTGTCGAAAGCTTTAGAATAATCGAGTAGATCCAAAATTAATAGCATATTATTATCTGCAGCCTTTAATATTTCATCTGTAACATTAGTCAGTGCAGTGACACAACTGTAACCAGCCCTAAAGCCAGACTGATTTTCAGGTAAAATTTTATTTGTGTTTAAGTGTAAGCGAATTTGTTTTTCCAAAATTTTTTCTAATGCTTTCGAAAGCGTACAAAGCAGACTAATAGGACGTAAGTCCTTAAGTTCTTGCGGGGGATTTATTTTCGGCAATGGAAGAACAATAGCTTGTTTCCATATGTCTGGAAACTTGTTGTTTTTAATTACCCAATTAAAAATATGCTCTAATACCGGCAAGATTCGCGGACAACACAAAAGCAGCATTTTTGTGCTTATAAAGTCAACACCTATGGCGTTAGATTTGATGCCTAAAAGAACCTTATGCATTTCGAACTCACAAGTAGCTTGAAAACAGAATCTAACAATATTATCAGCTAATTTATTTTGCTTATAGAAGTTCAGTAGGTCCAAATTTGCTGGATCTGCTCCACTAAAGTTAGCCCCAGTGGGAGGTTATTATTTTTTTGTTTTAAATGAATTTCGTGGTTTTGTAGAACTTTCCACATTTTATTTTTATCTGTTGAGTTTAATTTTTGTTCAAGGTGCACTTTTTGTTGACGTTTTATTATGTAGTTTGTTTGGTTTTTTAAAGATTTATATATATTCCGCAATTCAGGTGTTTGGCTTTTTTTGTACTTTACGAAAGCCCTGTCTCTTCTGGACATCATTTGCCTAATTTCATCATTTAGCCAGGGTGAGGATTTTTTAGTTATTTTTATTGTTTTTAACGGCGCAAACTTATCAATCAATAAATCTTGTTAGGTAAATAACTATTCACGCAACCCATTTGCGTGCGAAAAGTACATGCCACTTTACCGCACTGCACAAAATAAATAAAAAATTAAACAACTTGTATTAGCTACGACCTAGCTTAACAAAAAAATTGATGAGTTGGTCAAGCAAATTTAAAATGACGTAAAATATTACTATGTTTGTTTTCTTATCAAGAAATGGAAATAATATCATCCCTAAATTACGAAGATGTCGATATTTTTGTGCACGTAAAACAAATTTAAATTGGCTATGATTTTTATTATTGAAATGCATCGCATGTGTAGAAAGAAGGTCGCATTGTATAGGCAACTACATACAATTTCAATTTTATATGCAATGGGAGGTTTTCGGTCTTGGAGAAACAAAAGGAAAAAGGGGAGACTTTTAAATTCAAATTTAAAAAGGAATTTTATTAGAACAATAAAAAAATACCCATTACAAAGCCATGCTTATATATTAAATAACAAATAATTAAACTCCCCTTTGCAGGGGGTGCATGCTACAAAAATTACAATTTAAAAGGTTCCTTCTCGCAAACAAAATCGATGAGTTTGAGGGTTTTTCCACAAACATACGACTTATAAGTACCCATAAAAGAAGAGGGCTTTTAACAGAAACATGCTGTATAAAAAAGTTTTGGAAGAAGAGATCCCGCTAGGGGACTGCCATATGTTTAATGCTATAAAAATGCGTGCAACGCTGTATCGAGCATCTTTTATTTTTTTTTCTACTTCTACTCAAAAATACCACACAGGCACTGCAAGCATAACTGACTCTTAAGCGGGATAAACACGACTCGATTTTTGCCATGCGGCAAGTCGCATCGGTATCCCAAATAAATTAAAATAAATAATAATAATAAATATTATTAAAATTAAATAGCAATGGAATAGTTCATTTTTATTGAAAATGTTTATAAGAACAGGAACAGGTTTCACATACTGGAATTTAGATATAATAGTACGAGAAGCAATTCTTGATGAAATGATCATTTTGAGGTGACATCACAAATAGATCAGCTGATGCGTAGACATATCGTGGATAACAAAGCATTGTTTACATTCACACCCATGTAGTTAAAGTAGTTTTGTTAATATTTTTTTGAAAAAATGCCTACTTTTTGTGCCATTGTGAGTTACTTAAATAAGGGAAATAATAAATTTCCCGCTGTTTTACCAGACCAAGGCAAAAACCTACTGAGAGAAGAGAAAGTCGGGTAAGATCATTTAAAAGAGGAAACTTGATTGATTCCTATCTTAAATAGGCCAGAATTTGACCAAGACAATTTTTTCAGAAAAAAAATGTAAGCAAGATTTACCTAAAAAAATGTAGGCAATAAGGCATTTAATGCTAATTTGCTTAAATTAAGCACAAACTAAATTTTCTAACGGCACCATAAAACTATACAGGTAGATTAAGTGCATAAGAGCTATAGGGATTATAGACTCTACCCTGCTTAATGTGTGTAAGTAAAAGGAGAAAAATATATTTTGTCCGGTGTCTTGAAATATTTTTTGCTGTTTAAGGCCCGTATACGGCTGGTAGTAGGAAAGTAGGGGAATACATCGTTACCTCTTGTCTTTCCGAAGTTTTTGTCACTCCGTCGTGTGCAGCGTAGCAGGTGAGTACTACATTTAGCGTTCAGGAAAAAGTACAGATGATTCAATGGTATTTCGGGGGAAATAGCTGTCAAGATGTGGCAAATTTGTTTATTGTCGCGTTTAAGTGCAGGGATATTCCAAGCAGTAGCACGGTTAAATAAATAGTGACCCATTTCCAACGAACAGAGTGTGCCAATTTTTGCCACAAATGCAGTTGTGGAAAGGAAACGGCGCGAAACTATGATTTATGCCGCAGCAGAAGCTTTGTCTCCCTGTTCAAGTAAGGCAATTGCCAATGATGTGGGCGATGATATTTCACCCTTAACCGTCCGAAACATCTTGAAACGACATGGGTACCGGAGTTTTAAAGTAAGATGATCAGTTTTGACGAATGAAGTTTTGTGAAACCATGATTGAAAAAGCAAATCAGGATGAAAATGTTATTAAAAATATTTGTTTTACAGACGAAAGTTCGTTTTCAATTCATGGTCGTCACATACTGGTCATGGAAAAATAAACATTTTGTATACTGCAGAATGGACCCAGCATTCTCAAAAACTTAATACCTAAACTGGGATTTTGGGTGACATTATCATTAGTCCTTTTTCGAGGGAGAAATTATTTATCTCTGTTGCATGGCCATATCATTCCTGCGATTCGACAGGTGCCAAATGTTGATTTTAACCAAATTTTGCCCTTGAGAGTGTTTTTAAATGAAACGTTTCCAAGGCGGCCTATTATAAGCAGGCAAGGTACTATCAGCTCGCCTCCGAGATCACCAGATTTGGCACCCAATGATTTTTTTATGAGACTATTTGCATGGCCGTTTAAGAGCTACCACTTTGGATGAACTTTGGGCCAAAATAATCACCAATCTACAATCAGTTGCAACTGAAATGCTAAGTAATATTCTAACAGAATTTTATAACAGGTTCGGATACTGTTTAGCACAGAGCGGTGGTATTTTTGAGAATTTAATTTGGTACTTAGTTCTTAAATCAATATGAAAGAATTTGCTTGTAGACATGGCATTAAATATTTTTAAAAAAACAAGTCAGAAAATTAGGATTATACGTCTCTTGATGGATTTTCTTTACGACCTGACCGGCAAGATCGCCACGCAAGGGAAAACAAGCGGTGTCAGAAATTTCTTCCCTCTACTTTACCGGGGCGCACAGAGGACAGGTATTGGCTGTAAGTCTGACTATCCTGCAACAATGGGCGTAACCACGTGTAAACTTCTATTCTTTTTTTCTTATATACAACATATTTTATGTAGTTGTTCTTATCTTACTTACAGTAATAATTTCCCATGATCCTTATAGCATTTAATTTAAAAAAACAAAATTAAACACTGGGGATAAACACTAAAATCGCAGTAAACAATGCTTTGTTTGTCGTTCACTGATGAAAGTAATCACGTGACCAAAAATTAATTGCTTGAAAAACAAAAAAAAAACAAACAAAAAAATAGTGAATTTTGGGTTTGCCGATGAATTTTTCGACGCAAACTTTTAGGTGCTTGGGATATTTTATTGATGGAGAGCCCAAAAATGACCTTTTGGCCTTTTCGACCTAGTCACCTGCGGTGCAGACGGAGAAGAGCACACACTTGTGTAGTCGCAGTATCTGAATTCAATGAAATAATCTCTGTTTATAGCTCGTGCAGTTTTTAAGATATTTAGCTCAAATTTGGTACATATGTTAAGCTATATACTAGATAATTTTTCAGGGGTTATGTTGCATTTGCCCCGTATGCTCCAGTGTGGTATGGCGAGTATATCAGAATAAACAAAATGAATAAAACTTATTTGGCATACCTAATAAGGTAGTGCCCGAGAATAGCCATGGCTATTCTCGGATAGTGCCTATAAGTAAATAAACGTGCCAAAATTGAGCTTAGTATCTTAAAAACTGCAGGAGCAATAAAAATATATTTTAATAGCCTGTTTCTCGAAAACTAAACGTTTGTGAACATATGTTTATAAGAACTTTTTTCTTGAAATCACACAAGGAATTTAACATTTAAATAATTATTTTATTGAATTTTGAAACACTCTGGCTGGAATAAAATTAAAATCTACTTGTTTCTTCCTCCATGAATTTTCCACTTTCTCCAAACCTAAGCTTTAAATCGGCGTCGGCTGTCGTTGTATCTGCGGGGCGGCGGTGGGTGCGATAGGTTTATTTCTGTAAATCTACGTTATTTATCAGATGGCCCAGGGGTGGATTGGCCATACGGAAAATTTAATAAAATAAAATTAATTCCCAGTGGGCCGGTGCCTTATGGGCCGGTGCCTTATGGGCCGCTGCCTTATGAGCCGGTGCCTTATGGGCCGGTGCCCAATCAGCCGGTGCTTTATTGGCCGGTACCTGTCACGGGGCAAAAAATATGCATCAACAACTCAGAATTAAAATACACTAGCAACCAACAATTCAAAATAAACTTTTTTGTCTGAATGTTATTACATTTCATTGACAAAGTAAATCCTATAACTTACGTAATAGTTCTAAAGTAAAAAGTGAATAATTTCTAATCATTATAATAATATTTAATAACCCCAAATAGAGAAATCCACATTTAAAAAAACAATAGTCATAACAAAAACATTTCATGTAAAAAAAGCCAAGTACGCGAAAATGACATTCCATGAAAAAAAAATGAGATAAAAGTAAAGCCAAGTTCTCCAATACAAAGGAGGAGGCACTAAATAGATTGTTTACCGAGACGCGTCAGATGAGCTGAATTTGAGATATGTTGAAGGCCAAACCTTCTTATATTTTTACCAAAAAAAATTGGGGGGGTCATAGGATTCGTTTTCGAGCTATACTTATTTAAATGCGCGCCACTGAAATATCGAAAAATATGACCTTTGGTCGTTTTTTTGTAATAACTTATCGCCAAATGAAAACAAAAAAATGATATTACTCTTATTTTATTGACAAAAGAGTCCTTTTAGCAATTTTGTCAATTTTTAACATATAGTTTGCATCACATACCTACAGAGTGGCTCAAAATAATTTTAAAAAAATACAGGAAAAATACCTGAGATTTATTACGTATAAAGAAAGGGAACTAAATACTCTGCCAATATATGGGCCCCTAAGCTCACACTAGGTACTATAGTTATAGTGTACGTGTGAGCTAATATAACTAAAAACTGAAATATATTTTATTTAACTGCAGACTAAATTACCTTTTGTTTGATACCACACAAGCCATGTTTTGACTTAAACTCAAATTTTTGAAATCTACCCCCACCCTTAAAAAAAACAAAAAACTAAAATGTATTCTATTAAACTCCGGACTCAATTACCTTTCGTTTGATATCACACACGCCATATTTTCACTTAAACTCTAATTTTTAAAATATACCCCCACCCTTTTTTTTTTAAAGTTAAAATGTATTTTGTTTAACTGCAGACTCAATTACCTTTCGTTTAATATCACACACGCCATATTTTCACATAAACTATAATTTTTGAAATCTACCCCCACCCTTTTATTTGGTTTCTGTTCGGTGGATTTTGTTCATTTTTAAATGGGACCATCTCGACCCAAGACCCAGCCTAGGTACCAAATTTCATTAAAATCGGCCAAGCGGTTTTTGAGTTATGCGCGTTGGTCGTTACAGACATACAGACAGACAGACAGACAGACAGACAGACATACAGACAGACCGACAGACAGACAGACAGACGGCGCAACAAAAAAGTTTCAAAATCATCTGAAACGCAAAGATATATAAAAATTTTTGAAATCGGAGCAACTTTTTTTTTCTCGAAAAAATTAGGATCACCATAGCTCACACTACTATAGTATAGTATATGTGTGAGCTAAAATGCATAGTCAAAATTAACTTCACTTGCTTTTATGTGAGTCGTTTTAACTATTCTAGAGTGATGTTTGCATAATAGGTTATGTTATAACCTAACAGGGTATTTAAAAAAAAATAATTCAACGCATGACATGTTTACTAATTGTCTATGAAATAGTGTGTTTACTGGGATGCGTCAAATGGGCTGAATTTAAGACATGTTTGAGCCTAAACCGTCCGGATGCTTGTTTCAAAAAAATTGGGGGGTCATCGGTTTCGTTTTCGAGCTATAATTATTTAAATGCGCCAATGGATTATGGAAAAATCTAAGATTTTGTAGTTTTTTGTTGTAACTTTTCGTGCAAGAAAAATAAAAAACCAATATGAATTTTATTTTGTTGAAAAAAAAAGAGTCTTTTTAAGTATGTTCTCAATTTTTGACATATAATTTTGCGTCACATATCTACATACTGGCTCAAACTATGAATAATTGAAATACAATAATAATAATAGATTTAATGGGTAATTCAAACATTTTTGAAATTCGCATAACATGTGTACTAATTGCCTATGGAATAGTGTGTGGAAAATGCTTACTGGGATGCGTCAGTTGCACTGAATTTGAGATATGTTAGAGCCTAAACCGTCGTAATACTTGTTTCAGGAAAAAGTGGGTGGTAATCGGTTTTGTTTTCGAGTTATACTTATTTAATGCTAGAATAAAGGAAATGTGGGGACAAAAAGACAAAGAAGGGTCTCACCCCTTTCCGGGGGTTCTGCCGAAAATTTTCAGAAAGAAAGCCTGTGAACAAACTTAATTGATAAAAGTTTAAATATCAACTTTTTATCCCTATAAGAGATAGAAGTTGTAGCGAAAATCCGTAAAAGTATAGCTCAAAAACGAAACCAATGACCACCCCCCCCCCCCAATTTTTTTGAGCAAGTTTCAGGATGGCTTGGGCTCTAACATATCTTAAATTCACCTGATCTGACGCATCCCGTCAAACACACTATTCCGTTACACAGTTAGTACACCTATTATTTGTTGATTTTAAAAATGTTTGATTTACCCTGCAGGTTTACTACATAAACCATTATGTATGTATATGTTTCTTTACAATAATTACAACGACACATTTTGAAGCAAATGAATTTATTTTGACTATGCATTTTTAATTTCATCCCTTTAGGTATATTTAACAAATCCCAGTTATTATTCCTGTATTTGTTATTCATATGTTGAGCCACTGTGTAGATATGTGACGAAAACTATAAAAAAATTTAAAACATACTTAAAAAGAGTTTTTTTTTCAACTAAATAAAATTAATATTGGTTTTTTATTTCTATTTCTTTCTTCCAGTGGCGGATTTAAATAATTACAGCTCGAAAACGAAACCGATGACCCCCAATTTCTTTGAGACGAGTATTTAGACGGCTTGGGCCCTAACATATCATAAATTCACCTTATTTAACGCATCCCGGTAAACACACTATTCCGTAGACAATTAGTAAACGTGTTATACGTTCAATTAATTTTTTTTAAAATACCCTGTCAGCTTATCACATAACCTATTATGCAAACATCACTTTAGAATAGTTAAAGCGACTAATATGAAAGCAAGTGAAGTTAATTTTGACCATGCATTTTTAGTTTCTTTTCTTAATATTTAATAAATCTCAGGTATTTTTCCCGTATTTTTATTTTTTATTTTGAGCTACTCTGTAGGTATGTGACGGAAACTATATGTCAAAAATTCATAAAATTCTTAAAAGAACTCTTTTACCAATAAAGTGAAGCTAATATCAGTTTTTTATTTTTATTTGGCGATAAGTTATTACAAAAAAACTACAAATGGTCATATTTTTTCATATTTCAGTGGCGCACATTTAAATAAGTATAGCTCGAAAACGAATCCTATGACCCCCCTAATTTTTTTTGGTAAAAATATCAGGACGGTTTGTCCTTTAACATATCTCAAATTCAGCTCATCTGACGCGTCCCGGTAAACAATGTATTTAGTTCCTCCTCCTTTGAAAATGAAAGGTTCTTACTAGTTTGTAAATGTTTTTTTAAACTTTGCTATTACACTGGTCGGCATGAAAATCGGCCCTGACACCATTCTTGCCGATTCTTATGTAAAATCACCTCCTGAATTCAAATATGAACTTCGTTTTTCCCCATCACTTACCATTTTTGGGGGAGACCCCCCTACCTATTTTTACTGCTTTTCGATTATTTAGTGGGACGGAAAGGATTTTTTTGGCCTTAACATCATTATTTTTGAGAGACTGGAGAGTTTAGATTTCTCAAACATTAATATTTATAGCAAGATGGTAAGCCATTTGTTTCGGGAGGGGGGGGGGGCGTTTTGCATAAATGGTAAATGGACATTGTCGATTTTACCGTTTTATATGCATTTTCTAATTATTTTTATAAAATTTTAGCTGCCAGCAGGCCCCCTTGGTGCGACCATGCATTTATTATTGTTTGAAACTTAAATAACTCTCTTTATACTTAAAAATTTTAATTTATGTCGATAATATTATAATTATTCTCGAAAAATGATAAAAATAGGTATAAGGGCAAAAGTGGTGGTTGGTAGAAGAAAACGCAAGCTACATTTGGATTCAAGGCATCGTCTTACATAAGAATCACCGGAAATAATGCCAGGGCTCAAGATTTTTGTTTTTTTTTTGCAGACCAGTGTTACAGCCGAACTTCTTTATGTTCAATTTAGCACTGTGCCTAAGAGTCATTTACAGCCGTAATAGCCAAGTTTGGAAAAACATTTCTAAACTAGTAAGAACCTTTCCGTTTGAAAGGAGGGAATACATTGTTTACCGGGATGCGTCAGATGAGCTGAATTTGAGATATGTTGAAGCCAAACCTCCCATGTATTTTTTCCAAAAAAAAATTAGGGGGTCATAGGATTCGTTTTCGAGCTATACTTATTTAAATGCGCACCACTGAAATATGGAAAAACGTATTTTTTGTAATAACTTATCGTCAAATAAAAATCAAAAACCGAAGAGTCCTTTTAAGAATTTCATCAATTTTTGTCATATAGTTTGCGTCACATAGTTTACTTCATTTGCTTTCATGTGAGTCGTTTTAAATATTCTAAAGTGATGTTTGCATAACAGGTTATGGGATAAACTCACAGGGTATTTCAAATATTTTTTTAATTCAACGCATGACATGTTTACTAGTTGTTTACTAAATATAGTGTTTACCGGAATGCGTCAAATGAGGTGAATTAAAAATATGTTAGAGCCCAAACCTTTAGTTCAGGCAAGATCCGGGAAAATCCACTTTCTAGAAGTATTTTATATTACTTTTTGGCAAATGGGCAATTCCCCCTATTTTGACCCCGCTGAATCCGAATATCCCTGTTGCCAACTCGAAATATTGACAGGGGCTGAGATATTCAAGATGGCGGCCAAAATGGCGGCGGAATTCTAAATTGCCGCTGGAAAGCCCAAATTGTCACAGGTGTACATTCAAAATATATATTTGTATAATTAAAAAATGATAACATATTATTTTATTTTTAAATGGCTGCAAAAACCTCCAAAAACCCCCCCAGACCCCCCAAAATCTGAAAGTTTGAGGTTTTTTCAAATTTTCTTAAAAACTAAGCTTCTAAGAGAAAAACGTATAATATACTTTATTGTAGACAATAAAATTCCCTTTTCAACATGCTATAACTTAATAAAGTTAGACTAATAACAAGCTCTCCAGCGGCGTCCGTTAATTGAAGTAATTAAAAAAAGTTGAAAAAATACCTATGTTTTTTTCAAGATTTATTTAATTTTTTTAAAAACTAATATCTACAGAAAACCGTGTATTACATTTTAGTATACTCAATAAAATTTCCTTCAAAATGACGTATAACATGATTAAATGGGTTTTATAAATAAAACTTCAGCGGCATCCGTAAATTAAATTAATTTTGGAAAAACATAAAATAAACCATTTTTGTTACAAGTTTTATCTAATTTTCTCAAAAACTAAGCTTAACATGAAAAAACTTGTTTTACACTTTCTTGTAGACAGGAAAATTCCCTTTTTAAAAATGTGAAACTTGGAGGAGTTTGACTTATAGCAAACTCTCCAGCGACGTCCGACAATGGGGGTGATTTCAACAAATCATTAAAAAAAACATGTTTTTCATACGTTTTATTCAATTTTCTTAAAAACCAAGCTCTTTATCAAAAAATGTGTTTTACACTTTGTCATAGCCAATAAACGATGTATAACAAAGTGAAAGTTATTTTATATTTACTGCTCCAGTGGTGTTCTTAATTTAAAGAAATTATTTAAGATCAATCCAAACTAATAAATTTTGTGTCTTATTAGCTTTTCGGTGGATAATAAAGAGCGGCGGATAAAAGGTTGAAAGTACAAAAGGTCGAAAGTACAAAAGGTCGAAAAAATAAGGTTGAAAGTACAAAAGGTCGAAAATACAAAAGGTCGAAAATACAAAAGGTCGAAAGTACAAAAGATCAAAAAACAAAAGATCAAAAAACAAAAGGTCAAAAGTTAAAAGGTCGAAAGTACAAAAGGTCGAAAGTACAAAAGATCGAAAGTACGGCCACGGGTCCACATCGACTGGACAGGTCAATTCGACTTGATACGGTAAATTTGTATTTTTAATATTTTGTTTTGTCGATTTTTTTTCGACCTGTTGTACTTTCGACCTTTTATGGATTCGGCGGCGGGCCCGATAATAAAATGTCCTTTTAAACAGTGTGTCACAAAATGTGACCCATAGTATAGAAAACTCTCCAAGGGCGTCCGTAAATTGCATAAGTATAAGGCACAAAAATATCAAACTCTTCCTAACAGGTTTACAGGTTGGTTGGTGATCCCAATGAGTACCTAATTATGATTATGCCCCCCCCCCCAAACCGTTGCATCAGATTCACCACTTTATTTTTAGTTCCATATGCTTAAAAAAATAACCAAAAACACCTGTGTCAAAGTTACTACTGTTACTTTCTGCACAAAAATATTTCTTAGGGGGGGGCCATGGCCCCTATGCCCCCTCCCCTTATAACACCGGTGTTTTTTTGCTTTAAAGAACCTATTTAGATAAATCAAAATATCTAATCTAATCAAAAAACAGTTTATTTTAATTTGGAAACATTTTATTTTAATAGGTATAAATTACGAACCTTTTTGAAGTATTTATCATAACATTAACCTCACTTTGTAATATATCATTTAAATAGAAATTGTCTTATCCTCAATAAAGAATAAAGGCACATTTTTTTCTGAAAATCTTAGTTAGAAAAGATATTTAAACATGGGCGCAACCAGGGGGGCCCGGGGCCCGCCCCTCCCCAAGCCTTAGATTTTTTTACTCATTTTCCAAATTTTTCATGAAAAAACATAAAAAATAGCTTAAAATTGGACATTATAAGGCTTTGGCCCCCCCCCCCCAAGAGGCCTCGGGCCCTCCCAAGACATATTCCTGGGTGCGCCACTGTTTAAATATGCAAGAGAAACTGATTATTTCAGTTATTTTTGAAAATAAGTTTATATTAATACGCCCCTGAAGCCTTAAATATGGCAACAACCCGACATTTCAATAAAGTTTTTAAAAGAAAATGTTATGTTCTACAATAAAGTATACTACATATTTTTTCCTAAAAAGTGTAGTTTTTGAGAAAATTTTGAAAAAATAATCCCAATTTACGTACGCCACTGAAGAGCTACTTGCTTTTCCTAAGCTTATTGGCCAATACATCGTTGGAAAGGGAATTTTATTCGCTATAAAAAACTGTTCCTTGCAATTTTTGATAAAAAGGTTAGTTTTCGAGAAAATTGCATAGAACTGAAAAAAAAACAGGTTTTTGGGGTTTGGGGGGGATTTTCTCCGTCCCTGTCGATTTTTCGAGTTGGCAACAGAGATATTCGGATTTAGCGGTGTCAAATTCGGGGGAAATGGTCTGTTGCCAAAAAGTAATATGATTTGCTTCTAGACCGAAAACGGAAAGCCTTTTACAATAATATACTCTTCCTACTTCCTGATACTTTCACAAAAATATTGGGGAGTCATCGGTTTCGTATTCGAGCTATAATTGTTTAAATGCGCGCCACTGGAATATGAAAAAATGTGACATTTTGTTGCTTTTTTGCTAGAACTTTTCGTCAAATAAAAACAAAAAACCAATATTAATTTTACTTTGTTTAAAAAAAAAGAGTCTTTCTCAATTTTTAAAATATAGTTTTTATCTTGTATCTACAGATTGGCTTAAATTATGAACAATACAAATACAGGAATAATAATGAACTTAAAGGGTATTTCAAACATTTTTTGAATTCGCATGACATGTGTACTAATAAAATTGTCTATGGATGTAGTTTGTTTACTGGGATGCGTCAGATGCAGTGAATTTGAGATATGTGAGAGCCTAAGCCGTCGTAATACTTGTTTGAAGAAACAGTGGATGGTCATCGGTTTCGTTTTCGACCTATAATTATTTAAATTCTGGAATATAGGAATTGTGATTTTCTGTAGGGGACGAAAAGGGGTCTACTCACAAACCGAAAAGAAAAGTTGAGTGTAAGCAGACCCCTTTCCGGGCGTTCTACAATAAATTTTTTGCATCAGAAAGAAAGCCATAGAGTAGCAAAAATCATACTTAAAAAGATTCAACTAACTTTCAGCTCAGTAAAATTAATATTGGTTTTTTATTTCTATTTGACGAGAACTTATAGAAAAAAAAAACTACAAAAGCTCACATTTTTCTATATTCTAGTGGTGCGCATTTAAATAATTATAACTCGAAAACGAAACCGATGACCCCCCAATCTTTTTGAGACAAGTTTAACGACGGTTCGGGCCCTAACATATCATAAATTCACCTCATTTGGCGCATCTTGGTAAACACACTATTCCGTAAAAAATTAGTAAACATGTCATGCGTTGAATTTAAAAAATGTTTGAAATACCCTGTTTATCACATAATAATATAACCTGTTATGCCAACATCACTCGAATATTTAAAACCACTCACATAAATGCAAATGAAGTTAATTTTGACCATGTATTTTCAGTTTCATCTCTTTATATTTAATAAATCTCAGGTATTTTTCCTGTATTTTTTTTATAATTATTTTGAGCCACTCTGTCGGTATGTGACGCAAACTGTATGTAAAAAATTGATCAAATTCCTAAAAGGACTTTTTTGCAATAAAACGAAGCTAATGTCGCTTTTTTATTTTTATTTGAGGATAAGTTATAGCAAAACAACTACAAAAAGGTTCATTTTTCCATATTTCAGTAGCGCACATTTAAATAAGTATTGCTCGAAAACGAGTCCTATGACCCCCTAATTTTTTTTGAAAAAATGTCAGGAAGGTTTGGCCCTTAACATATCTCAAATTCAGCTCATCTGACGCATCCCGGTAAACAATGTATTTAGTGCCTCCACCTTTGTATTGGAGAACTTGGATTTACTTTTATCTCAATTCTTTTTACGGAACGCCATTTTCGCGTTCTTGACTTTTTCTATATGAAATGTTTTTGTTATAAATTCACTTCTTTCTTAAAGGAATTGGATAATATTTAATTTTTAAAGTAGTAAATATGCGGAATATTGTTCAAAACTTTTGCAATGCCTTATTTAAAATTTTGAGGTTTTAAAATTTTTTTCCATGGTTTTATCATAGTTCCTACCAGCCTTCCAAAGCTTAGCTCCCTAGCGTTTCTGAAAGTAGACAATGTTACTTTTACATAACTTTACATATATAGGGCAAGGCATCTTTTTAGACTATATTGTGTCCATTTGGATATGCAGGCCTTCAGATTGGATACCCAGTAAATAGGAAATGGATACCCTCTTTTGGGCCTTGGCCTTTTATAAAATATAATTTTAAAAAAATTATGAATCAATCTTTAAGAGATGGTGCGGAAGGTCCATAGCAGACAAAAAGTTCAAATAACTTTTGTCCAAGTTATAGCATTTTTTAAGTTTGGAAAGTAGGGAAAAACGATGAATTTTTAAAATATCAAATTGAACAACGTTAAGGATACAGTGTGGCAAATAATCTTTGGAATAGGCATACATTTCTCAATTCTTTTAAGAATTAATATTTTTATGAGCTATTACATTTACACAAAAGAAATTGAAATAGATTTTTGTACATGTTTAAAAGCCCCTTAAAACAAATATAAAATAATAGTATTAGCAATATACTTTAAGGATTTTTTAAAATTTGTTGAAGAAAAGAACAGATTTTTAGATGTCGATTTTCTGTTATGGTTTTTAAGGAAGTTATAACAAAAAATAAAATAATAGCTGTTAAGTTTGGCACCGTTTATCTAAAAAACAAAGAAGTTTGATGCAAAATATAATAAGAAAAAATCCTTCTTTTGATCTTTTCTACCACCTATTATTACACCCTGATATTATGGCAAAAAAAAACAAACAAATATACAATATAGGTATTTATTGTGTTAAAAACTAAATATAAAAATATGGTAAGAATTTTAAGAAATTTGAAAGTATCAAATTGGTCTGAAAAAAAACAATTTATAAAAGTGAGCGCTTTTCAAATATACCTGGTGGGCAAAAAAACCCGACAAAATCTTTTTCGTTATAACTTTCCAACTATAACACTATATTTTTGTCCACCATCTTGACCCTTGAAAGAGGCTTGTTTATTCTTATGTTGGAAATGTGTGGAAATTTTGGATATTTTTTTGTTTGTAGAAAACCTCTCTCTATCTTTGTTACGCACAATGAGATATAAATCGTTAAAAACGATTTCGGTTCCTAAAAATTAATTTTTGCTTCAACTATATTGTTTTGTAGGTTGTAACGATCGTCTTCTAAATCCTGTCTGTATTAATTTCCTCATAAATAAATTTTTGCCGATCCGATTTTAATAAAATATAAAGTGGAACAGATTGAAGGTTTTTAAAAGATCACTATTAAAATTTGCCGTCATTGTAAAATCCAAAATGGCGGACATAAAAACTTTCTAAAAAGGCTGTTTATTCTTATATTTTTTGAAAATATTTTGATTTTTTTTGGAAGCATAGAAAAGATTTACAGATTGTACGATTGCCTTTCCATTTCTATGTGCATTCATTTCCTCATAAATTTATTATTACTAAACCGACAAAAAATATCATGACGAAATTCTTTGCCATCTCTAAATGTGATATGGCTTACTAAATCAAATTTGACCCTCCATAAAGGATAGTTGTTTCTTATGTTACGAGAAATTTTTCGACCCTTTTTTGAAATTATTTATAAGATCTAGATCCACCACTCACAACGAAGTACTAACCATAAAAAAAGAAATCCTCGTAACCTACAAAGAAGTGATCCTTCCAAGAAGGACAAATTTGACTTTTTTTCCAACATCTTGGATTTAAAAATGTTGGAAAATTTCAATAGTTTTCTTCAAAGAGCAATATTTCTTTTTTCTATTGAAATCGGATCAGTGAATATATAAGGAAATTCTTGCAGACAGAAGTTAAAGCAGCAGTTGGAATAACAATTAATATTTAAAGAACCACTAAATGGATTTTGTAGATTTTATAGAATAGAAGATTAATGAATTTATGAGGAAATGAATGTATACAGAATTGATAAGGAATAATAAATAAAAAATAATTTAATGATTCGTAACTAGTTGCATAAAGGTGGGGGGGACAGAGTGTTTTTACGAATTCTAAAAATCATCCGGAATACAAGAATAAATAAGCCTCTTTGAAAAGGGTGATTTTGTGACCTTAAATTTTATAATATCAAAAAAAACTTACTGCTTAAAAGCGTAATCAATTTTCTGCAAAGTTCTGTCTGTTCCATTAACATTGCTAGTTTAGTTCAAAAGTTATAACAAGAAACGTTTTAGTAGTAGATATGAGTCACGGGTTTAATTACAGTTTTTTTTTTATTTTGATTATATATAGAAACACACTCTATAATACTCCAAAAACTCTTTCAATACTAATTTTTAACTAGTTTTGGGTTAAATAGCGGGGGCACACAAAACGGCGGCAGGCTTTTTAAGGAATTTGGATACGCAGTAAAAAATCACTAAAAGATGCTCTGCGAGGGGAGGAAATTAGAATTTTCGTGTTTTTAATTTTTTTCCTATAGTTTAATCATAGTTCCTATCAGTCTTCCAATGCTCAGCTCTCTAGCATTTCTGGAAGTGGGTAATGTTACTTTTACATAACTTTACATTTATAGGGGAGGACAGTGACTGAAAATTTTAGGGTTTTTAAATTTTTCCCATGGTTTTTATCATAGCTTCTATCAGCCTTCCAATACCCAGCTCTCTAGCGTTTCTGGAAGTGGGCAATGTTACTTTTATATAAATTTACATTTATAGGAGAGGGAAACAAATTAAACTGTTGGTGTTTTTAATTTTTTTCCTATAGAGTCTTTCAGTCCTAAAAAGCTCAGCACTCTAGCATTTCTGGAAGTGGGCAGTATTACTTTTACATAACTTTAAATTTATAGGGGAGGAAAGAAAATTAGAAAATGTTAAAATATCAACGAAAAGTATACAACAAAGTTGTAGGGACATTCAAAAGGCCTTCAAAGCAAGTTATCACTGGACCCACTTTTCCTATTCAAAATATAGGGGTAAAGTATACCCCTCGAAGGTTTCAAGAACCATAATGTCCCCCTTGCAAACAAAATCGACGTGTCTCGGCATTTTTAAAATTTTTCAGCAGTTCTTGAGAAATGCCGGGTGGAAAGTTTTAAATGGGACACAGTGTATATCAAAAGATAATGAGCCAAATTCACCAACAGCCGACAATTGAAGAAAAATATCCCTTATTGAATTGAAAAAATATCTGGTCCATTACTGCAAATCCTGTCTTGCCTACAAAATGGCGTAGTACAGTGTATAAAGTAATAATTATTCCAGTTGCTGAAAAAACCAAAAGACATGGGATGTCCCAAAATGATACACCGAAAATGTATGTACCGTATTAAATTTTGTAGACATTCGAACTTGGGAATGGGTACAAAAAAATCTAATTAAAATGTACGGAAAAAATTTTGATAGTTTTAGTCACTGCGGTGAAATTTTGAAAGTAAAGCTCAAAAATAAAAAAGAAAATAATGTTTGGTTGTTTTATGTAAGTGCTTTGATTTACTCTAATATAGAAGAAAATTCTTCTGACATTAATAGTTTCTTGGACAGAATGAGGTTTTAAAGATTACAATTGATAAGAAATAATAAATTATATCTAGTATCAAAGAAAATTTTTAGAAATTAGGTTGAACTGTTAAACTTTTCATATTAGCTACGATGTGTTATTGTTATTATGTACATATGGGTGAATTTCTGAAAAAGTGTATATATGGAGCCACAAATTTTGGTTTGAATTTTATCCATTTTTTTAAAAGATATATTTGTTTTGTAAATACACTTAGGCCACTTATTAAAACACCGACATGAGCAGTGCGGTATCTCAGCCAGGGAATAAAAAAATAAATAAAATAAAACCTGATCTCCAGGGGAATGTGAAATTAGTGGCTGCTTCTTTAATTTAGAATTTATTTATTCTTGAGGTGAGTATATTTGATATAAGCGGTTTTCTTTTATTTTATAAGTACATAAAGATTGTTAATACATACCTACGGAGAATGATGACAGCCGAGTTTTGAAAAAATATTTGGCTCGAGGTAAAACAGATTTAAATAGTCATACATAAATAAGCAAATATATATATATATATATATATATATATATATTTGCTAAGTTAAGTATTAAGGTCACTAATTATAAGGTCTTAGCCATATTCTGAGTAAGTATAAAAAAATCTTAACTTGACCCGATTTTTTTTTATAAATTTGTTTACAGCCTGATGCGTTTGCCTACGCAACACTATTAAGCCTCCACCCCGTACTTTAGTAGTGACCTTAAACTATAATTATGCCAAAAATTGTCAATAGTATTTTCTTCTTAGTCAGTTTGAGACAGATACTTATTAAAATGAATTTATATTCTGAACAAGAGAAAATAATGGTATTATATGGGCAATAATAGCTACAGAATAATTGCCGACCACTTTGCTTCTGCGTTCCGAGACCAATTCCATATGCATCAACAGTCATGCATGCGGATTGTTCAGAAGTTCGAAGAAACTGGGAGCGTTGGAAACAGATTTCTATAACTTTAACTAAAGAATGCCATCCCCATTGCTTGCGAAGCGATTTCTCCAGAGGTACTTACAAATAATGTATTGTAAGAGTTGTATGAGGTAAGTACTGTTTGGCCGAAAATGAGGAGTTATTTGAACATTTACCTTAATTTTACCTAATCCTTTTTATCACTCTTAAACACATCAGGATGCATGTTTCAGTGGGCTGAAATTTTTTCTGGTTTCACCGGTACATAATATTTACAACAGTACCTTCATACAGGGTCACAATATATTTCTTCTCTATGTTGCAAAGGCAAACGCATCACCCTGTATTAAGTTAAAAATTAGAAAAATGCGAAAGTTTGTGTTTATGTGTGTATGTTCCTCAATCATGCAAAAACAGCCGAACCTATTTAAATGACAGGTGTCAACTTACAATATTTTTTGAACGAACAAAGTCGTGAATTGGCAGCTATAGCATAGTTAATCTAATTATTAATTATTAATTATATCTATCTATCTTCCTCTAAAATACTCACTTCAACACACTTAAATATTTTAGTTTTACAAAGTGGACACTTTGAAAAAGTATTTTTCTATCCTATTAATTGAAATTTTAGAAAGAAAACTTTAACATGTAAGTAAAACTATTTTATAACTAGAAATGTGGAAAACCCACAAAAAATGCGACAAACACAAACGTTATCGCTTAAAATATGCTAAAATATTTTAATCCCTAAATTATCAATATGACCGTACCATAACTATCCTAAGCAATCTCTAATTACTAAAAATGAGCACTTCATAATTATATAACAATTTGTCTCCAGGGGAATGTGAATCAGGGGAATGTGATTTTTTTAAAGTAATTAAAATAATATATTGATTTTCATTTGCAGTAAGTGGAACACCTATCAGTTTTGTTCCTTCCCTCATTGTGCATTAGCTAATATAAATCAAAATAAAATAAATTGAAACACTTACCGCATACTTATATCCAGGGGAATGTGAAATATTAAAATACGCCTCCAATTCGATAAACTAATAAGTGGCCTTAAAAAAACTTTGAAAAGATTTGTACGTTTTAATAATAAGATGACAAAGTAGTGACAGATAACCACCATCTTGAATCTGAATTGTTGTTCTCCACCGCAGCCTTCGTAAACTAACGAGCCACGAACCAGAAGAAACGGCAACACTCCTGGAGGCCCTTCATTTTCGTTCACGTGCGTCGCCCACCACGCTAGTTACTAGCCGTTTCTGCGCAGATAATGTTTTTTTAAAACTTTTAGTATATTTAAAATCGCGTTACCAAATAAAAAAACTGTTCTGGTTTTAGTGAGATGTGTGGTGAACTTAAAATTATATTACCTACCTAATAAAAGCTGTGTAAAAAAGACATTTTGTACACCGGTAATAAGTGAGGTTAGATGTTTGTTTTTGTTTGGAATTTTTGTATTGTTTTGTTTTTTCTTTTTAAATTTTAAAATGCCGCGATAGTGTTGTGTACCCGGTTGCAAAAGTAACTATGCATCTGTGGTTAATGAAGAGGGCCACCAAACAACTTTTCGCTTCGCAAAAGAAAATGACTTAAAAAATGCTTGGCTTCGGGCCATTCACAGAGAAGATTATGTTGTGACTGCATGTTCAGTGGTTTGTTGGAAACATTTTGACAAAAGTGACGTTGTTAGAATCGAGATAATTAGGGATAAAGAGGGAGTACAAAAGGAGGTGCCACTAACATTCCCTAAGTTAAACAATGGGGCAATACCTCGGCTATTTGAATCTCAACCCGAGTATATGTCAAACCCCAAACCTCCAGTAAGAGAAAATCCTGACGACAGGCGAAAAAAAATTGAAGAAAGGGAGGGTATGGAAATATATATAAATATATATTGTGTTTATAGACTCGAAAAAGCTTTCGATAGCATTGAGCACTGGGCAGTAAAAGATCTTTAATTAATAGCCGAATAGATCACAGATATACAGACTTAATAGCCAATATATTTAGTGAAGCAACAACATTAATCAAAATCCACAGAGGAACCAAGCCAATCCTCATAAGAAGAGGTGTCAGCTTGACACAATATTCCCTAAATTATTTAACCAGGCCCTAGAAGATGTTTTTAAAAGCTTAGATTGGGAAGAAATAGGCATCAAAGTAAACGGACAATTCTGAACCACCAAGATATGCTGATAATATCAATCAATCTAAAAGAAAATAGAACAAGTAGAGGAATATATAGGACCTGGGACAAATTATTAAACTGAAAAAAGAAAAGCAAACAGCTGAAATCAAGAGACGAGTAAGATTGGCCTGGACAGCATTCGGTAAATTAAGCAATATATTAAGAAATAAAAAATATCCTCAGTACCTCAAAACGGAAGTGTATAACCAATGTATCCTTCCTGTACTTACCTATGAATCCCAGACCTGGACACTTACAAAATCAAACATGGATAAGGTAACAAAAGCCCAAAGATCAATGGAAAGACAAATGTTACATGTAAAGCTAACAGGTAGAAAAAGGAATGAATTGATAAGAAATAAAACAAAAGTAAGGGATGTCAGAGCAGAAGTAGCAAAATTAAAATGGAAATTTGCCGGTCATATTATCAGACAGAAAGACGATTGATGGAACAAATGTATTGTAAACTGGAGAACTTGGCCAAAGATGGATTGACGAAGGCTAAATAGAATAGATAGAAAAAAAGGTAAGTTCATTTAAAGTTTAAATTAACATGTTACCACTTAAACTAGATTCATAGTTCTGTAAAGTAAGCAGTCAGACATAAGAAACTATCCCACAAACATCCTGTTGTTCAAACTTGACAGTAATAACTTAGCAGTAAGAAAGGAACCATTTTTATTTCTTACTGCTCACTTCATACTGCTTACTTCACGGTACTATGAATCGAACTTTAGGGTTGTTCTCACAAATTGTTTAAAAGTAATTTCTCTTCTGTTTATTCTAGGTTTTGTTACATATTTTTTAACATGAATAATGGCCACTGATATTTATTTCCAAATGTTTTGTTTGTTTTAAAAATTAAATGTAACACGCCTAAACACAGTTTATTAGTTTTTACAAAAAAAAAATACAAAATCGCCAAACTACAATCAAAACAAATAGCAGATGTTTATATCTCCCATGTAAATATCGGCCTCCCAGCCGGCCAATTTGCGATGTTGCCTTTTCTGGTTCGTGGCTCGTTAGTTTACGAAGGCTGCGTCTCCACGCCTACTTCGATTAGTAATTTCTCATTAAAGCCGTATACAGGGGAATGTGAAAAATATTGAGGACAAACTTTCAGGGAAAATTGCAATATACTTAACTACTTTTAAACAAATTACGATTTGGTTTTTGTGTAATACAAACATTAATATAAACAAAAAAATAAATATAACTTAGCTAGGAAAAAAATAAGTAGTAATAATTGCTGCCAATAAAATACTTTCATGCACTGGGACAGGCCAAATAGCTTAGTTTTAAGTTTTCTTTGGCTGTGTAACTTTTAGCACAAAGGAGCTAATTTGAATTTTTTCTTCGGGTCGTTTAGGCAATAGGTTGAAGTTGATCAATTTCTATTACTCATAGCAATAATGTTATACTACGGGCGATAGTAAAAATTAGTATTAAAGGGACACACTTTTGCACATAGTCCATGTTGGGTGGAGGTGATTTACAAATCAAACAAGTTCAGTCGTTCTCCACTAGTTTTATTTGCATAAGCTCTCATCTTCAGGTTGTACACTGAAATAAAATAGGTGAAAAAAATTCCCGGTTCCTACAATTATTTATAAAATTAGAACAACCCAAACTTAAGACCTAAAAGAATGAACCCTACCTTGATGGAGTTAATCCATCGCCATTGCCTACAGTTAGTAGGCTCAAAATTTTTTTAGAGCAGCATGTGCAATGAAGCACTACCACGCATTACAGCAGCATGTTAAAGGGTTTAAAAAAAAAAGAAACTTTATTTATTACTACCGGCTGATGAAAAACTAACTAAAATACGAACATTTCTGTCTCAGGCAAAATAAAAAATACTAACGTAGCAATCTAATAGACAAACAGTCCTTCTCAGCAGTTGCGAACTAAGGAGGGGTTCAGGGACTCTAAGCCCGAGGCGTTAGAGAGAGAGAGAGAGAGAGACGCCCGTTACAGAAATGATTTTGAGAACATTCTTGTGCTTAAAAAATGCGCTGGATATTTTAAGCTTTAGCAGTGATCTTTTGGAAGAGTTAAATTTTGATTTATTAACACTGGGTAATTAAAAATGATCCAGGGGTACCAGAGTCGGCCGGCCCCCTTTTGCTTAGATACGAGACTTATTTTTAAATTCTGATTAAAAAATAAGAAATTCATCAAACGCAGTTTCACAAAATCTATGAGTACCCGTGTTTTAAAAATTTATTTTGCGGCGCATTTTATCTTCCAATGATACAAAATTTCAAAGTTCACATATACTATAAAACAGCAAAAAGGACATTTAATTTTTGGTGCGCTATCCCTCGGTAATCCTGGATCCGCCACTGATCTTAGACCAACGCTGATTATGTATATTTATTGGGAATTTAAGTTGTTTTAATAAAAAATGTTTTTCGATTAGCGTTGTTGTAGTTTTGCCTTTTATGTGAAATATGGTAGCCTATGTTTTCCTGGGCCGGCTTACAGTTCTTGATCCACCTCCAGTGCCGGATACAGGGGGGGGGGGCAGAGGAGCCCGGGCACCCCCCCTCCCTGGCATAAAACTTTTATTAATTTAAGGGAAGAAAATGCCAATGAATCAACCGCAAGTTTAAACAACAAAGAACTGAGTATTTCAAAAACTTTGGGACCTATGAATTTTAATTTCAGACTTAAGAACTATTAAAAACGCACGCAAACCAAGACAAGATTTTGCTTACCCCTTGGCCCCTCTCCCCCTGTAAATCCTGGATCCGCCACTGTCCACCTCTGTCGATGCCTAAATTCGGGTCAAGTACGAGTATGAGTTTTAATATTTAATTGAAAAAAGTTATTTGTGTATCCGTGCATTTTGAATTTAAATTGGTTATTGTTTAAAATCGAGGCAGTTTTAAATAAGCTACAGTTGATGTGACGGAGTTGGAATTCAAAGCAGGGTGTTGTATGTTTTTTTCATTTAGACATACCTAAACATTTTTCCGAAAAAAAAATATTTTTTTTTCCAAAAAATTGTTCCCTATACGAACTGAACAAAATTACAAACTAAATCCATGGCGGTGACGAGTTGTCCCGGCGGCGAGTTGGGTCGGCGACGAATCGATTCATTCTCTTCCCAATCGACGGTCTTAATGTTCAAGGGCATTTCTGTGGCCATGCACGCTTTATGGCAGCATATTATAGGTAAAGATCTTCTTGGGAATCCACATTTTTTAATATTTAATAATAAATTTTAATCAAAAATAATGCTAATATATTTTTTTTACACTTTAAACAATCTACCTCTAAGAATATCTAAATTCGGGTCAAGTACGAGTATGAGTTTTAACATTTAATTGAAAAAGTTATTTGTGTATCCATGCATCCATGCAGCTACAGTTGATGTGACGTAGTTGGAATTCAAAGTTGTATGTTCTTTTCATTTAGGTAGACATAAATTGCAGACTAAATCCATGGGGTTACGAGTTGTCCTGGCGGCCAGTTGCTCCGCGGCGCACAGATAGCTGTTTGACCAAACTAGGTTGAGATCGGCAAAAGTAAAAAATATCATGATTAACATAAAAATATTATAAAACAAACGACCTTAAAAATTTAAAAAAAAATGTTTATTGCCATCTGTTTTTTTTCTATAGAATTAGAAGTGAAATAAAATTCAAAAATCAAGAGGATTGAAATACCTATTGGCCGATAAAATTAATTCCAAATAAAATAAAGATATCACAGTAGGCTTTGGAAAATGAAAATTTTGACACTTGTAAAAAAAATATTACCGTATTTGATAATATAAAATTCATTTATTCTAAATGTATATTTTTACTAAAAACAAAGCCACACACGGCCTTTTTGTTACGAGTAGCTTCCTGTATCCTTATTCGATACTAGCGAAATAGCTGCAAGTTTCTGTCTTGTATCAACTTTTTTTATATATACAGACGGAATATATTATGGAATTTCTACCTTCCTAGCCCGCGCAGCAATGTCTAAAGAAGGTAATTTTTTTGAGATAATCAAGAGGATTGAAATACCTATTGGCCGATAAAATTAATTCCAAATAAACT
Organism: Aspidapion aeneum; assembly: GCA_963576565.1. Classification (NCBI taxonomy): domain Eukaryota; kingdom Metazoa; phylum Arthropoda; class Insecta; order Coleoptera; family Brentidae; genus Aspidapion; species Aspidapion aeneum. The sequence continues at coordinate 21,534,317 of OY755042.1, forward strand.
ATAGATATCACAGTAGGCTTTGGAAAATGAACATTTTGAAAATTCTAAATGTGTATTTTTACTAAAAACAACGCCACATACGGCCTTTTTGTTACGAGTAGCTTCCTGTATCCTTATTCGATACTAGCGAAATAGCTGCAAGTTTCTGTCTTGTATCAACTTTTTTTATATATACAGACGGAATATATTATGGAATTTCTACCTTCCTAGCCCGCGCAGCAATGTCTAAAGAAGGTAATTTTTTTGAGATAATCAAGAGGATTGAAATACCTATTGGCCGATAAAATTAATTCCAAATAAACTATAGATATCACAGTAGGCTTTGGAAAATGAACATTTTGAAAATTCTAAATGTGTATTTTTACTAAAAACAACGCCACATACGGCCTTTTTGTTACGAGTAGCTTCCTGTATCCTTATTCGATACTAGCGAAATAGCTGCAAGTTTCTGTCTTGTATCAACTTTTTTTATATATACAGACGGAATATATGGAATTTCTACCTTCCTAGCCCGCGCAGCAATGTCTAGAGAACGTAATTTTTTTGAGATAATGCAGAAAATTTGTTATTTATATGTATTTTGACCTATCTTAGCAATATCGTCGTGATGTCTGTGTGTGTGTTTGTGTGTGTATGTGTATATCTGTCCGTAACACGATAGATCCTAAACTCCTAAACCGATTTTCATAAAATTTTCATATAAAATAGTGTTCAAAACTCTAACTAGCTAATCAGATTTTGGTCAAAATCCATTAATGCTAATAATTGTTTTATGACAATTCATTTATTTTTAAATGCTAACTTTTTAACAAAGCATCGCATTAATATGAGCTTTTCGGAATGTGTTAGCTTGCATTTTGCTTAATAATTTTTATTATAACCAAATTCCTCGTGTGTGCTTTAGTTTCTGAGATATTTACAAAAAACTGTTTTCAAGGCTGATATATCATGGCTTTACTTGAAATGTGCTAATGCTAGCTAGAAAGGTATCAGATCCGTCATGCAAAAATTTATAAAAAAAATTGTATAAATATAAAACATATTTTGGTACTTATTTACAACAGTTCTAAAATTAGATATTTTTAATTTTTTGTAGGTAGTCTTCGATGGAATAAAAGCAATTATCTAAAATGAACATTTCTATTTAATATTGTTTGGCATTGAATTATAAATATTCAGATTAAGTGAATTTTTAACACTTTTTGTGTACTTTAATTTTTTCTGCCGAAGTAATAACGCAGATGAGGTTGGATAACTATGGAAGTCTGAGTTTACGTTGTATAACTGTCTATTGCTATGTATTTCCAGTACAATCTGGTATATGTGCACAGATGGAAGCGGCATGATTTTTAGTTTTTTAAACAAGGGCTGGCAATGATCTCTGTATCCAGCATTAGCTATAATTCTTATGGCTCTCTTTTGAATTCGGAAAACCTTTATGAAATCGGTAGAATTACCCAAAAGTACAACTGCGTAATTTAAAATCGAGTGAAAAAGGGCATGGCAACATGAGATAAGGTAGTGTTCTTGAATAATGTGTTTTAATCTTCTTAATAAAAAAATTGTCCTAGATGGTCATTTAATGAGGTAATCAACATGGTTTTTCCAGAAGAGGCGGTCATCCAGAACCACACCTAATAATTTAATGCAAGAATTTTATACAGTGTGTCCCAACGAAAACGAAACAGAGGCGTTTTTGGGTATTTAGAATATTTTTTCGAAAAATTCCTCGGACACGTCGATTTAGTTTTTGAGGGAGACACTTTTTGGCTATCTTGAAATTTTTATAGCGCGCACCATCTTCGAGGGGTATACTTTACCCCTATATTTTGAATAGGGAAAGTGGGTCTAGTGATACCTTGTTTTGAAGGCCTCTTGAATGTCTTTACAACCGTGTAAAAATTTCGAAAATCCATCGATTTGGTTTTGAGATATTTGCTTTCAAATTTTTAAATTTAACATGGAATGATAAAATAAAAATTAAATCCAAAAAATAATAAAATTCGAATTAAATTTTTATTTTATCAGTCCATGTTAAATTTGAAAATTTGAAAGCAAATATCTCAAAAACTAATCGATGGATTTTCGAAATTTTACACGGTTGTAAAGACATTCAAGAGGCCTTCAAAACAAAGTATCACTAGACCCACTTTCCCTATTCAAAATATAGGGGTAAAGTATACCCCTCGAAGATGGTGCGCGCTACAAAAATTTCAAGATAGCCAAAAAGTGTCCCCCTCAAAAACTAAATCGACGTGTCCGAGGAATTTTTCGAAAAAATATTCTTAATATCCAAAAACGCCTCTGTTTCGTTTTCGTTGGGACACACTGTATAAATAATAACACTGTTCGCCTTCTAGTCTCAAATATTCAAATCCAAAAACCAAATAAGGAGTCAGGGGCAAGAACGATAAAAGTCCATTTCAGTTCGAAAATAAAGTAATCAGTGTAAATTGTAGCTTTACAATTTTTTACTATATTATACGAAAACAAGGAAAAAGTGCTGATAGTCACGAGTTACAATGACTTGAAAATAAATTACACTGGGAAAGAATGATGAAAGTCTGCTGCCTGACAAAGAAGTCAATGGGTTCAACATGACCGGGTCTCTCCTAACCTCAAGTATATTATATTAATAAAGTCAGAAAAAAAAGTTCAAAATTGTGATAAAATTAGAATTTTTTTTTTAAGTTAGACTGTAGAACTTTTAAAATCTCAAGGTTATAATATCTCCCGTATTCTCGTAGCTACCCGAAGCTTGAGAGCACACACCTATACTAACAAAGAAAAATTGGGGATAACAAAACGGTTTCCAAATAGGCGGATTTTGAATCAGTACCTCGGTGGCTTAGTTGTTAGAGCATCAGCCTAGTAAGCGGAATGTCGCTGGTTCAAATCCAGTCCGAGATAAAATCTTTTTGTTACCTTATATTTTTCCTATTTGTTCCTAGCCCTTATGCCACTAAATTCTCCCCTTTTTTTTTCTTTGGGATACTGAAGTTAAAAGGTTTAATGTATCACCCTGTAACCCCCTAATTTTGCCACGAAATTTTCGTAGTTCATCGGTGGAAAACAATACGCGGCTTTTTGAATGAATATCAAAAATTGTTTTTCATTTTCATAATTTTGTAAATTCATTCGTTCAGTTGACCTGCATTTAATCAAAGTTTAAAACTTAATTTTAAGTGCAAAGTGCTTAAGCGGCTTTGTTTAAAGTTTTAAATAATAACGACACTTTTTTGAATAAATAGGTAATTTTTTTTAAACATTGGTTTTTTTTCTTTTTGACTCAGTGATGACATTTTGACACTCTTGACGATTAATAACAAATATTTAAAAGTGGTGATTTTGAGGAAGGTTAAGGTAAGGTAACTGATAATGAGTGGTCCTCAAATTATCAGGTCAAGGTCGGTCTGTTAAGATTACTTCTGGGTAGCTATTCTGGGTCTTGAACGATGTGATATTTCCCATCACATGCTTTGGCCAATGGAAAGCTTTGAATTAGCTTCGAGCCGTCACGTTGTATGCGAAAAGAGCTCTATTGCGCAAGCTTATAATATAAAAATATAAGTTATAATCAGCGCCACTTACTGACAACCATCTAAAATCTGAAAAAAATAATTCTGCTATGTAGAAATTTCTACAGGAAAAAGTAATCTTACACCCACCAGTAAATATCCGCACTAAAAAATTAAAGGCAAATTTTTCGACGTTTATAACTTCCTTTACGAAAACACTTTCTAAAATGAGTCGGGTTATTTTTGGGAGCTAAGATATATATTTTATCTGATTTAAAAAAATCTGGACTTTTTTTGTTTCTTGGGGAAGTTTTAAGTAATTTTTTTTAATTTTCTTTTAAATTTTTAGTGCGCAGCGCACCAGTGCCTTTTTTCGTTTAAAATGCAAAAGAGTAAATTTGTCTAAAATTACCGTATAATTTTTAATGCAAAAGTTGTATTTTATTACAGAATTTCATGAATCAATTTTAAAATCGTTCAAAGCATAACTGTTTAGGTGACCTTAGAATGTCAAAAGAATAATTAAATAGGTAAAAGTCAACTTGGCTGGTGTTCCATGCTGTTTCGTTGCCATTAGGTACATGGTTATTGTCATTCTCATGATAGTTTAGTTATTTATTTTTTTTTA